>VZTJ01006176.1:2570259-2614904 GCA_013397795.1 Orthonyx spaldingii | reverse complement strand
ATGGGATGGGATGGGATGGGATGGGATGGGGATGGGGATGGTGTGTCAGCATTTTAAATTTTCTGGTGCTCCCTTTTCCCCTTTTTAAAAAAAAATCCATAAGGTGTGCATTTAAACAACACAAAATGTTATTATCAGCCATTGCTCTTCCCTCAGCCTCAAGGTAATGCTGCAAGCTTGGCATTATTGGTTGTGCTGTTGAAATCGGATCTCCCTGTTGTATTGATTCTGATGTACTTTGGTCAGGGCTTGTGGGTTTTGTATTGATCTGTCAAAGCAGCTGCTGAGGAGTGGGTGAGCAAGATCTGTTGTCTGTGTTGTTTGGGAACTAACAGGAGCTCTTATTCTTTGCCAGCAGCCTGTTGCACACTTGGACATTGATCTATTATGAGGCAATCTGGCTTTAATTAGTACCAGGTTTTCCAGTATTTGTACAGAGTGCTTTGACCCTAGTCCACAGCAAGTTCACAAAGGCGGATTCTCAGGCTGAGTTGCCCATTTATTACATAGTCTTCTGAAAAAGAAATCATTAAAATAACTGGACTAAAATTTTTGTGTGTGCTGAACCCAAAGTAGTCTTTTCTAAATCAAAATTCAGTTGAATCCATATAAAATGTGTTCAGAAATGCACATCTAGGCCTTGATTACCATTGTGTACTGAAGTACTCTAATGCTTTCCTGGCCTGGTAGACATTTAGATTTGGTGTATGCAGCTCTAAGGGCAGATGCAGAATCCCTTGACTAGACAGAACAAGACTGAAAACAGTAATTCCTTCTCCCAGCCTGAAAATTCCAGCATTGGAAAGATTTTCCCCAGAAGCCTAAAAGAGAGACATCACTCATTCTTTCCAACCTCAAAACAGTTTTATGGCAGGAAAATTGTTTTTGTTTCCTTTTTTCTTTTTTTTAATTTCTTTTCTTTTATTCTTGGAGGATGATGGCCTGGTAGATTTTTGCTTTTAGACTGTATTTCATGAAAAATAACCCCACAGTAATGTTAAGTGGTTCATATACCATTGATAAGTATCAAAGATAGCATCTAAATTTTAAAGTATACTAGTCCATCTGCAACAGAAATTCTTTTCTACATGAAATAATAAAAATTATAGACAGTAGATATATGACTGAAAGTAAGCTAAAGCAGTTTCCCATGACATATCACCAAATGAAATATGAAAAGAACACTCTTACTTCTCTGTTATTTATTCAATACTGCCTGAAATGATCATAAAAAGTGACCCAGTGAAAAATTACTGTCATTTTATGGAATGTAATCCATGTCCAGGAAATTACTTCTGTAAGTCCTGGCCATCTCCCACATGTATGTGCAGATGAATAAGGAGAGACAGGGAGGAAATAAAAAAGAGCCCCTACGATAGCTCTTCTTAGCCATGTCCCAGGTGAGTACAAGCCTTGAGCTGCCAAATTCTTCCTGCCACACCTGAGCAACCACTGCAGCATCTGCAAGACTAAGGAGCCAAAGCTCCCTCACTCCAGAGCACCCACAAGAAATACTTGGTGTGTTTCAGCCCTGGTGGCTCAAGAATATCTGGGACTGCAGCAGGTTTTCTGAAAGCTTTGGGGCAGGCTCTGTTGCTAGAGCAGGGTGGTAGAAAGTCTTCCGTCCTGGACTCTGGGGGAGAAAGCATGGTGTAATTCCAACCAGGTCTTGAAACATGTAATTGATAATATTCTTATGTCAGGTTGAAAAACACAGTTGGTTTTTGGTTTGTTTGTTTAGGTTTTTAAGTTGGTTGGTTGGTTGGTTGGTCTGTGTTTCTTTATGAATTTGAAAATTGTGCACTAATCTGGTTTGGATTCAGATACAACATTGACCTAAAGATACAATAAATAGGGTGGCCTACTACATTGCTTGTTGCAAGCTTAGAACAACATAATATCTAAATTTTTCCTTTTAGGTTAACTGTTTAGCCTACGTCCAAAGGGATTTCATTCCTGATTTGGACTTAAAAACCTGTGGGAGATATAGAGCAGAGAATCTTCAGGTTCTGGCTAAGCACATTACAAGGTTTATTCATTTCAATTGACTTTTTATTTATAAAATAGAAACATAATCATTAAATTTGTCCTGTCTAGTTCAGAAATCAATGTAATTTTCTTAGTTGTCTTTAAACATCACCTTTTTCCAAGAGAGGCATGGCAAAAGGATGCAGAGTCACAAAAAATGTTAAATTACTAAAATATTATAGAATTTGTATGACTGTGAAGAGAACCGTTGGGCTGCATGTCTGTTTTCTCCCACAGATAAGCATTGTCAGGACTGTTCCTTTAATTTAATTGGGCTCATTGCAACATGGAATCATGCAGGACCAGCACAATCTTCTTTTTAGATCATCTTCATCTCTGCTCTCTCATCTTGTAAACCATGTGGCAGCATCTTGAAAGCAAGTACATCCATAACTCATTTTTATTTGTTTCGCTGCCATTTTCTCCCCCTGCATTTGCTGGACCTCTGTAGGCATTCATGCTTTGTTTGTAGCACTCCATCATAAGCCCTCATTCAGCCAAGCAGCTGCCTTGGCCTGGATTGTCCTTGCCACAGGTGGAAGAAGCTTTTTCCTTCTGGTGTACCAACATAACCCTTTGTTTGGAAGCCCTGTCTCAGGATCAGCTGGCAGGGCATGGATGAGCGAGTGTTACCATGCTGTTTCCTCTGCCTCCATCCCTTGACATAAAAAAGGTTTTGAGACTGTTCCACAGGACTGTGTTTTACACACAAGCCATGGAAACATGGCCTAGATGTTATCTTCATGAAGTAGGTGTACAACAGTTCGATAAATTTCTCTCAAAAATAAGTATTAGTAGTTCTCTGTCAGTCCAAAAAAACATCCCCTGCAGGATCTTTCATGGGGCAATGCCTGGCCCAGCTCTTACTCAGTGCTTCAGTTCTGATTTGAATGTAGGATTACAAAATATCCTTGCAAATTTTGCAGTTATTGCTAAGCCAGGAAAGTTGCAAGTACTGGAGAGGACAGCACTGGGGGTCAAAATGCTCTTGACAAATTCAAGCAAAGAGGTAATACAGCTTTCTATCAATTGGCATACCCCTCCTTTGGCTTGGTTTTCATATAACTAGGGTGCACAAAGAAAGCATTATCAAAATCCAGGTAAAATTCCCAGACACTTGAGAGTTTATTCACTCTCATGTGTTTTATGTCCAATACTAAGGTTTTGCAAGGATTTAAAGATATTTGAAAAACTGCTTTGGAGAAATGCTGAAACTACCACAAGAAACCTACCATTTGAAGGCTTTACCAAAATACTTGTAGTTTGGGGGGCTTGTCAGACTTGGAAGCGGCAACCTGAGAGAACAAGTAGAGAACAGAAGAGGTGGGAGATCAAGACTGCATATGATTGTGCCATTTACCCACACTGCTAAACTGAAAGCAAATTGGAGGAAGGAAAATTTTGAAAGACAGCATGCCTGTGCTTCAAAACCAAGAAGAAAAATGGGGAATCAAAGAGGAAAAAAACTTCATTGTAACCCCACTGTCCAGGCTGACATCAGTAACAAAAGAAAGAGATATCAGTAGTAAAATAATTAGCTATTTCAAATTCATTACATTTTAATAACCAAAACACTATTAATAATGCAAATAAAAATATTTCAAGTGTATTTTTGTCCACGTCCTTCTATAATATTCTCTTTCTCATTGAAGGAAAGAAGCTTATACTTCTCACCACTCTGCAGTGCAAAGAGAAGGACAACATACTCTGAAATACTCAACCACCTTTTGTAACAGTTTTAGTGAGCTGTTTCTTGTTGCTCTGAAGAGGGCACCTTTCCCTGCGTTATCTAAATATGGTCTCCAGGCAAATTCAAGCATCATGTTCTTGATGAAATATTATTTTTAGAAATAAATGAAGCAGGATACATAATTTCCCCTCCTACACCTTTGTTGATGCTTTTATAGAAAGACCTGTGTTCGGAAGTTAATTGCGGCATCCCAGATTGTGCACAAAATAGGCACTGCAACTGCCAGTGGGTGCTATTGTAAGGGGAAAAGAAAAGGAACAATGCCATACAAATGTCACTGTGAAGTTCTTTTTACATCTGATTACCACCCCAGGGAAAGAGCGCCGACTTGTTTGCCACAAAAGAGATTAAATGGCCTTGCATGACACCCTGGGAAGGGATGCCTAGGTGAAAGGCATGTTCCAATAAACAGGGTATTTTGGGTAACAGCTGAGGAAGGAAAGAAATAGCAAAAACCAATTTGTCATGTGGATTTGACCCCTTTTTGAACTTCCACACAACTTTATGTGCTGTTTCACTTAGGATGACAAACTGATAATAGAAACAGAAATGTGTTCGATTTCTTCATCTGTTAGTACACCAGGTCTTTTTCCCAAAGACAGCAGGAGTCAAACAAAAGGGCATCATTTCACTGTTAGCAGCACAGTCTTTTTCAGCTGGTGTTTGGTCTTAGGTTTTCTTTAAAGTGTGTTTCCATAGTTCACCTGGCTTCCTTGTTGCCTCTTTGGTCAAATTCTCAGGTCTTTCTGCCTTTCTTCCCCAGATATGCACACTTCTGTGCAAAGCAACCAAGCAGTTTGAACCAGATTTACAATATATTGTTGATTTCATTGTAATATGCCTCTCAGCACTGGAAGTTTTTATGTTATATAAACAATAGTTTATCCTCCGGCTCCATGCTACAGTGGAGTACAGTTGGAGTTTTGACTCAGAATAAAAAAGTTTGGGCTGCTGAATTATCAGCATTATTACCTGAAATGACTCCAGGGTTTCATTTTTCTTCTGCTATACTGGTCAGCTGTGGCCTAACAAAAAGTACAGCCTGTGGTGACACAGTTGCATCCTGAGATGGAAAATATTTACCTTGTCTACTCATTCAGTGGAAGCAAACTCTTTCTAATGCATGTTTTCCCAACACCTGCATGTGGCACATCTCCAGCTTGCCAATTTGCCTGATGTACTTTGCTGATATCAACTAGGCTCTGTGTTTGTCACACACATTTTACAGTAAGTTCTGGCAAGCATATTACCTACCAAATCAGATTAAAGTAACTGGTGTTGTTAACAAGCCTCTGCAGGTAAAATATGTGTTTTATAATAACTAAAATATACCTGTTGTTTCAATATCTTTGAGGTGCATTTGAACATCTGTTTTGTTGACAGACAGACCCCTTTTAGGCATGCTGGGCACTCCTCACAGTTACACAGCCCATTCAGCTGGAGCTCCTGCCAGTGAAGGAGGAAAATAATCCTTGCAACTCCATGGAAACTCAAGGACTGAAGTAATAGTAAGCCTCAGTTTGAAGAGATGAGACATAATTCCATCAGACCTTGTACAGATACCAATTGCTCATATGGGTAACATAGCTTGGGCTGTGGGTATGTAAAGCAAATCCCTTCATTGTGGAACAGAAGTTGTGATTAATTAAGAGAGAATGCAGTCCCAGTATGGTAAAAAATTCATAGATAAATATAGATAAATAGATATTTTTACAAGTCATTTAGAAAAACACACTCAAGCAGTGTTTTTCACTCCACTTTAGTTACGCTCTCCTGCCATTCTCCTTTGCAACTATTACAGAATATTTGGCAGCACCTAAGAGGGGTCCTTTATTTGATGGTCACTTCTAGATGATGGATTTTACTTTAGTAATGTGCACTATGGACTTCAAAAGCAATACAGGTTAGGGGTGAGATCTGTATAATAACTAGCAGCACCAGGAGGGAAGAGACAGCAAGGTAACAAACTGAAGTTATACCTCTCTGTTGTGCCTCTTGTCAAGCATCTCCTCTGTTTGTTTCCAGTTTATGTCTGCTCGGATTTTTGTCTCGCCAATCAAGTTACAAAACATTGACCTCTAAAATGGTTTGTATGGCTAAATGTACAGTGCATCATGTTCAGCACATGACTGCACACTAGCAGTTGTTTGTCAGCCTTTGGAGTTTGAAAAGCTTTTTCTTTCTCAGTATTTATTTGTTCATTTTCCTAAGGGCAGCATTTGACATTTAAATGATCATTATTTAGCTCTTACCTGCCTAAATTTTGCTGTAACTGGGAGGCAGGGTTAAGACAAATGCTGATAAATATCTTAAATGCAGTCTTCTATTCCACTGCCTATGACTTTATTAATGTATTTTCACCCACGCTACTTAAAACAAATGGAAACACCCAGAGTCTCCCCTATCCTTAACATGTCTGGCCCCATGTTTTATGTCCAGAGACAAAGTCTTGGCCTGACTGAAGTGGAAGTTTTGCTGTTGGCTTCACCGTAAGTTGGTATTACCTCAGATCCTCAGACCAGGATATATTGTTTTTCTTTGGTTTTTCTTTACTGGATTATCTATTAGCAGATTTTAAGGGAAAATAGAAAGAGAACTATGTTTATGACTCTCAGTGATGTTTAATTCCCTCCCTTTTTATTGTACATAAGATTGCAAGAGAAAAATCTGCAGAAGACACAAGAGGAAAAGCGGGGGGCAGAAGGTGAGAATAAGGTCCCGAGAAAAGGAGCAGGGTAAAATGTTCTGTAAATCTATTATATGCAGTCATTAAGGCATGATAAAAGTCTGACATTTCACTTCAGCAAGGATAATGAAGACTGGCCTTTTTACATAGATTCATGGAACTAATGTCAGAAGGGTCATTAGGTCTGACTTGTACGACACAAGCCCTTAAATTACGCCCATTTACACTTTTGTTGAGCTCAGTAACTTGTGTTTTATTGTTGTCATCCAGAAAGACATCTAGTCCTGATGTGATGACCTCTAGAGACCGAAAATCCACTGATAGCCTTGGTAGCGTAATCACATTTGCTGTTGCAATAAATACATGTTTTTACTTGAACATGCCTAGTCTCAGTTTTCAACCATTGTTTTTTATTGTAACTTTCACTGACAGAGTAAAAGACATTTTGGTTCTTCTTGGTGCCCTGGCCCGTATGACTCACAAAATGCATTCACTTTTCACATTGGAATAGAAGGCTGAAGTATTTTTGCTGGTATTACCATCCTGAAGAAGTGAAATACTGAGATGGAAGTGTCACTGCACCAGCCTCAATATGACTGAGACAAACTGGGATCCAAAATTGGCTGTTCTTGTATGCAGAGCTTCAGTTTGGCCTCTTTGTAGAAAATATATTCTAATACAAATACTCAATCTAGTCAAATATCATGATGGTTTCAGAACATTCAAAGGTGTTACTACATTTTCAGTCAGAGCATTTTATAACAGGCTCTGTGACTGTCTAGCTCAGGTGAAAAACCCACAGCCCATAAAACGGAGTTTGAGTCTGGAACTTTATTTCAGTGGACATGTGGAAGCAAATTTTCTGTTCCTTGTTATTATGATATAATACTGAGGTTTATAGCAGCCTGATACCTTAAAATTATACTAAAAAAGTCTTATTTTGAACTGATTTGCCCTATTTTCTATATCTGATTTAGCTTGGCACTCTAGGTAGCAAAGGTCATGCTCTGAGGTAAGGTTTTGGTTGGAGCTCATCTCTGTTTCCATAGGAATAGTATCTTGTTTCAAAGCATTTGTTTGTGATATTTAAAGTGAAAAGGAGAGAGGTTATTTCAGTTTGCTTGACAGAATTCATTTATGTGAGCAATATGTTATATTAATGCATGAACACCCACGTCAGGCACTGTAAATGGTTGCCCAGGTCTTGTAGCCTTTCACCTGGAACACTTACCCAGTTTTCTGTGACAGAGAAGAAAACATCTCTTCTGGACCTGCCCAAATCATAGTCCTAATCCCTTTAGTAGCCATTTGCTTTTTCAAGTAATTTCCAATTTTGGGAGACTGTAAGAAGCAAACAGAAGGGCGTATTTTGTTTCTGACAGCAAATGCTTCACAGTTCAATGGAAGACGTGTGATAGTTTCAGATCTACAGAACTTCCCTCTGTAGCAGCCACACTTGGCTCTGTACAAGCTGGTACATGACATAGTCTGAGAGTCTGACTTCCAGTAAGGGCAGAACACAGAGGAATAACCACAGCCTAGGTTGTGTGTGAACGTGTGCTCATGAAAGGGCAAGACAAGCGAAGAAGGGCAAGTGATACAGAGGTAATGGTTGTCTAAGAGGGAGGATGGAACACAGACAAGTCTGCAACTTACGGCATTTTTACCAGCATGTCAATTAGACCTGACTCTGAGTAGATTTAATTGTTTTCTGAAGGCAGACAGCCTGTCAATAGTTCTGAGCTGGTTTAACAGCAGCAAAAATGTTTGAAGCCATAAGACATCTTTTTTGTGAGGCCCCCATCACTACCCGTGCATCACTGTGCTCATGGTGACACCAGCACATAGTTAATATACATTTACTTTTGGTCATGCCAGGCACAACTCGTTCAAGCATATCCAAATCCAAGAAATCCTGTAAAGATTTCCAGGGCTAGGTAGGCAGTTAGGCACATGCAAAGCCTTCGTAAAGGAATCAGGGAGAAAACTAAAGAGGAAAAGCTTGTGTTTATTTTTCCAGGTATTTCAAACTGAACACATACCATGCTGCTTTGTAGATATGAGTTCACTAAAATACAGGATTCAGAAAAAGGTCACCATTTTCTTAAATAATGCAGTATTTAGATATATTTTTCTTGTCCATGCTTTTATCTCCTGCTGAGCTCCCCTCTTCATGATATATGGAACCCTCTTTCTTGACCTCTCCCCATGTCCCTGCTTTCTCCTCCCACTGCCTCTGTCCCTCCTCTCACTCAGCTCTACCACT
The DNA here is from genome assembly GCA_013397795.1 of Orthonyx spaldingii. Lineage (NCBI taxonomy): Eukaryota > Metazoa > Chordata > Aves > Passeriformes > Orthonychidae > Orthonyx > Orthonyx spaldingii. Next base: position 2,606,174 of record VZTJ01006176.1, on the reverse strand, counting down.
CTCTCTGCACTGAACTCAACATATGCCCAGCCCCTTCCTGCTCCCTCTGAAAACCCATCTGTGCTGTGAAACTCCCCACCTACAACAACCACATATCGCTGTCTGGATCCAACTCTCTCCTTGTTTTCTATCAGTTTAAATCTGTTGACTTCAGAGGTGTTGCTTCTTCCCTTGCAGCTTTCAGCAAGAGTCAGAACCACTGCATCTGCCCAGGCTGTTCAAGGATAAAGTCTTCCGGGGGAATAAGAGGCTCCTGCTGTTTGCTCAGCAAAATAAAGCACCCTCTGCACTTACAGCTGTCTATTAACTATATTTCCAGGTTGAACTGGAGCTTCTTCCCAGAAAAAGAGCATCCTGATTTTCCTCATCTCAAACTCTTCTGCCTCTGTAAGGCAGGGAAAAGACACTTGGCAAAACCTTTTCCCAACAAAGCTGGGAATTGTTGGTGAGGTTTAGGGAAGGCTTCTGCTAGAGGTTGCTTCTGCACTTTGCCAAGCTTTCAGCCCTTACCCAGGGAAGCCTATTCCATGCATACTGCTCAGCACGTCCTCAAGAGGCTTTCCCTTTTGCCTAGCAATTTTCAAGAACGTGCCAGAGGAGAGATGGTTTTCATATACCTAAAGCATGTGTATCTAACAACTTTGTATTTATAGACGTGTTCCTAATTCCGGATTTTGATGCAGTTCATAAGCAACAAAGCCACTTTGTAACAAGTGGCAATCTTTGTTACTGACTGAAATACTGGGATATGCCTGTAGCAGAGTTCAGATCTTTTGCTGTCATTCCTATGCCTTCTCAGAGTGTCCTTCCTTCCCTCCCAGTGAAACCACCTCACTATTGGTGGATAGAAAGGTACGCCACAGAAGGAAATATCTTCTGGAGGGCTACAGATCCCTTGTACTCAACACAGTCACTGCCCTGGGACTTGGTGGATACTTAGAAGAATTGCATGAAGTTGTCTATTTAGAGTATTGACGTTGCCTATTCAAACCCACAGCATCTAAAAACAAGTATCGCTTATCCCAGAGACACCTGCATGATGATTTCTGTGTGGGAAGAAACAGACACAGTGAAAGGGAAGCGAAACATTTTGCCCGAAATGGCATCTTACAGAATCAGATCTTTGCAGTGACAAATGTGCAATGAACAGAGCCAGACTTCACATTTTCTAAATGTGTTCTTAGGCATCTTTGTCATGATTGGAAACACCACAGCTGAAGCTGTCCATCGATTCTGCAGGTTTGTCAGCTCTAAGTGTTTTTGATGGCTGGGCACTGAGGTCACTGTTTACAGTGATTTCTCTATTTGCTGCTTACCTGGGCAGATTTCTGTGCCTCCACGAATCCTCATTGATTTTCCTGGGAGTGAAATGTCATTACTGCAGCAGGCTGTGTACATCAGGTATATCGGACAGCGGGATCGTTAGGGTTCTGTGTAATTAGCAGTGCTAGTAATATACCCCATAATGCTTTCTTCTCCAGGGGTTGGCCCTGATTATCTGGGTTAGCGACTTCATTGGCTCCTAACTCTGCACTGGGGTCTCACACAGCCTCCAGTGTGTTTACCCTCACACAGTTGAGGTGTGGGAAGTGAGAATGGTACAAGCCATTCCTAGGTCAGATGTTGGAGGAGCCTGCACAAAATCAGTAAGTCTGTGGATGAACAAGGAATTGAGCTCAGATCTTAAGTGCCTATGGCTGAAATGGATTGTGAGACAGGACCACCTCACAGGTGAAGAAAAGCAGGATACACTCTGATGGAGTATGAGATTTTTGCAAGGTAAACAGAGAGCTTTGCACCTGTGCAGATCTGATCTTCTTAGTCCTTACCTAAAATTGTCCTTAAAAGACTAAGTCACTTTGGTATAATACAACTGTATATTGTGATGGGGTTGCTCTGTAGTCACAAATTAAGTAAATTTATGCCTGGAATAAATGTATATTTCACTTCTGAATAACAATCACAGTCTCCTTGTTCAACCCCATCTATAACCTGTATCTTTCTTTTCCGCCATATTCAGTCAGGCAGACATTGCTTTAATCCTGTAACAAGGGCATCTGATCATACACATTTGTTGATTTCTATGCAATAATCTAATTACCTACAATTTTTAAAAACCCCACCCCATTTCGTGTATTTTATAAAGCGTTCTCCTTTTTGAAGGTTCCTGGTGAGATACTTTCTATTCAAATGGAAGAGATTTACATCAGACGTCACATGAAATTTCCATTTATGGTTAGCATTCAAGAGTTAATAAATTCCAATAAGAGTTAATTTCATTAACAGTTCCTATCACACAGCCAGGATGAAGCACCCAAACTCAATACTTATCAAGCTGTTGTAATTGGGACTTCCCATACTCTAATTAGCACCTTAGAATCCTGATCCTTAGCTGACTTGAAGCTGTGAATCGCAATTGTATGTCAGACTGGGACCTGTGTACACATTAGCATCTTCCAGGGCATCTTTGGAAGGAAACCTGTGCATGTGGGCAGGAATGGAGCTGTGATGTGCTCCTGTAGGTCTTCTCATCTGTGTGATTGGGGGACCAGCACCCTGAAGGACACCATGAAGCCCATCTGCCCTGGAGTTGAGGTTCAGCCATGGCACACACACTAGACTGCTCTGCACACAGAAATAGTCACTATCTGGAGCTCTTCACTTCCCTGAGGTCTAAGTAGGTGCAGCTTTGCATCTTCCCTTGGGGTCTTTGGCAGAGGATGTTGCCCACATGTATTCCCTGGGCACAGGGGTCAGGACTGGTTTCCTATAACTGTACCATTGCTTGTGGCTTCTCAAGTGCAGAGATCCCCATTGCCAGCTTCCAGTGAAACTCAAAGAAAAAAAAATATGGATTCAAAACCAATCTCTCTTAGTTTTAGTCAGCACAAGACATTTACATGCTTGGTGGGATTTAAGATATGCATCTGCCCTTCTGCCCTGTGGTGGCTTTGTCACTGTCCCTCAGTGCTGTTTGAGCTCAGACACCTGTAGGATTTGCAGTTCTGCAGAGTCCCATCTCAAAACCAAGCCATCTCTTCCTTTCACACAGGCAGCTTGCTGTTCCCTTGGCTGGCTCCATAGCAGAGCAGTAGCATCCTAGCACAAAGGCACAATCCTCTGCTCTTCTCTCCTGAGCAGTCTGCCAGCGCTGCAGTACCTCCCCCAGCTCTCTCCAGGACACGTGGGGCTTTGAGGACACACCAAGAACCTGCACTTTCTTTTTTTTTCTGCAGGAACCCAGCACTCTCCAGACAGCTCTCTCCCACAGAGGAGCTGGAGAAAAGTGGTTGCCTTTATCAGATGGTCATCGCACAGCCTTCAGTTTCATGCTCCTCTGCAACTAGATTTCACCAAATGCACATTAACCAATTACCCAAATTGACACATTAATCAATTGTCATTAACTGATACAGAATCTAGCAAATGAATAAGCTCCTTATTGGTCATCTTTAACCCTTTGTATTAGTGTGGTTGTAGCTATCTGTGACATGTACTAATGCAACATGCTTATGCTAACTTCTATTTTTTATGAGCTCTTCATAAGCCACTTATAAATAGAAGCTTAATATGAAGTGTGACAGATCTCTAATCTTTAGTCTCTCCTTAGCCCTCCAAGCGCTTCCTTTCTGGAAATACAGAATATATCCAGTATGCCCTAGATATTCTCCATTCTTGCTGATGACTTTAGCTCTCAGCCATTGATTCTTTCCACTTCTTAATCAGTGTAAATAGATCAGTGCTGCAACTGTCTTTTTATTTAAAATTTTAAAAAGACAAATAAGATCAAAGGGGCAGTGAAGGGGTGATGAATAGAAAATATATTTTGTTGCTCATGTGATGCTGTAAGGCAGAGGGTCACTATATTACAGACATTAAAAATCTGTATTCCTTCTCCATTGCAATAAAGAGGATTGGAGTGAATTATCTAATGGAAGGTACAAATACTGAGAAAATACTGTGCAGCATTTATGTAGTGTCAGTACTTTGTGACATTCTCTTTCACCGATGGCCATTTGTGTAATGGTGCCCCTGTCACCACTGGGCAAACACTGTGGCACAAAATGGCTGGTTTAGGGTTACACAGCAAATCAGTGCCAAAATGGGGGATGGAACCCTAATATCCTGGTACCAGGAAATGTTCACGAGTCTGTACTGAGTTTATTTGTTTGTTTACTTCTATGGGGGAAAAGCCTATGCATCAAAATCTCAGGTGTATTGAAAATTTAGAACAAATACCTCTTCATTTCAACATATTTCACTCAGATTTTGTTGAGCCTAATCCCTCCAGCATTCAGTGTTTTTTATTTTGACTTTAAAAGAAATAAAGCCCTGTAGTTACTTTTCACCCTTTCCTTACATTCAGCTGTGATCACTACAATAATGAATGTTTCCAGGCAATTAATATCTTGATATGCATTCACAGATAAACACATCTACTGTGTTTCTCACAAAAAGGAGAACACCTGATGTAGGGAACATCAGGTGCAGAACTTGCAGGATTTAAAGCACAGCCAAAGCTAATGGCTGCAAATTGTAGCCTAACCTAACACTTTCTCAGCCACGGTTTCCTCCCCCTTTTTTTTCCTCCCTAAAACTTTTGCTGTTGTGTCACTGATAAATAACAGTCCTTTGCTCGGTAATACATCCCTTTTTTATTTAAGGTTTTGCCTTCCTACTCATTAAACCTCTTCTCATTAGCATTACTTTTACTTTTCAGAAACATATATTCAGTATTATAGGCTAGGAGTTCTTTTGTTTTCCCCCCATAGATGTAAAACCCTGGGGGATTTAAGTATCTACTTGATAGGCTCACACAATCTTAATCAGCCTATAATGGAGCTAATGGCTGTTTGTCATCCTTGGAGATATAAATTTCCTGGTGATGTCTACTGCAGTCAGTACATGAAGTATGCTCTGACTGCCAGCAAGGTCTAATAACCAGGAGAAGGGCAGCCAGCTTCATTAGCGAGCCTGAGACCATACCGGCTGCTTTTCTGGGGAACTGTGCGCTTTTGAATACCGAGAGGGAATAATGGATAATACCGGTAAGTGAAATAAAACAGATCTTCATTCTTAGTGGAGCTACGGGGTTCGTTTGTATCCTCTCTCACTTGCTGCAGGAGATGTGTTTCTTTAGCCTTTGTGGCTTCTTCCTTTTAAATGTCCTGTATTAAAGCAAATTTTTATGTCTAAATTGTGACACACTTAAGTTGTTAACCCTTTAACAGTCTGGTTTTTTCTGTTCTAAGTCTGTTTCCTGGAGATGTGAACCTAAACTGTAATGTAGGATCTGCCTTTTTAAGGCATTCAGTGTTATTTTGGAAGCTATATGCAGGAAATGTGACTAGAAGGGAAAATGCATGTACTTCAGAGAGAAATATCTCCCACAGTTTGAAATAGGTGTGGATAGGTAACTTATTTAATAAAACTAACAAAAAGTAGATAATTGCTAGCTCCCATCTGTTTTGTTTTAAGCTGCCTCTGTTTCCTCTCTATAATGCCTTACTCTCATATTTAATATATAAAATACTGAATATATTTGCACTTTTTATTTTCTTTGACGTCCCAACTTTAGATCATGCATTTTCATCCCAAATAATGCACAGTTTCTAAGGAGGCACACACATCATTACATCGGTGATGAAATGCATTATTTCCCTTTTGCATTACCTTGTATCACAAGGCAGAGCAAAAAGAGAGCTTTTTGGGAGGGATATTTTGCATGCTGCTTTGACTGCTGTGAAACTTGAACACGTCAAGATCTCACAGATTTATTGGTACTAGTGCAATACATATTAGGAGGCACAATCTGCAGTAGATTCGATGCCCTTTGAAACTTGCTCAGATCATCAGATTTGTCTAAAGTTGACCTTAAAAGTGATGCCACACCTCTACAGTGTGTGGCAAAGATAATTCTGCAGTAGGTTTCAGTGACTTTTGGGGGGTTGTGGGTGTTTTGGTTTGATTTTTTTTTTAATAGTAGAAGCAAAGCTCTTGCTTATGTCTGCTAAACTGTCCAGGTCATTCTCATCCCATGTGTATTGTTATCAACTTCCGTGACAAACAGATAAAAGGGTCTTGCTGCCTTTATTTCTACATAGTTCAAGACCAAAAAAAAAAAAGGTTTTCTAGAATTTAAAATGTAGCATAATGAAAAATTACATTGCCTGCATCTAAAAAACCTGATTTGGTCCTAGTATAATGTTCAGTTTTGGAAATAAATAAGATTAGCAGTACTCTTTGCACTTGGTGCTTTGGATAGCTTTTAAGAAGCCTTAACATAATAAATGATAATGACTTGTGCTTGATATTGCATGACGATGCAGAATTTTCTGCTGGAAGAGAAGGATTCCTGCTCTCCAACACAGAATGCCTGTGGGCAAGAGATACCCTGGCAGGCAGAGCTGCTAATTCCTCCAGGTTTTTACACTCTTCAGCATCAACAACTAATACTATTGAAGTCTTGACGGAGATACTACTTTAATCCAGCTATAATAATCTGTTCTGGAATGAGTCACATTTATTTTAAAGGCCAGTTTTGGGGGGTTGAAGAGGGAAGCTAGTGTCTGAAAACCATAGGAACAGATTTTCCTCTGTGTGGGTTGTTTTTTTTTTTTGTTTCTTTGTTTTTGTCCTAAGGAAGATTCCAGTTTGGTTACTACCTGCAAAAAGTTAAAATAAGTAAGGCTTGATGTCTGCACAACTTACCAACTATTCTCAAAACTTCTTAGAACATAAGTTTGCTGAATAACTCCAGATATTTTTTTCTTATGCAGAAACAATGACTGATGCTTTCCATTTTTAGAAAACAACCTATATACCATTGAAATTGGTTAAAATAATCCTTTCAGACCATAATTAAAAACTAGTTATGAAAAAAAAAAAAAAAAGCCCCAGACCAACCCAATAACACATGAAACCAAGCCCTATTGAAGACGCCAAGGCAGAGGGTAAGGCTGGGCTGTGATGTGGTTTCTACTGTGGTTACCACTGATCTTCTTGCTGCCTGTGGTCAGCTTGGTCCAAACCCCAGCGGGCTTCAGCCCCATGTATGGCATGGACACGCTCCCTTCTTCAGGCAGCTCTTCTAAGAGTCCAGCCACTTCCACATTTTGAGTGGGATAGGGAATACATCCATTTCCCAAGAGCCTACAGGGTGCTGGGTAAACACAGCCGGGTCTCTAGAGGAATGTTCAGAGCTCATGATCACTAACTGGGATGCCAGACTGTGCAGCTGAATACCTCTGTATATCAAGGCTGTTCCTCTGACTTCTGCAGGGATGGGAGAGCACCTTTGAAAACGGATGTGGTGTCATCTGGGCACTTATGAGATCAGAGAGCAGCAGGATTATTTGCATCCATAAGCCCAACTGCCTGATTAATTTGTTCTTCAGCAGTCCGCCAATTGAAATGTAAACACACTGATGTATATAAACTGGATACCTGCCCGAATGCTTCCTGGAGAGATGCTATTTCTGGCAATACAGAACTGCAGAATGTTAGCAAAGCTGCATGTTTTAGCTACTGAGTGTTAGAAATAACAATTTGATGTCAGTGTCAGTGAATCAGGCCTCTGTTATTAAACTCATCATGCTGCTGAAGAGACTTTCAAAGTCAGACCATGGATAAATGTTGGGCAAAACTCCATCTTCTGCTTCTCATAACAGAAATATCTCTGTAATTTGTCACTCTTCTCCTCTGCCATCATTAAAATTATTTTCTGGCCAAAACTGTCATTTAAAAAGATCAACGTTGCTAATAGGTCATGTATGTACACTTTTAGCTGTTATGGGTGATGCCATTTTGTGGGGTTTAGAAACAATGTTTTCATTTAAAAAGTTATTTCTTTTAAGTGTTAGATTGCTTTTATTTTTATTCTGTGTACCAAGACAGCTCCACATAATTGTTGTCTCGTGTGTTCTTTTAAAAGCCTTTCCTGGAAGAACAATAAAATATTCATCCATCTGTGTAGGGCACAACAGGACAGTTCTAGTTGTACTTTTTGCCTATTTTGGCATCAGCTGCTTGTGACAGGCTGTCTGCAGGTATTCAGCTGCAAGGCTGCCTGCTACTCTGAGCAGGGGAGGGCAGACAGCAGCCCCTGCCTGCCTTCACGGGCAGGTCCTGGGCTCCAGCTTTGCTGCACACCTCTGCTTTGGGTCAAACACATCAAGCCTGGAGACAACAGTGATGTAACAAAACTAATTAAAAAAAAAAAAACTAGGAAGGTCTGGAAATAACTTGTGGGGGGAGAAGGGCAAATATAAAAGCAGCAAGAAACTTGCAGTAGCAGGAAGAAAGAAGCTGCAGAAACAGAAGTGTTCCCAAGTGATGTTTTGGGGGAGGAATTCCTATAAGAAGGAGTGAGTTCAGCAACATCCCTTCCCCCAGAGCTCCTAGTTAGTTGTGTCCTGCTCAGACAGGCATCTCACCTTAAAGCAGACAAGCCTTATACACTCATTCTTACCAAGGGGAATGCCAATGCGATGTGCCAAAGGCTTGGCAGAAGGATCTCATGGTGGTGAATGGCACCATAGTGAGGTCCTGTGTCATGCATACCATACCAGTAGTGAACAAAACCAGGAGGCCTTGTTTCATGTTTCTTGGGGATTTATATGACTTCTTTGCACTTGGAATATTATTTTAGCAGTAATGAGCTAGCTGTGGTTAATTGTTACCCTGATTTATGCAGGTTCTGCAACTGTGGCTGCAGGCTATGCCTTCAAGTAAAAAATGTGTTTTAAAGAGACTGGAGGTCTTGTCTGTTGTATATCCTATCTCTGAGGAATATCCAGTAGCGACATCAAACTTTATATTCGACCTATAGTGAAAATTAGAACTTTCCATTGAAGCAAGACTTTAACTTGAAGCCTGAAATGCTATGGGATGGGGAGGACATCAAGTGGTAAATTTAGCCTTCTGCATGATTACCGTGTGTTCACAGGAAGGGTAAGAGACACAGGAAACTGTTTGGGGATGGAAATTCCCTTGCTTTTGAAGTAACTGGTCATTTTTGTCTTTCCATATGTCAATAGGACTTATTTAGCATTCTTTAAATGTAAGACTGCTGGGAGTGAATGCTGGTTGAGGATTTGACCTTACATATACTTTGTTATCCCTTACCTGATTTTGAAGCAAACAGGGCGTATCTTTCTAAAACACAGATGAACAAGAAACATAACAGGTAGAAGAACAAAACTGGGAGGTGGACTTCAGATTATGATCCTGGTTTCTCATAATTTCATAGAGTTCAAAAAATCTCTAATGTAGCTGAGCTGATCTGTGTGCAGAATTAGGCTTGATAACAATCTCAATGTGTTGTAAGGTTCATTTGTTGCCCATAAAGGACTCTGAAATCCTTCGGCCATCTAAGGCTTAAGCTTGTCTGAATTGTCCCTATGAATTTGGAAACCCATTAAGACAAAACCACTTGCAATGGAGATGGTGGCAGTGTCACCACAGGTTTGTGAGCCCTTGAGCCAATTCCAAACTCCAGCAGCAGAATCAGTCACGTCCTTTGGCAGCTTCTGTTTTGATCTTCAGTGGTACTTTGTCCATGTTCTCCCCAAGTGTAGAGGTGTTTTTAAAGGGGACAACACCACCTCCTTTCGCTCTGTCCCACTCTTATACATATGTAAATGGGGCTATCCATGGTGCCACGTTGTCTTTTTTTGGGTCCTTATGCCATATTCTCTAGATCACAAAATGGTTTGCTCATGAACAATAAAATACAAAGCAATAAGCAACTCTTTTATACTACATTGTGTATTCTAATTTGCCTCCTATTTGCAGCCATGCGCTCGGTTGAAGTGAACACTCTAGTGTATCACAGGTCACTGTCTGCTAGAAAGTTGAATTTCTTCTTGCTGCAATTTTAGAATAATATTCATGGCTTATGCCCCTTTACCCAGAAGTTGGAACAGCGTGCTTATAAATCCATGACCTTGGAAAACATTTCTGTGAGGATTAAACTTCTTTGTGATGCTGTTGCTCCCCATGTTATTTTTGAGTCCGTATACACATAGCCCAGAATGACTATATAGGGACTTGCACTAGAAGTAGCCAAATACTGTGTAGCACTAAAATGATGGAGCATCTTCTAATGTGGAGATAGTCCACCCACCCTGCTTCAAATGGCCCTCTTTAGCTATAAATGCTGTGGTTCCACTGTGCTGACACACACTCATCATATTTTAAGCAATGGTTCCAGTTGCTGCAGTACTTCTTAGAGAGAAGCACCATGAATTCTAGCTGGTTTGGAGAGATGGTGTACCACCAATTTTACTTACTAATAATTTCTGATTCTTTTTATCTGGTAAAAGCTGGCAAACATCAAACCATCAGGCGCTGAGTTCATGCCTTTTGTTTACATCTGCTGGTTGTATGTCATTTTTTGGCCAGCTGCCTCCAGACCCCTATTCTGCACTCTGGATCATCACTGCCACCTATGGTGAAGATGCAAGTGTTGTGTACAGAAGTAGTAATCCAAGCTTGAGAGGCAGCACTACCCCATATGCTTCTAGCAAGGATGAAACCAAAATTGCAGGAGCCAACTGTTTTGACAGTACAAGAAATCAGTCCAGACAAGGAAAGGTTATATTAAGAGACACTGGCACAAATCTTTCCAAGACAACCAGCCTGTGTTCCAGGGGCTTCAAGCATCCCAAAATGAGGGGGCTGGAAGTGAGTGGCAAGGGAGAAAGCAAGATTGCATGACCAAAGAGCAAGGGGGTTGATAATAAGGGTCTAGTCTGCTGCTATTTCATCATCATTCATTGTTTCCATCAGTGTGTCTTTTATGAAATGTGATACTTTATTGTGGGGTGACTTGCAGGGATATCTCATTAGGCTCAAAAAGTAGACTGGATGGAATTTTACAAAAAAATCCTCCCTTTTTCTATTTTTTCCCACTTTGTCTCACACTTTAAGCATTTTTTATATTTCACATAAAATGAAAGTTTTACGAGACTTCTTCCTGACGTATAATTGGAAAATATAAGTAGCTTAGGACTATAAGAATACCTAGCAACCTTCTCCCAGCAGACAGGAGTAAATCCTGACTAAAACTGCTGAGTTTGTCTCTAATCACACTTGCTGGCAAGCAGGGCCCGGCAGTCCCTGGGTGAGCATGGAGGTCCCAAGGCCAAAGTGAGTGGCCCCAGCCTGTGGAGAGGCAGGGTGTCAGAGAAGACTGGGCAACTGAATTTATTATCCTACACCCTTGGAGCTGTTTGTGCCTGACTCTGGGCACAGCTGAACACTAGAAGAGATGTCCCACTCACTGCTGGAGACGCAAGAAGAAGGATGTAGCCATATTCATTTGAACAGGTCTATCACCTTTACTGCACATACTGGGAGACTGAGGCTACTGTGGTTTGTATTGATACCTGTAGAGAAGCATCCTCTCCAAGCACCTCTTGGGGGCAGTGGTACCAGCAGAAGACAAGAAGGGATGATTTGTCTGCTTTCCTCCCAGAGGTGACAAACTTAACCCAGACTTGTCAGCAATGAGGTATTGAGTTGCTGGAAATATATTGCTCAGATAGTGGTCTTGAGTGAAGAATTAGGTCCCTCTTAACATTCAATTTTCAGGTAAAGCAAAAGGCTAGGAGAAAATTAATTGGCCAGGGGCAAATATTTGCTTAATCTTAGTTTGCTCCACAGCACCGTTCCTGTAATATAACTATCAGAGATTGTTTATTTTACAACTTATTGTATGGGAAATTCCCTTTAAATGTATTTCTGAAAAGCAACAGAATATCTCATGACAATAATAAAGGCAACCGTATGTCTCAATAGAGAGGCAGACACAGTGGAAGACAATACCAGAAACAATTTTTTCCCCCATGGCTTGACCATTGCTAGAAGGCATGCACAGTGTAGTTCCAACACAAATATGGCAACAGCTGGTATTTCCACAGGAGACAAAGTTGTGATCGATTCATCCTAGCTCCAGCTCCTGCTGACTCACATGTCCCTTCTGTCTTTCTCACTGGGACTTAAGTCAGTCCAAAAAACAAGGGGTATTTCATTATGGAGGCTTGCCTGGAAACCATGTGGAGAGATGAACTGAAAATATGATGTTCTCAGGCATAAAATTTGTGCTGCTGGGAGCTGTTTATTGACATTTAAATCATAGTTCAGCAAAACCTTGCTATGGCCTTACTGTCAGCGAAAATGGTTTGTTGATGGAGGAAGCCTATGGAGTTCATTAATGTGATTTTATCACAGAAACATGCTGTATATTTTAGCTGCTTTTTTGGTAGTTGCAGTTATTGTATGTATCCTTTTCCTTCTCTTTTCTGTTTCTGTTTTTAATGTTTAATATTAAAATAACTAACATGACACATTATTCTGGTTTAATTTCAAGTGAAATTTGGCAATTTCTACTGGTGAGATAAGGTTTAATTGCTCTTGGCATTTTAAAAAGAAATGCAAATGACAAAGATATTAAACTTACAAATTATGACAGCTCACATAACACTTTTTACAATGGATTATTTCCATGCATTTTTAATACCCAGAATAGTCAGCCTTAATACTACCATATTTACAATAAATCTTTGTTCTAATGGAGACATTTTGCATTGTCAGGCAATACACAATCAGCAGTTTTCAATAAAGAATCTGAAAACTGTTTAACATTAATTCTGTGACACAAACTCATAAAAGCCAGACAATTGATAAATGGGGCCAATATGCTGCCCTTAAATTGGGATATTAAGGAATAATTAGAGCACAGTAAGGGCAGGTTGCCAAACGTAACTTTTAAATTCCCTAGTTTGTATTACTTAGCACGGTGATGGTAATGTATTATATGCCTTCTGTAAGGCATAAACATGCATTTCCTGCACAACGGCTTAAGACGCCCGCAAGAGGTTGAAGCAGCTGTTTACTTTGGCATGAGTGGCTTCAAGAGGCATAAAGTACCACAGAATTTAGGAACAAGGATGGCTTTGGGGTTAAAAAGTGAAATTGGAAGCCATGGTAGGGTCTCAGTTTTTCTACAACACTCGGCAATGGGGTTTTTTGTTTGTTTGTTTGTTCTCTCCTTTGGTACCCCATGAAGTCCATGTCTGCTCTGTGTAACAGGAGCGGTGCCAGAGGTCCTTGAGGCAGCTCTGAGCATGTTGACATGGTGCAGTGCCTTTTGCCCAGCAGACACTAATCTGAGCCCCTAAACAGCACAGTCACATCAGCACTGGTAGCTGGACCGCGGCTGGTGAGCCAGCTGGGGTTAGATGTGGTGCAGGGTCTTATACCTGCACAGCATCTGGCTCAGGACACAGCTGTCTAGTTCTAGCTGGAGGATCTTTCAGTGCTGTGCTGTTAATTGATGCACACAGGCTTCAGAGCCTACCCCTTCCCACAGTTTTGGAGATGCCACCCACCCTAATGAATTACTTTTCTTATTTAGAAGCTGGAGAAGGTTACACAGTGCCATGTGAGGGCATCTTGGCAATTCCTCAGGTTAGATAGTCTAGGTAGTGGGGAAAAAACACTTTTTTTTTTTTTTTTTTAACCTACATGTGGGAGCTTCTAGGGTGAAATTAAATGTGATTAAATCTTGAGCAAGATTTTGAGGTCCCTGAAGGTGAACAATTTACTTTGCAACATCTAAGGATGACGAGCAGTGCATTATATTATTTTATTATCCTAAAAATAATGTAATATCTATTAATGTGCATTGTTTTAGCTGTGGGTGTTGATTCTTCAATTCAAATACTAGAGGAGATGGAGCAGCTCTACACATAACGCTTCATTTTCACACAAGTTTCTGTCAGTTTGCAAACCCTCAAGTTCTGTAAGTGTTGTGTATATTCTTTAACACTGTAGCTCAGGAAGCCTGACCGCAAAGAAAAGCGGGAAGGTGTGATACTGACAAAGTAGCTGTACTGCTAAGCGCCATTAGAGTCTTATTTTGAACTGCTGGAGGGGAAAGAGTAGAGCCAGGTTTATTTCCCCAAATGTTATCTTCTCCCAGGGAGGAATAAGAAGGATGATTGTGGGGTCCCCTTCTTCTCTCAGGTGGTAACCTGCCTGCCTTGTTGCTCTGCACTGCAGGTGAAGCAGCCAGTGATATGCCACTTAAGCCAAGGGGGCAGTTTGTGTGGCTATGGTTTAAGAGCACTTTTCTGAGAGTAGTATTTTTCCACTGCACTAGTAATGCTCTGTGTGTATCAGTGAAGTCTTGAAGTCTGCTTCTCCCTGCAGTCCCATTGCCTGTTGTGACAGAGAAATGCTGCTAGCTTCTTCATGAAATGGCTTTCCAATTTGGGGACATGAAAGGCTTGGCTGAGGTAAATATTGCCCTAAGTTCCCTCATTGCTGCTTGCAATCACAGCTAGATTTCTTTGGGTTTTTTTTAAGTAAAATTTGAAATTCTGAGGGTAAATTCTGCTTTTTTCACCTTGTAGAGCAGATGGCTCCCAAGTGTTAAAGTTCACGCACATCTTTCAGATGCAGACAGGTTGTGTGATCATTTCAGTGGAGCACCCTCAAGGTGCACAAGGTGAAGGCAGGAGTCAGAATCCTTCCAAGATCAGCATTTAACCACACTTTTGTGCCATTGTTGCCTCTTGCCGTGATGTCCTCTGCTTTTCCACTGCTCTGCCTTTAAGCTTTTCCCCCAGGGCAATAAGTGCTACCTCATGGAGTAGGCTGCTAATGGAGAAGAGGGTTGCCAGCATGACAGCCCATATGTGCTTGCCTGAAAAGCACCACAAATAAACTCCTCAGCACATTGTGGACGGAGTTGTGTGACCTCAGGCTTTTCTTTTCACTGCTTCTGGCATGCCACACTAGTCTTTTATAGCTTCTCAGGAAGTACCTAAGTGTCCATAGGATACAAAAGTGGTGCTTCCCACAGCAAAGCATCTGTTGCCTGCTGCTGTGCGGATTGGTCCTGTGGTCCCCTTCACTTTCACGTTCCCATGCTGGTCTGCACGCTCTGTATGAACCTGCTTTACTGGGTTTTTTTGTTTGGTTTGGGTTGGGTTTTTTTGTTTTGTTTCGGGAGGGCTTTTTTGGTTGGTTTTTGGTGGTTTGTTTTGTTTTGTTTGGGTTTGTTGTTGTTGTTTTGGGGATTTGGGGTTTTTTGAGGGGGGGATGTTTGGTTTTTTTATTTGGTTTGTTGGTTGGGTTTTTTTCCCCTTCTGCCCATTTTTACAGTCACAGTGTATTACTGGCAGAATGAAAAAGAAAAACAAGTATTTTGATGATATTAGTAGCTTGGCAACCATAAAACTTTCCTGTGGCTTTGCAGAGGAATTTGGAGTACTTGCGTTATGTACTTTCCTTTATCTTGCCATGTACTGTGCACCAGAGCTCCAGTTCTGCAACTGATGCCATGAAAGTAGGTTGCTGTGCTCAAATCCAGGGTTTGTCTGAGTCTTCTGAATTCAGTTCTAGGCCTGGTAAGACAGTGTATGCATTGCTGATTTAGACTGCTTCCAACATAGATCACCCATTAGCTGTCTCATACCGTTTGGAAGGCAGAGTAGGGGAGATCTTAACAGCAGCTTGGTTTCTAGGAACAGAAACAAAATGATAAGAAAACACTTACCTGTATCAAACCGGGCTTCTTCTTAGCTGAGGGAAAAAGCAAAGAAAATTTTCACATGCTCCATGATTTCTCTGCTTGCCAGCTCCCTGGTCACATTGGCTAGACCCAAATGTTGAAAATTAGAGATTCTTTATAACAGGTATGAAAGGACTTCCCACAGCTGAGAAGTAGTCACTAACCTATTTCAGCTTTTGCTGTGTCAAAGGTGACTAGTCCAAGATATTTACCATCCTTAAGCATATCAACCCTTCCACTTTGCTCCCAATTTTTTCCTCCTATTTCATTATACTAAATCAAATTCCATTATGTGTCCATTTATAGAACAAGCTGTGTTCTCAAGATATTTATGGATGGCTACATCACGTGCTTTGTGCAGATCAAGAGACATTGCAAACACAAAGGAACAAAAATGATTCCCAAGCACAACAACGCAGCCCTCAGCATGTGGAGGACTGACTTGCATGGGTGACATTCAGCCACTGCATGGACCCTGTACACAGTCTGCCATGCTTAGAGACTCTTGGAGGTGGAATGCTGGGCCAGGAGCATCTTTCCTACATGAATAGGAGGGATGCAGGTATGGTAGAGAGGCAGGGAGGTCCCAGCCTGCTGCAATATGTCTTAGTCTATAGTAGTGGTGAGTAGGGAGAGTACTACAAAAGAGCTGCAAACAGTTGGCCACATGAAGGCACATGAAGCTGACATTTATTTTGTAGCCCAGAGATGGAGCTGGCACAGCTTTCTGGCCTTCTGTTTGTGATCTGGGAAGGCAATGAGTTGCCCAGGCTCAGGAACATTCTGAAGTTAACCAGGTAAGGTTCACAATGTATCCCCTTAGTCTCCCTTGTGAGATAACTGCATGCTTTTGAAGAAATTATTATTACTCTACCTTGCAAAAATTTTTAAAGAGAGTAAATGAGGTAGATTCATAAGCATTAGCTAGAGAGTTTGACATCAGTGCCAGGCAAAAATGTGAAACAGATGATACAGAGACTGAGCCAGAAAGAATTAAGAGATTGAATACAAATAATTTCAATTAACATGGGTTGAAGGAAAAACAGGTTTGAGAGAAATACTTCATACATCTGTCTTGCTGCATTAGAAGATGCTTGGCTTGGTTCTGCTTTGTAGAACCTAAAATCATACAAAACTAATATGCTGTGTATCAGATGGGTTCTTCTGTGCCCAAATGCCAGGTTTCAAAATGCAAGTGTATTTTGGGAATTATTGTCACTCATCAGGTGTGATTCAGGAGGTATCCAGCAATAACTGGTCCTTTGCTCCAGTTGTATGGTGCTACTGGCACTGACTAGCAAGAAAATATAAAATTATATTTGGTCAAGAAGCAAATGCATTCGGTATGGACAAAGGAAAGGCCATATAATCAGGGACAAGACTAATTAGATCATAGTTACATATTGAGAGACTCACTGTTGAGAGGCAGTGGTTTTCAAAAATTCTTGCATAATGGCATTATGCTGGAAGCACACGTTCAGCTGATGAGCTCTGTCTCGGAGAGCCGAGACACTCCTTACATGTATTTGCAACATTGAAAGATGCTGTCTTGCTCTAGTTGGAGCACTGGAGTGACTGCTCCTGGGATATTAAGTAATCTTTGGTGTCACATGTCTTCCTTGAAACACAAAAATCTGAGGAGGTTTCAGAAAGCCTTTCAACTATGCAATCTGAGCTACTGTAAAAGAAAGTTTACTAATTCTGAATCTCTTTTGCACCTAACCCTAAAATCCCTTTGATGCTTTCCAACTATAATAATCCTACAAATTGTTCCATTGTTTCTTACTGGAAAATACTAATTCAGACCTCTTAGTTCCCATTTATGAATAACTATCACCAAGATCTCTCTGTAGAGGTATATTGTTGGCAACCATAATACATGTCTACATTATCATGTGCGTATATATATATCTGAGTTTAAAATATTGCTAATTGGTGACACTGAATATATTTCAGATTTGAAAAAGGAAGGTGACTATTAAGTAGCACAAGTAAAAAACAATACTGCACAACTTACATCAGACAGACTGCTAAGAAGCCTGGAAATGAGGGGTCCCAGGTGTTAGAAAGCTTCCAACAGGATGCTTCCTAATCAACACTAAGAATTTCTCCTTCCAGTTTTAATAAAGGCTTTGTTTCCACTGGATCTTGCTGCATCTGCCTTATTTGCCACCTGTTGGACACAACAGAACAGCATCTCTGGCACACACAAGCCTTGGCTGTCCTGCCTTCTCAGCACCAGAAAAGCTTGTTGAAATAATGCCCATTACTCTGTTTTTCAGTGCACAGGTAGTTAAATGAAAGATGTTAATTCTTTCTTATCACCCCAGAGTCAGCACTAGCCAGAGTTCCTGTAAAAAGCATTAGCTCACGTTCCTTTTGGGTGGTAAGTACTAGCAAGAGGGGCAGGTGGGGGTAAGCCAGAACCAATTAAGTCATTTATAGCCACTCACACCAACGGAGGGGCTGATTCTGGCATTATTCCAGCATCTCTGAAATCGGGCACCATCCCCATTTCCCAGTGTTGCTGTCAGCCTGGCAATGTAGCTGTAACTCTTACATGGCTGCAGTGAAGACCATGGTTAAACGCTGCCTGGGTGTTACACCTAGCAGGAAGGCTTCACTGGCTAAACCTGGCTTTTATGAGGCAAATGACTTGTGCTGCTCTTCATACTGCAAGGCAACGCTTTCCAGTCTTACTACCATTGCTTGATGCAGGTGCTGTGGCTTTCTCCTGTGAGAGACAGTTTCCTTAAATTCTAATTTTTTTAAAAAATCAAACAGTTTAAATCATGTCCTTCAGTTTTTGATGTCAATCTTTGTGTGGTAGCTAAGAATTCTACCCCACAGGGCACCCCTGCCGTAAGAGGCCTCCTGGGACAAAAGAGCTGGAAGCAGCAGAGTGGGTTGTGGTGAGGGTGAACGCTGTCATTGGAGCACACACACAGTGTCTGCAAACTCCACACTGCCTAAAATAACAAGCAGTTCATTAGGTCTTAAATAGACTATGTGTATGATAATACAGCCTGCTGATGAGGGCCCTCATCTGTCCTACTCTGCACCCACTTAAAATGCAGAAGTAGTTTTCTAATTTTTTTATTTTTTTGGAAGGAGAACTAGAAACAAGGGCCCAGCCCTATGGCACTATGCTAACATTACTTTATTCTTCATGCAAAAAATCCCACCAGTGCTTCCCTCTAATCCCAGTTGGAAGAATAAAAGTCCTCAAATTCTGGTACCATACCAGCAAAAAGATCAGGTTATTTCTGACATTGGAAGGTCACAGAAGCAGGAATTAATCTCTTCAGGCAGAAAACAAGATTGAGTCAAGAGCCATCCCCCAAACTGTTCTGTGTCCTCCCCAAGCTATTATATGGATGGACAGAAAGGGTGTCCCCATTTAAATGCTGGTGTGTGGGATTTAGTCTGGAAATAGAGTCCCTGTAACACAGATGACAGGCAGCTGTACCCAGCTGTAACTATCCAGCATTGTGGTATCTAAGCTCATCTCTTGGGAATGGGGACCCTAGGAGAGAGGACAAGCTTTTTCCGCAAACATGACTTCTTTGGACAGCCCCATGCCACTTGAAAAGGCAAAGGCTCCTCAAAAAGCAGTCTTCAGAACTCTTCAAAAGGGACTGGGCACCATTTCTCCACCAGTGTGAGTGCTAGCAGGACATTGCTGTGGTTCAGACAGCTGTGGTGGTACTCTCAGGGGGATGTTTAGTTACCAAGGATGAAAACTCCAGTGTACAGGTCATTCTGGTGCCTGTTTGGCTGGGCAGCAATGAAGGAGGTTGTTGAGGACTGTGGAACTGAGAGTTTGTGGATCCAAGCAAATTTCAGTGGAAGGAAAAAATTTCTCACAGAGCTAGACCTATATTATGCCTACAGCAGATCTGTTTGTTGGGTGCTGTGGGATACTCAAATATTGCAATGAGGAGCCTGAGGTTTGCTTTATGCCATAGCTGGCCACCTCCTACTGAGCACACTGTTCCAGCAACTCCATGTTTTCAGGACAAATGTGCTCTTGCTGTACCTTCTTCTTTTCTGGGATGCTACAAACGGCAGAAAAGATCGACCGTGATGGAAATAGCCACCACACACAACATGTGCATTCTTCATAGCAAAGGGAATGGGTGTCAAGGAGTCAGCTCTGGGTGCAGGCTTTTCTTGTAACCTTTTGCTCACATTCACAAACAATGCCCTATTGTGATGTTGTTTCCTGCAGATTATTCTAATAACCACTGAGCAGTGAAGCATGAGCATGTGTTCAGGTTTCTTAGATTGAATTATAATGTAATAGACCGGGCCAGCTTTCTAAGGGTTGATAAAAATGCACAAGAAGGAGACTTGGGTAAGATGGAGCACACAGAATTTTGTTGTAACTCTCAAAACTTGGAGACTTCCTGGAAGAAACAAATTTTATACCTAAGGACACATGATGTTTGCTTTCTTTTCTGCTATTTTATGACTTGTCAATTATATTGATACATCTCCCCTCTAAAAGTGCATAGCCTGATGTTGGTAGTAGAGCTTTCATAAAGGCTTGATGGCAATTATAATGGGGGTAAAGGTTCTCGTGTGTGTGAAAAACACACAGCCCAGGGCCTTGCATGGTATTTGAGCCAGTACAAATTGTGATTGAGCGCCTTGCCAGGGAAAACAAGGAGTCCCAGACCTCCTATGTGGCTGCTTCATTGCACATGTGCTTAAGCATTAGAGGCATTTACTGCACCAGCAAATTTGTAATACATTAGGTATAAAACTTATTGTCAGTGAAATACACTGTAGTGACCTGAGTGAAACAGCGCCAAAGAGGAGCAGAATGATGACTCGTTTTAGCAGTTCAGTGCCAGGCTTTTGGCAGCAGGCTCGTGATATGTGCACGGAAATCTTCTGTCTGTGGAGAAGGTCACCCTCCCCCATATTCTGGGTTGTCTTTTGTCCTTTAGACTGACTCAGCTTTTAGCAAGCAATAACCTGAGAGCTACATAATGTCATGTCACTTGGAACAGTTTGCAGTCAGACAATTATGTTTAGTGTAAAAATTAATACACACACAAGCCTGAAATAACTTGAGAAAATGTATGGGTTTTTCTTAATAAGGTGTTGTGGTCCATTAGTTAACCAATGTTGCTAGACAACTTACACAAATAAAAAACGCCTTGCATGAATTGTGGATCCAGTTATCTGATATTAGTTAATTTGATGGGCCAAATTATTTATAAAACCACCTAATATTTATCATATCACAAGGAAATGCCAGATTTCAATAGATTGCTAGCACCATATTAGTTTAATAACACTACTAGTGTTATTAAAGTGTTTCATCTACTAGTTTAATAACAAAATACCTTAAAAAGCAGATAATTTTTCTTTTCTATTAGACTGGTAAATAGATATCTTTTGGCTGGATGTGTCTTCCTTTCTATACCTCTTACAATCCATAGATTTGAACTGCTGGAGGTCTCACTGCTGGAACTCCTATTCAGACTTCTAAAAATTTGATAGGATTAATAGGATGGTTTAACACAAATGTCTATGCACTGAAAAAGTTTTCAGTGATGCTGGCCACACAGGAAAATTTGTATGTTTTTTACCTGGGTCAGCATGCAACTGACTTGCATCCGTTTAGCATATCTGTACATGGATACATGCATAACTGTAAACACATTCACTTTATGAATTATTTTACTCAAACACAACCTGCCCTGTGAGGCCAGGAGTTAGTACTGAGTGCCGAGCAAGGGTTAAGTCTCTATACTTTTAAAAAATTGACTTTTATTACCTTGAACTGCCAGGATCTGACCCCTGATAATGTAATGTTATTTTAATCACACTTTGTCTTGAATTGAATGGAAGTCTGCCTGGATCCAGATGTAATATCCCATGCTGGGACATTGGGCTTTTGTGAAATTCAGCTGCACAAAATGAAGGTGGCCCTATTTCGTCCCTTGACCAAAAGGTGATCTTTCTTAAGGGCTGCTCTAGAAAGGAAGAAGTATTTTCTCTGTATACATTATTAAAAAACCGAAAAAGTGCTCTGTGCTTTCCTCAAATGTTAATTCTGCATACTGCACTCTGATTTATGTTCAGCATGTCAAGATAATGGGGATGGAAAGCACAGGACACACTTCTTGGTCACATAAATACATTGTAAAACATTCTGAAAGTTCTCAGTCTGTCTCCAGCAATGGACCATTAAATAAGAGGAATAAACAAAGAAGGAACCATTGACTTGACCTCCGCATAATTTACTTTATGACTGCCAGCTACATTCACAGATTTACAGGCACTGGGTTTTATCACCATGTGTGAGTCAAGGTTGTGGTTCATAATTACTGTGTAGTTCATGGGAAAACTCTAAAGACATCTTGTGTTTTATTTTAGTAGTTTAAGTGAGTGGGGTTTGTACATGAGAATGCTTAGAAGCAGCCCTCATCCTGCTCCATCACCTGTGTAAGTGAGACTTTATATAGACTTCTGCTTACTGGTTTTGGGGGAAAACAGCTATTTACTGTGGCACACAGCTAACACACAAGGAAATGTCTCAGGTTTTCTGGAAAGTGTAGCTGTTTAAAAAGAGAAATGGAGTGGGTGTGGGTGTCTTATGTAGGGTATCTTTTTTTTCTTCACCAGCTAGCACAGATCTCCAAGTGACTTTACAGAAACCACTAAAGCATAATGTCAAGCTGGATTTTGTGGGTCATACTCCACAACCAAAGGCATTTACCTTCCATCCAGAGAGCCCAGTACAAGCTATTTGGAGTGCACATGAAGGCACTTATGCACAGCATGGGGCTGTGCCTGGCACCCACATGAGGTCTTAGAAGGAGTTTGGCATTGCAGCCTGGCTCCCGGTGCTCCCATGGACTGCGAAAGGGGCCATGAGGGCTCCTCCAGTAGGTCGTGTTTTCAGAAATGTGTATTTTCTTGCTTTCACAAGGGGTCTTCTTGGGTTAATGTTTTCTACAGTCAAATATTTGCAAAACGCACTGTAAAATTAAGTCCTTCTTCTCCCAGTAGGTGACATACCAGTAAAGGTCTTATTACTGGCTCTCCCACATCAGCTTTGCTGTTTCTATACTGGAATGTAATTCAGTGAGCCACAGAACCATGAAAACATCTGAAGAACTATTTCTTTTAAATGGATTTTCCTTACAGAGAAGTTATCTTCCTGGGCATTTCTTCTGTTGGCCCAATTTAATTGGATTGTAGCTGAAAACAATAATATTACATTAACATTAGCTTTAAAAGTCTCTGCATTTTTGACCCTGCAGCCCATCTGGTTCTAATGTTGCTGAATTTTAATTTAATGAAATTTGTTCATTTGAATTAACTAAATGTGCTGCATTAACAATCTGCTGTATTAAAAAAATAGTGAGAAAAAATGTGTAATATTGATGTTTAGTCCTGGTAAAAGCACTTTTCCCAAGAACCACTCCTGCCTTATGTCACATAATTGTTTTAGTTTCCTTATTTTTTTGGGTTTGCAACTGAATGAACCTGAAATAAATCAGGACAAAAAACACCCCCAGGACTGGTGTGGTTAAAGCATGCTGGTTCCCCTGGCCACCAGCAAGTCAAAGAATGACACACGAGGATTTAAATGGCAAAATGAGACTCATAGATTGACACTTGGTTTATACAATCACCGTGTAAAGACCAAATGCCACACATACGGGACGAGCTGGAGGCAAAGGTCACCAGGCTTTCTGCCTCGTTAAAAGCAGCCCTCACCAGGGAGATGCTAGCAGGTTACCAGACCAGAATTCTGCTGCAACACATTGGCAGGGGTGCAAAACCCGACCCTTTTTAGCCCTCTCCATACACAGCCATGCAGATTTGGTCATATAGAAGCTAAAAAGGGATGATGTGTTTCCCAAGATCAAGGATGGGTTTAGAAACAAGTGATGTGTAAAACCTACTGCAAAGACAGCTACCTCCAATTAGGAGAACGAAAGCTGCTCATTCTGAAGGTTCAAAACGAAACCCCAGACAAGTACTTGGGAGGGGAGAGAGGTGTGTGGTGTGCATGTTAGCATGAAATTGGATCTGATGATATCTTTGAACCAGTCACACCTTTCTGACATTGCCACTTAAAGCACAGGGCCCAGCCACAAAGGCCAACGCCCACGGAACACATTCCCGTTCCAGAGATGTTACGAATCCCTGGCAGAGCAGGCCACGAGCTTTGCCAGCCCCACTTGCTTGCCTATGGCTGCTCTTTGTGAACCCTGCAAATCCTCCTTACAAAGAGCCTTGTGGGGGGCTGGGGCCAGAGCAGGCAGAGAAGAAGCAACCTCAGCCAGTGCTCTGCTAGTGCTGGTGTGTCTCTGCAGCCCTCCAGACCATGACAGAGTCAGCAGGGAGGGGACATCCTTTCCTTTTAAACCTCTGAGGAATATAGGTGGAAAGGGGGATGTTCCACCAGCCCCACTCCTGGGAAAAATGTCAGTTAGTGTTTGCATTTCATTGAGAGGCAAGAACTGTGAGCAAAAGCCTCAGATCTGCAGGAAAGACAGTCTGCACAAAAGTAGGAGATTCATTTTATGCCTTTGTTTTGGACACTTGTAACTGGTTGTGCGTTTTCTTACAGATCAACAAAGATGTAAGCCAAGCACCACATCTGTAAACATGGTAGGTGCAAAAGGAAACATGGAATAGCTTGGGCTGGAAGGGACCTCTGAAAGATTGTCTAGTCCAACCCCCTGCAATGAGCAGGGACATCATCAGCTAGATCAGGTTGTTCAGAGCTCTGTCCAGCCTTAAATATTTCCAGGGATGAGACATGTAGCAGCTCTCTGGGCTACCTGTTTCAGTGTCTCTCCACCCTTATAATGAAGAATTTCTTCCTGATATGTAATCGAAACCTGCTTCCTTTCAGATTCAAGCCCTCCTTGTCCCATCTCCACATGCCCTTGTAAAAAGTCCCTCTCAGCTCTTTTGTAGGCCCCTTTTATGTACTGGAACGTGCTATAAGGTCTCCCTGAACCTTCTCTTTTCCAGGTTGAACAACCCCAGCTCTCTCAGCCTGTCTTCATAGGAGAGGCTCTCCATTCCTCTAATCATCTACATGGCCCCCCTCTGGCCTTGCTCAAACAGGTCCATGTCTTTTGAGTGCTGAGGACCCCAGAGTGAGTCACAGTGGTCCGGGTGGGGTCTCACCAGAGCAGACTAAGGGGATTTTCCATGATAGAAAACTGTCCAGGGCCAGGCCTACTGCTTTGGAGCATCTGGAAGAAGCAGANCCAAGAACCACTCCTGCCTTATGTCACATAATTGTTTTAGTTTCCTTATTTTTTTGGGTTTGCAACTGAATGAACCTGAAATAAATCAGGACAAAAAACACCCCCAGGACTGGTGTGGTTAAAGCATGCTGGTTCCCCTGGCCACCAGCAAGTCAAAGAATGACACACGAGGATTTAAATGGCAAAATGAGACTCATAGATTGACACTTGGTTTATACAATCACCGTGTAAAGACCAAATGCCACACATACGGGACGAGCTGGAGGCAAAGGTCACCAGGCTTTCTGCCTCGTTAAAAGCAGCCCTCACCAGGGAGATGCTAGCAGGTTACCAGACCAGAATTCTGCTGCAACACATTGGCAGGGGTGCAAAACCCGACCCTTTTTAGCCCTCTCCATACACAGCCATGCAGATTTGGTCATATAGAAGCTAAAAAGGGATGATGTGTTTCCCAAGATCAAGGATGGGTTTAGAAACAAGTGATGTGTAAAACCTACTGCAAAGACAGCTACCTCCAATTAGGAGAACGAAAGCTGCTCATTCTGAAGGTTCAAAACGAAACCCCAGACAAGTACTTGGGAGGGGAGAGAGGTGTGTGGTGTGCATGTTAGCATGAAATTGGATCTGATGATATCTTTGAACCAGTCACACCTTTCTGACATTGCCACTTAAAGCACAGGGCCCAGCCACAAAGGCCAACGCCCACGGAACACATTCCCGTTCCAGAGATGTTACGAATCCCTGGCAGAGCAGGCCACGAGCTTTGCCAGCCCCACTTGCTTGCCTATGGCTGCTCTTTGTGAACCCTGCAAATCCTCCTTACAAAGAGCCTTGTGGGGGGCTGGGGCCAGAGCAGGCAGAGAAGAAGCAACCTCAGCCAGTGCTCTGCTAGTGCTGGTGTGTCTCTGCAGCCCTCCAGACCATGACAGAGTCAGCAGGGAGGGGACATCCTTTCCTTTTAAACCTCTGAGGAATATAGGTGGAAAGGGGGATGTTCCACCAGCCCCACTCCTGGGAAAAATGTCAGTTAGTGTTTGCATTTCATTGAGAGGCAAGAACTGTGAGCAAAAGCCTCAGATCTGCAGGAAAGACAGTCTGCACAAAAGTAGGAGATTCATTTTATGCCTTTGTTTTGGACACTTGTAACTGGTTGTGCGTTTTCTTACAGATCAACAAAGATGTAAGCCAAGCACCACATCTGTAAACATGGTAGGTGCAAAAGGAAACATGGAATAGCTTGGGCTGGAAGGGACCTCTGAAAGATTGTCTAGTCCAACCCCCTGCAATGAGCAGGGACATCATCAGCTAGATCAGGTTGTTCAGAGCTCTGTCCAGCCTTAAATATTTCCAGGGATGAGACATGTAGCAGCTCTCTGGGCTACCTGTTTCAGTGTCTCTCCACCCTTATAATGAAGAATTTCTTCCTGATATGTAATCGAAACCTGCTTCCTTTCAGATTCAAGCCCTCCTTGTCCCATCTCCACATGCCCTTGTAAAAAGTCCCTCTCAGCTCTTTTGTAGGCCCCTTTTATGTACTGGAACGTGCTATAAGGTCTCCCTGAACCTTCTCTTTTCCAGGTTGAACAACCCCAGCTCTCTCAGCCTGTCTTCATAGGAGAGGCTCTCCATTCCTCTAATCATCTACATGGCCCCCCTCTGGCCTTGCTCAAACAGGTCCATGTCTTTTGAGTGCTGAGGACCCCAGAGTGAGTCACAGTGGTCCGGGTGGGGTCTCACCAGAGCAGACTAAGGGGATTTTCCATGATAGAAAACTGTCCAGGGCCAGGCCAACTGCTTTGGAGCATCTGGAAGAAGCAGACCAAAGATAGCAGAAAGAGTCTGCCAATGAGGAGTGCAGCTGAGCAGGATGCCCTCACACCTTTTGTAGCACACTCCCTCCTCCCATCATCCCAAAGGAAACATGGAAGCCGCACCTTGGGGATAATAACACTTCCTCAGGACCAGCGAGAGGTGCTCACATGCTATGATAATAGATGCTGCATAAGTGCTGCAGATGGAAAGTGGATATTGGCTCAGTATTTGCAAAATGGGAATAATAAGCCCAGTCTTCCAGAAGACTGTTTGGCGGGTGTGGTACAGGAAAGAATGTCCACCACCAGCTCTTTATTCTGCTGTTCTCCAGCCACTGATGAATTAAGTGTAAAGTGTCTTGCTGTGAAGAATAAGTGGAACAGACACAGGGAGATGTCTGACATATATTTTGAGGTGTATTTAATATTGTAGTGCTTCCGGATTCCACTAGCATGCTAGGGGTTTTGGCTTAAAACCAATGTTTGCATCAGTACCATGTGTCTCTGGAACAGCAGTGCTTACTTTAGAGCTGGCTATGAAAATAGTTTCCATTATAACCCCTTGTTTTCACATGCTTCTTTTATTTTATTTTGAAAATCTTCTTTTGAGTCAAAAATTTCCATCTGTATCTTTGCCAAAAGGTGACGTTTTTCCCCCTTCTTTTTCTTCAGCTTGGAGGGAGAATCTTTCAGATGTTTTTGAGTCATGGGAGAGTGGAAAAAATGCATTTTCCCAGTAGGATAAAAAAAAAAAGTCCACATTTTCACAGTAGTGGAAACATACAGGGAAAGGAAACTGAAGGCTGAAACTTGCATTTTGGTCCAGATATTTCTATAGTAAACCAGCTTCATAGGGAAGGACTTTGATTTGCTAAAGGCAGAGACTATTCTGGTTTTTGGCAGTTAATCAGGCATGGGTCCAGGTTTGAAACTTTACTGGCATTCAGAATATTGTTCAAGGTAGTGTCTTTACTGTTGGCCATTTAAAAAGAAAAGAGCCAGTCCCCTGTGGACTTCTGCCCTTCAGAGATAATTATGGTCCAGCGATACATTTAAATTCATTCTAAAATCTAATTGAATGGAGAGGAAATAAAATAACACTGGTGCCAAACATTTTCAAAACTTTTTCTCAATTCTCACTCAAGTCAGCAAGAGCAAATGGATGTTGTTGAAGTCATGGGCAGGCTCATGCACTTCAAAAGGGTCAAAGTGCAGGACGAGGTATGTACACACAACTTGCTTGAGCAAATGAGAAACTTCATTCAGTATGCCTGCCAAACTTTTTGTTGGATGTCTTTTCCCCTTCACATAGGCTAGGAAGCATCAGTGCAAAATTTTGCTGTGCTATGTGTAGTTACACTGAAATGGTTAATAAACAGAAAAATGGAAAGCGAAAGGGAAATGGAAAGGAAAGAGGTAGGCATCTAACCACCATACTAATGAGTGATCCTGCACCCTTGCGCTGCTTTCTATTACTTTTTTTTCCTGGTGAGAGCTGTAGTGGATACACTACTGGTAAGTCCTCTTCATGTGTTCCAGAAAATACACAAGATCTGAATAACTTGGGGGCTAATGATACTGCTGTGACCCTCAGTTTCATATTTTCTGGCTCTTTTGAAACTTTTAACTACGCAGCCTGCACATTTCATTAAACCTTTTGCTTTCTATCATTCAAAACCTGCTCCAAGTGTACATACGTTTGGCAAAGGCATCCAAAATGATGTGTTTATTTTGCATCGGTGCCAAAAAGCAGTGATTCATTAAGGAGCTTGGAAACATAGAGGAAAAGCCGCAGCCAGCAACCACCACACGTGCCCTGAAGAGCAGAAAGCTGTGTTTTTCTAAGGAAAATGGTTAGTGCAGCTGGACCACTATCATGGCTGCCTTCTCTGAAGTGAGGAGACACTGTTGGACAGGCTGGAGAGCACAGAAGTTCTCCTGGATAGCTGAGCTTTGCTGCAGCAGCAGCCAGAAGGCAGCCAGAGGCTGCTTTTAAGTCCAGACTGGAGAGAGAAAAAATGCCCAAAGGGAATTGGTGCAGCTGGTAGTAGCCTTTCCTTGAAATGATGAATTAGGGAACTCCAGTACCTTGCCACTGCTGTGGTGCACACAATGAAAGGTGCAACAAGCCTTGAGAGAAGAGGTGGAGGAGGAAAGGTGGTGACCTGCAGTAAGAATAGGCCTCCAGCTGCCTTTAGCTGCACTACTTCATTTTCTCTGCTGGGGACATGCCAGCTTGTATCAGTAAAGGGGTCTGTTCATTCTGTTTATTGTAGCTACTGATAACGAACTTCAGCAGCAGCTAAAGCCTTTGAAAACCTGGCAGAAACCTGACTGTTGAGGAACTCTACACTCCAACGTGTCATTGTTATGCCACTGTTTTCTTCTTCCCCAGTGGCTTGAACTAGGACAGGCAGAATGCTATTTATAATTTCTAATGTAGCCCTTTTTTGTCTTTCATCGTAAATCTGGAACCCTGGACAAAATTGAAATCTGGTAACAAACACACTGTTGATTGGAAAATGTCTGATGGTTATTTTCTGCCTGGAAAGGAAATTCTGTCCTGTGTTGTCACAGTGCTGCCACACAACAGGAGGTGTTGGGATCCAGGAGTCAGTATAAGGCACAAAGGAAATGATCATGTAGAAAAAACATTAATATCAAGAGTTCTTGCAACTAACAGTCATAAACATGTAGAAGAGTTTTTGAAAATTCAAGGTTTAAAACTTAAACCAGGACTGTGGCATTTAAATTATTAAGTATTAGGGTGTGACCTTACAGATTTTGGGTAATATGTCATGTTACCTACTGGGGGGTTCTTCACCTGTTTTTCAGAAATATCTGATTTAGGCTTAGGGACATAATGTGATGCAGTATGCCCGTTCCCCTTGGTGCTTTAAACAAAGACAGAAAGTAGCTTTTTCCAGCATCAAATGAACACTACTTAGCCCCTCTTAAAAGAAGACAAGAGATTTATCCTGAAGAACACACATTTCTTATAACATGTTTGTTTTCAGTAAATTCAAATTAAAAAGCTGCAACACTTAGTGTCAGATGGGTCTGATTAATCTCTCATTTTTTCACTTTCATAATATTACACAAGTAGTTCTCCAAAATCTGCACTACACCACTTCTACTACTTATATCAGAAGTCTTTAGGCAGCTGATAATTTTTTAAACAATAGATGTGAAAGTAATAGTACTCCAAATAATTAGTGGAGTACTCTGAGAAAATGAAGGCTGCTGCATAGGCCAGGCTTGATGAAGCAAAGGAAGGGAACTGACTCCAGATCATCACAAGCAAAATAAACAAACATTAGCAACAACTGTGGGATGTAGGGAAAAGTCAAAAATCTCAGAGGGATATAAAGTTTTAGAATTTGCCTTTAAGGAACATTAGGGAAAAAAAACACCTTTGAAAGATATTGTGGAACAGAACTGGCAGGGGTTGAAGCATGTAGAAATTGAAATGTAGAAAGAAAGCACAGTGAGGGTGTAGAGCAGTTTCTGAAGCTGAGGAATATGCACAGGAGAGGAGTAGATCTGCTCCCCGTGACTCACTATATATTTAAATATATATATATAATATATAAAATGGTTGGGACCATTTTCTTTCTATTTTCTGCCTTTCAACCACGCACAGTATGTAAATTACATTAAAAGTCCAGTGTGTACAGCACCACAGAACCTGCAAACTGTTATTAAAATGATGATAGTGGAGATTTTTCAACGTACTTGCAAATGTTCAAGTCTGTAGAAGTCATTCCTAGAACAACTAGCCAAGCGGTTACTTAATATAGGAAAGAGCAACGTTAAGTTAAAGGGTACAAGAAAAGAAAGCCACAGATCAGATGATAAAACCACACAAGTAGATCCATAAGCATTCATTACTAACCATTTAAAACTATACTGATGTGCTTTTATGCAAGTTTCCTCTAGGTACAGGTAAAATCCCTGAGTCAGAGAGTACAAAGACAGGCCCACGACTGAGGGCACCTAGCACACAGTCTGGGTAATAAATTATTGAACTCCTGTCACCATGAATTGTTTACCTGCTTCCCAGTGTTCAAAACTGGCTTGCAAACTGTTATGGTGAATAATTTAGAGTAGCAAAAAGGTTTGCAAGTACAGAACCTATTTGCAGATAATTTGTGAGCAGAAAGAAAACCTGTCTGTGCCAAATGACCAGGAATGAGTTTGCTCAGCTGTGCTGTTTTTCCTGCCTGTGATGGCAAAAAGTTAGTAAGGATAAGAACAAACATGGATAAATAAGAACAGACATTGAAACAGGTGAGAAGATCACCTGAATACTAAACAAGTCTGAGCCCCTCAGATCATCAATAGATAATGGCCTTGCTGCCCATCACCCAGTGCAGTCTTAATGTGAACAAATAAATCTCATCCAAGAAATTTCTGCTATATATTTTAATCAGAATAACCCGTATTTGCATATTAACTCTTGCGATCCAAAGTTTTGAACCTCTGGCTTCCATATTTAGAGACTGAACTACAGAAGCTCCTGTCAGTTCTTTTCAGTTCTATTGTTCCTCTCAATAGTTGCCTTCCATTCTACTATGAAGACAGTATGTGCAATGGGGTTTTTTTGTGGGAGGAAGACTGGTGATGATCACTCAGAAAAACAACAGCCTCTTTTTTAGGGAAGATTCGAAGTTCTTTTTTTTTTTTTTTTCCCATATACTTGGGCACTGAAAATGAGAGGTCACACTGGTGAAGACAGAGCATTGCTAAGCCATTAAAAGTCAAAAAAAGACACATAAAAATGTTTTAAAATATTTTCAAATGAGAGAATAATCTAGGGTTATTTAAAAAGTCCCTGGTTATTAAAAGGAAATGGCCTAAATTCCCAATACAATGCTAGTATAATCCATGAATATGGCCTGTGATTTTATTTTGACAGTGCCTGTTTAAGAACTGCATTCAGTTTCACAGAAAACAAAACTAGCTTTTTGCTCAGCCACAGCTGATGCTTCAGTCTTAAGCGAAGAGATTGTGGTGGTACCCTCCCCAGACTCTTCCCCTTGATAACAGCAGGTTGTCTACAGGCAGGTACAAATTCAGTGTCATTGTTATAAACCTTACTGTGACCACAACTAAAAAAGTGACCTAGCTTCTTGCTGGTGTTTGCTCATGCCATGACCTTTACTTTGTTTCTTGTATCATTCAGCTCTGGAGCCTGTCAGACACGGAGCTGCTGCTCATCTTCCAGCAGTTCTGCACACTGGCAGGAGTTGTGAGTGGGTGGAACACATAAGAAATGACCTGTTTGGATCATTTCTGTTCTGGACTCAGTGCCATCCTCTTGGTTTTTCTTAATAAGCACTTGGATAATAGTCTTTTCCTGTTACATGTTTGCCAGTCCTGTATTACGAATCCTGGGATTAAATGTGAATAGCCCCTCCTTATAGCTTCTGTTATATTCAGGGCCATAACTTAATCTTGGTGACTGAGGGGATAGTAATACAGTTTCCCCTTCCTAAAATGCCTCTAAATGAGCCTACAGAACTATTAAGACTGGGCAACAACATCCTATAAGTTGCAGGTCATCTATTGCCATCCATCATCCCAGTATGGTAAACACACTGAAATAGAGCTGTCATTGAAGCTGTATTGAGGGGAAGGAACTTGCCCTTTCATATGTGAGATAGATTATTGTGTGTATTATTTCATTCTGACTTCGGAAAAATTTGGAAGTTTTACATCATCTTCCATGAAGAGATCTCATATCAGCCATTTCGACAAGTGAGATATTTAGCACATCTGAAATTCATGAAGAAGCTGTTTTTTCCCTTTCAGTGGAATATTTCAGTTCTTAAGGGTGGGTGAGCAGAGTGTCTCTTTAAGAGTACTCACTACAGTACTCAATACAATAACTTTGGACAAGAAGAGAAGGGCTGTGTGTAAAGCATGAAGCAATCAGATATTATTACTCACATTGAAATCTCAAGCCTAACTGGGACACTGGGTCCAGGAACCCTACTAATGCTGCTGTGTCAGAACAGTCTGGCATGACTTACTGGCACCTCTTATACCCATCAGCTGAACCTCTGCTTCCCCACCTGCTAGAAGAAAAACATATTTTAGCATCTTTTTGCAGAATTTCCTTCAGTACAAGACTAGTCCTGGATAAAATGGTGATGGAAATTTTAATCCTGAAATTCTCACTTTAATCTTCTCCTGCCCATTTTTGCTTTGCTTGCAATTGTGGATTTCCAGAAATCCCAGAAGACTGCAATACTACAAAATGCTGGGTCCATTTGTGTGTCTAAACCCCTTAGTTGTTTAGACACAAAGTGGAGTATACAGCCTAAGATATCATAAGGTCATCTAAATAGTAAAAAACCAAAACAAAACAAAAACCAACCAAACAAAAAAAAACCAAACCAAAACAAAAAAAAACCCCAACCCAATACAAATGTATTTTATCTACATAATTGTAATCCCAAATCTCTGCTAGAATCACTTGTTATATCCTTACATTTTTAACTGTTCTACATGCCAACTATCAACCTGGCAAGAAACTTAATACACGGATGAGAATTCCTCTATCATACTGCAGAATAAAAGTCTACAGACAACCAAATATTAAATGTATGTATTTTGTGTGGATGCTCACATGTGAATGTCAGTAGGGCATTAGAATTCCTTCTGTGTGAAGACAATTACATAAATATAGCTCTACTTATGAGAAATGTAATATATCTTTCAACAGCCCAGTTTCCCTTAAAATTCATAGAAACGAAAGTTGCCGTCATCAGGTAACTTAGGAAGAAAAAAATCAGAAACAAACACAACAACTAAACCAAAAGAAATTAGTAACTAAGTCAATTACATGAAGGATTTGGTAACTATATTCCATTTATCTAGCTCACAAATTGACTTGGAGGACTTTATTTCTTCACGTGAATCATTGCAGACAGATGGTACACACTTTTGCATTGTAAACTGGGCTTTTACGCAGGAGGGGAACACAATTTCCTTTGATAAAATTAATGAGATTCACCAGAGGCAGACAGGAACACTTTTATGTTCCTGTTTACAAGTGACTCCAAAGAGGTAACCTGAGTTTCTCAAAACAAACTCTTTAAAAATAATTTTTCAAGGTAAGAAAAAAAAAGTGCCAAATTGCATGCAAAAAAAATCCTGAGAAATTAATGACAGAAGTTGTCTGTACAACAAGCTACCCTTATGGAAGACTTTCCTTGGGTTGACAAAGGGAAAATTAGGCCCTCTATCTTTCCCTTGGCTCCCACTGCACAGTTCAGCCTGGTTGTCTGTATAAGCCCCTCTTCGTGGTCTTTAACAACATGCTTTATATGGAACCTGGATTTGGGGGTGTCAGACAGAGAGTCTTTCCTTCAGTGGTTGAACATCCAGGACTGCTGCAATGCTGCTTTTTCCTTGCAACGGTACTGTTAATTTAAAATGCAACAAGTCTGTCTTTCCCAAGTGCATTGGCTTTTGCAACAAGTCTGTCTTTCCCAACTGCATCTTATCTTGTGGATCTCTTTCCAGCTGTCTCACATCACACAGCATCTTTTTAAGCAACAGACAACAACAATGGATATGGGACAACACTTCTTTTCTGATAACAAGTACAACAATGTAATAGGATTTGTACCTACCTTTTCTATTTGCACATCTATATGTACGTATCAATCCCTTTTCTACCAGCACTAGCTCACTAGGAGCTCATGTTGAATTTCTCCAAGCTCCTATAAGGAGTGGCTTTCTAAGATACCTTCCTTGGCCCTGTAGGTTGTGTTGTTCCATTCTGCAAGTGTGAGTTTTTTCTCTTTTTGACCCTATTAAAACTGACTTGTTTGAAAGACCTGAGTTTATTAAGTAATCCAGATAACTCTGTGACTACCTTGTCCTCATTATCACTCTGTTAATATTTACTCTGTCTAAAATTGCTGCTGGTGGTGATTTATTTAGTCTTTTTTAAGCTGTTTGAAATAGCACTTCTCTAGATTCCTGATGAAAACTCTGAAGAGCCTCACTGCAGCTCACCAACAGAAACACTCTCATTAAACGCTAGTGCTGCTTGGACAATTGATCTGGTTTTCATTTAGTTCTTCATCTGTTTGTGCTTTATTAATTTTGTGTTGTACTCACTTTTTTTTCTCTTACTAAATCAAGTACCTAGCAGAAGTCTATTACACTCAAGCCTCTGGCAATTTAATGTATAATCATATAAAATGAGGAAATAAAAGATCTGTTTTCCAGGACCTATTTTCTATAAAAAACCCATTAAGATTGCCATTAGTTGTATTCTTCTCTCTTCACCATGTATTAGCTGACAACCACAATTCTTTTGCCTGCCACACAGGCAGCAGCTACTTCTTGTGCTCCTTTTGTGTCCTTCATATGGGCCTCACACTAACACACTTCTCCATCTCTTGAAACACCACCACAGTGCCAAAGCATGCAAAGATCAGCCAGACAGACATCACTTCAACCCCTCTAAGATTTCCAGACCACTGAGAAATAGTAATGTCACCATGTCTTTCTAATAGATGTTCTTTAGGTGAACCTCAAGTGTTCACCTGTGATATATATGCATCTCCCTGCTTATTTCTAGATACTTCATAGTAATAGCTATTAGATGCTCAACTTTTTTGGAGGGTTTCAATATTTTTCTTTTTTTTTTTCCTTTTTTTCTTTTTTCCTACCACTGGTAACAGTTACTTGTTTGCTTTAGCATTAAGTTTGTATCACTGCTTAGATGATGCTTATGCTTAAGGAAAACAAATTAATCCTTTGTTCCTTCTGCCTTAGTGCTATATGCACAATCTCTATTTCCCCCCATCTTCCCCATACATTTATCCAATTGATTCTGTCCCTTCTTTTCACCTGTTACGGCAGAGTGCTGTCTCAATACTGCTGTGTTTGACTAACTTCTTTCTTCCAAAATTAAAAATAGTCCTGTCTTCGATTATGTCCCTGTGAGCGTGGCGAGGGTCGGGCACTTTTCCAGACCTCAGTCACAGCCAAATGAGCCTGCTCAGGACCCCGTGTCCTGCCCGGGCACTCCTTTTCCACTGGTGACGGCAGCGCAGCCCTGAAAACTGCTCCCAGCAGTGCAGCACCTCGAGCAGGGCGACGGGATCGCTCCCTGCGGCTGCCTCAAGTTTCCCCTGTACCTTCAGAGGGGATGAGAAGGGATGGGAGTAACTCCGTCTCTGGGCTAACGTTTGGGAGCAGGGCGGGGGTAGGCAGGGACCGGGAAGCCAGCAGTGCGGGAAA
>VZTJ01006176.1:2418343-2570039 GCA_013397795.1 Orthonyx spaldingii | reverse complement strand
CCCCCGGGCGCAGCCGCGGCGCAGGCTGCGCGCCCCGCGGGCGGTGTGAGCGCGTCCCGGCCACGCCATGGGCCAGACCTCGGTCTCCACGCTGCCCGAGCCGGCCGGCGGTGAGTACCGGGGGCGGGGCGGGGGTCTCCCGCCGGGGTCCGTGGTGGCGGCGGGGGAGCCGCGGTTCCCCGGGCCGGAGGAGCGGTGCCGGCGGTCCCGGGGCCGCCGCCGCTGCCCCGTTCCTTCGGGCCGCAGCGGGACGGGAGGGGCGGCCGCTCTCCGCCCTGCCCTGCCCGGCTCGGCTCGGCGGGCCCCGGGGGGCGAGCGGCTCCGCCGTGCCTCACACCTCCCCCGGGGCTCGGGGCTCCTTCTCTCCCCGTTATTAAATAAATAAGTGTAAAGGCTTCCCCTTCGCAGGGAAAGGGAAGGAGCTCTGGCACCTCGCCCAGGAGCGCGGCTAGTAACCCGCCCAGCTGGTTGCTTTTAGCTCCAGGATATTTTATGTGTAAGCAGGCTGTTGAAAATAAATAAATAGCGTGTGAGTGGAACTGTTTCTGGTTTTTTTCCCCCCAGTAAAGCAGTCCTGGCTGTTTGCAAGTTTTTGAAGATAGTAAGAGCTACTTGGGAATGTTGTTTGGAGGCATGTTAGGATAATCCGGTGTGTTTTAGTTACTGCAAAACAGAGTGGGTCTTTTCCCACAATAATAGGATGTAGAATCTAAATTAACTTCAGCAAGGTTTGAAGTTTCCTGTGAAATTCCTGCATGGCTGTTTTTTCTCGACGCCTGTTTCCTTTGCGTGCATTAAAACAAAAAACAAAAAAAACCCACCAACAAAATACTGTTGTGGACTTCAATGCTGAAGGCTGAACTTTTTCCTTAATTTGCTTATTGCTGTTAATGTGGGAATGTTTTGCCAAATAGGAGACAGTGAAACAAGCTTTCACTTTTCCCCTTTTATTTTTCCTTCATGGCCATTTCCGAGAATAGTTTTAGTACTAACGCATAATTTTCAGACGATCTCCATTATATTCCTAATCACACCATCCCAATCAAAATCTTGGATGATTTCCTGACCTGTCAAACATTGCATGAAAGAGAAATTGGACCATTTCCAGTAAATGTCACCATCCTGTTTAAGGTTTCACCTGGCACCCAGTGTGTTAGGATTGTTTCAAGGTAGGCATCGGGAAGCAGATGTAAGGAAACAGATGGACAGGTTAAAATTTTTTGTTATACTTCCTGTACAAAAAAAGTGACCAAACTCTTAAGTGCAAAAGTCTGTTGTGAGAGCATTTTGCCTTGGGGAGGCTCGTATCTTGACTAAGGATAACTGTGGTGTCCATGCTCACTTGGCTGGATGATAATGGATGATAATTGGGCTGAATTTCTAGGTTTACCTCAAAGAAAAAACATCACAGTTGAATTCTTTCCTAATTGAAACCAAAAATTTCAATCTGGAGCAGTAAGAGACAGGTATCTGAAGATGTAAGTTACGATGATGCAGCCTCAATATTGCCAAGTAAATTTTAGTTATCTTCATTTTGAGAGCACTGCAGTTTGTGATGAGACAGTGATAGTGCCTCTTCGCAGGAGAGTAATCCCATGACCCTTTCATCGCTGTTGAAACTGTTGGGAGGGTATATCCTCCACAAGAAACTGTAAGGGCAAGTGGGTTACTGGGTGGCATGGATTCTTGGGGGGGGAGGGGGGGCGGTCCCACTCATTTGTTTTCACTCATCTGTTTTACTGATATGATCTGGACATTTAATACGTTGTGAAGTTTGGGAGGCCCTGTTCATCTGTGATCAGGGCAGGAGAATGACTTCCTTTGGTTCCTATTCCATGGGTTGCCCTTTAGGCAAGCAGGCCTAAAATCTTCGTGGATTTTGATGTGCCAGGCAGCTACAAGCCATTTAAGTCTTTGACAGCTGCTAGAGATTAGAGTTGAAGGCGATATCTGTCTTGCACACACAGGGGCTGCAAATCTGTTTTAGTGCTACGGAATCAATAGTGCTTTCAGATCCCCAGTGAGCCACACAAAAGCAGCTGTGAGGAGTTGCTTGCCTGTTTGCTCCCTTTTCCTCCAGCCATGCCAGCCTGGAGGGCTCAGAGCCTGCCCTACGAGCCCTGCTGTGCCCCTGCAGAGTTCAGAGGGGCTGTTGGCTCTCTGAGGGGAGGGCACCACTAGTAAATTACTGTGGGGCCTTCGGGTGAATTGGTAAAGTGAACGTGGTTTGATGCAGCAAACTAAAGTAAAAGATTTTTCCTGAAAGTCACAGAGTATTAGAAGGGATAAAATATACGCATAATGCAATACTCAGGATGGATCTCAGCCAGTGTCCTGAAGGGTTGGACTTTTTTTAAGATTTTCTTTTAAATTAAAGGTTTTATTCTTGAAGTACTTAAACATATCAAGGTCATAGTGTCACTTTCCCATTGGGTTAAGGGCAGGATTGAGGCCTTATCATAACTTTCAGAAGTCCTTCTTGATTGGGTAGATGTAGACTTGTACCAGATGGATTAGCATGCCTATAAAGAAAGGAAGCATCAGATTTTCGTACTCCATTAGAACTTTCTTTAGCAATACCATCTTGCTAGAGTTTGCCATCAGCTGTATGTGAGTGGGTGTTGAAATTTTTTGGACACGAGCATCCGGGCTTTAATCATCTCCCAAAACTATGAGTGGTAGATGGGCAGCAAAGCAGGTCTGGGATTGCCTCGTTGGTGTCCGTAGGCAGCTTTTGCTCCTTCTCCTACATCACAGCTTTCAGTCATTTTGATAGTTTATTTAAAGCTTGTTTGTTACTTGCCATGGGTAGAAAATGTGAACAAACATCAATCGCAACAGGAGCTTCAGAGGACAGTACAGACAATAGAGATACGTGGATAAGGAGGAGAACATATTGTCCTTGTTCTTTTATCTTCCTCTTCCCTGGTTTCCCCACGTCTGGCAGGACTTGATTAACATGCTCTCTCCCCATTTACTGGCTGGAGTTCAGTGCTTTTGGGGGTTATCAGCCATTGTGTGCAAAAGCTATCACTTCTACTTTCTGATCTACAGCTTATCAAAGGGTAGCAGTACTGCGCATTTCTGTCAGTGTTTGTTGTTTTTCCTTTTGGATTTGTTCTTTTATAGTTCAGTACCAGCCACAGCACAGAGAAACAAACAGTGGAGACATGATCAGCGCATCGGGAAGGTAGCATTTCAAAGCAGAACTAGTTAGGTGGCAAAAGATTTTTGTTGTTTCTTGAGTAGCAGTGCCTTGTCAAGAACGAAATTTCCCGTAAAAACAGACCTTTTTAGTGTTCCTAGGAATAGGTCGGGCAACTCAGCATGGAACATGGAGCACGAGCAAAAGGTATGCGAAGGGGAAGGATGAGTTGCAAAGGGAAGGTCCCGGAAGGGAAGCCCCCCTGCTCAGGGTGCTTATCGGGGCCAGTTGAAGACCGGGGTCAGATGCCTGTGCTGCCGTCCTGTGCCAGGGACATAATCTGCAGGGTTGTGTACTCTGGGGTGGGGGGAGTTCCTCTCCTCGCACACGTTTTGCAGAAACAGAGCACAAACTGTCTGGCTTGCGTTTCACCCTTTTACAGACCCACAGTATTTTTCAAGGGCATGAAAATGTACTTCCACAGCACAGGAAAACCGTTTCCCACCCAGCTCCCCCCATGAGATGAAAGCAGTCACTGGTAGGATCTCTTGTTTGTTGACCTTGGCGCTCGGTGAAATGATTCTCATAGGTCAGAAGTGAACATGTTTCTCAGACTGCTCCTTTTCATCTCTCTTGGCTTTATGGGATTTCCTGTTCATGGACAAGGAAACAGCAGCTTCACCTGTGTCTGTGCAGAGGAATTGTAACTGCGCTAACAGGGCAACCTTGTCATAATCCTGAAATGAAATAGAAAACTAATATTTGCTACAGCACTTCTAGGTGTTGGTAAACTAACTAATTGGTTATCCGTGGAGCAATTCCAGGACTTTTCTAGTAAAAGAAGTTATTCCAGTAGTGCTCTGCATTAGTAGCTGCTTGTGAGCCTTTCTGAGGGTGCTGTTGTGGAGCAAACCCTCCTGTTCCTGCGGAGCTGGACATGGAGATGCTCAGCCACAGACTTAAATTCTCATCCTGATTCAGTTCACTATGACTCTGAATGTGCAGAAAAGCGCTCAGAGTAATAATTCTTAAAGAGTTTAAAATGGAAATTGATTTTTCTCCTCTGGCTATTTTTCCTTTCGAAAGTGGAAGAACTTTGAAACTCATTGCACTTTACAGGAAGGCATTTCAAAACACAAGTGCAGTGAACTACTCCCAACACACCTGTTAGCCAGTCATCTCAGGTTTTGCTGCACTTGAAAGTGGAAAGCAGAGCTGTTGAGCTGAAATGGTTTCATTTGATGCGAAACCCCAAATGACTTGTCCACAGCCATAAAGGACATGCTTAGCAGAGAGTCTCATCTTCCTTATTTTTTTTCTTGAGATTTAAATTGGTTGGGGACTTTGAGGCTGAACCCTCATAAGACTACGTTGGGAATCCTATTCATTTTTCACCCCTTTTTTATGATTTTGTAAGTTATGCAAGAGCTATAAGTACAATGTAAAGGTGTACTGTTTTCATTTGCTGCAAAATTTCTATCCAAAGCTTTTCATCGTTTTGGGAAACTTTCTTTACCCTACCAGTGTTGTCAGATGGGACTACAGTTGTCACAGCTCCAGAATTTGGGTTAATTAAGTACTTAATCTGCCTCAGACTTCAGGCTGATTGAGTGGATATTTTGAATACCTAGTCAAAGGTATAAAAAGCCCATGTTTTCAGACACAATGGGTAGCCATGGAGTTGCCTGCTACTAATGGGAACTGCAAGAGCTCTTTTTAGAAGTTGGTGCTAGTGTTTCTTAAGCTGAAATATGAAAAGCAATGGCAACTGCTGGAAGTGTAGGTCTCATCATGCTCCCAATGCCATGATTCTGACTTGTGCTTTTGGTGAGGGTCTGAGTGTAAGCGTGTGGAATGAGTTGCTATTTACAGAAAAAAAAGTTGTGCGCACTTTTAAGTGCAGCATGTTTATGGAATATAAAATGTCTGTGCTGCCGCGTACTCTGTGATCCGCCAGAGCAGAGCGGAGCCCTCGCGGCCGCAGCTCCTTGCTGCAGAGGAGGCTGCAACCTGAGCCTGCAACCTGGGGCATGGCCCAGAACACGGGCTCATGAGGACGCGGGACCGCTCACACCACAGGGACCGCATGTATGTGTAAACAAAGGTGTAGTGCTCAACAGGTCCCAGGTTTCACCTCTCCTCCCTCTGAGGCCACTTCATGGATGACCAGGATTTCTCCTTGTTTAGCTGCCAGGGTACATGACCTTTCATGTCAGGCATGTTGGCTGAGATATCTCCATGTACTGATGTTTGGTAGCCATTAATCACCTGTTCACAGTGTTAATCATCAGCTTCCTCGTCTGCCGTGAGGAGGAGAGCTCCCGGGCAAGGGGCAGAGCTCTGCTGGCTGCCTATGTTTGTGTGGGGGTTGTCTTCTCAGATGACCACCCTGATACTTCCCCCAGATGAAAAGCTCATGGAAGATCTTGTTTCCTGCTGAGCCCCCTGTGCTAAGCCACACTGACAACTGATCCCATGCCACTGGATCCCAGCCGCCCCTTGGATCAGTTGTCCTTCCTTCCTAGATCCTCCTCCTTGGCTTTCTTACTACTCCTGAGTAATGTGGCCTTGTCCTTAGGTGGTGTTTTCTGTTACAGATTTCAAAATGCTTTCCAGTCCTTTATTATTGATTCATTTAAATGGCAAAATTTATCACAAGGAAGCAGGACAACACCTAAATAGACAGGAGGAAACTAAAGAGCTCTCAAATCCTCATCTGTGTACCTCATTTGTACCATATCACAGTCCAGACTATTAAAAACAGAAAAGACTTATACATTTATATCTTTCTTTATATGTTTTTCCTTAAAGTTGTCCTTTA
The DNA here is from genome assembly GCA_013397795.1 of Orthonyx spaldingii. Classification (NCBI taxonomy): domain Eukaryota; kingdom Metazoa; phylum Chordata; class Aves; order Passeriformes; family Orthonychidae; genus Orthonyx; species Orthonyx spaldingii. The sequence continues at coordinate 2,564,073 of VZTJ01006176.1, read as the reverse complement.
TTACTTTTGGACACTGATGCTTTTTGAGATTTCAAAAAGGTAACGTTGCAGAAAAATACTTCTGAATCAATGCTGGTATAAATTTGTTGTTCACTGAATTGTTTCAAAACACAATGCTGAGTGCTCTCAATGCCTTGGGTCAATCGCTGAAAGATTTTTAAAAGTACTTCGGCAAACAGCCTGCTCCCAGAACTTATTTCTGCCCATTGTATTAAAATTGTAACAGTGGCTAGAAAAATATTTCTGATACACAGAAATACACCAACTAGCTGCCATTCAGTCCCATATGGAGAAGACATTTCTAAACTGTCCATGCGTTGTCTTCTCTAGGCTGGCACAAGGCAGATTCTTGATCCTGTTCTTTTGCTGATACGAAAGGATTTACTTTGGAGTAGGGCCAGTGCTAGGCACAAGGGGAAAGAAAGGAGGCAGTTTGCTGGTGATGATAAAATTACCCTAATAACGGGCAGTGGTAGCTCTGGTCTACTTTGCCCCCAGCAGATCCCAGAGAGTGATGCTGTCTGCTGATGCCCCTGCTGAGCCAGAAGAAACTATGACTACAAACCAAAGGTAGGGAAAGTAGGCAGATAATGAGGGGTGTTTTTTGTTAGTTTTTTTCATACCCCCAAAGCAAAATCAAAGGGTGACACTGAGTAATTTATAACCCCCCATATGTGAACTCTACAACCCCTACACTGTCAAGTGCATTTTTGGGCAAATGTAAAATTACGGTGCAGTCCAGAATGTGGCCTTTCCTGTAGTGTCTTATGAAATGGTTCCGTAGGACCTAGGTAGGAAGATCACCATGAACATCCGGGTGGTGCAGGGTGTGAAGATGGACTACTTTTTCTTCTCACTGTGTTTGATCAGAATCACATGGGTAACAGGGCTGGGGGTCTTCTCTTCTGGGTTTTGGGTTTTTTTTCTGGGTTTAAATATTACAATATGTGAATCAATTTAGCCTATTTGTAGTCCACATAGTGGTTTGAACTAGCAATCAGCAAAGACCATGAAATTACCTCTGTTGATAATATGACAGCTTCTTATTAGGAAATTTGATTTAAGACTTGAGTTTCTTGCAAGGCTTGATACAAGGACGCTGTGTAGGAATATGAATTTCTTCTGTCCCTGACTTGGTTTTTGGACACTTGGAAATAAAGTCTCTGTCCAAAGGGAAAGTCTCATTTACCTTTTTGTTCTCTTGCTGCTTTGTACAACCATGATAATCAGTGTAAGTGGGAAAAAGCTAGGGGGAAATGAGGATTGCTCCATCGTTGTATGGAATATGGTAGCTCCATCGTTGTATGGAAGTACAGGGTATGCTGTTAGGTTGCATGTAAGTAGAATGAGCATGACAGATCATCAGAGTGTTAATACCAAAACTGTGTCAATGATAGCTTAGTAAAAATGAAGTTTTATATGAAAAGATAAGGGCTGTGTTGCCTTTTTCTTCTCTCATTCCTGCATTGGTTTCATATGAAAGGGAATGATGTTTGCCTAGAAGAGTTAGGCTGTGATACAGCTGTCCTAACATTTGAAATCTTATGAGCAAAATGAGTTCTGTTCCCAACGATCAGCCTGCTTTCCTCACCCCTGAGAATGTGCTTTTTTAAATTAGTGTTTCAAGATGTCTTCGCTCTGACCATCTGCCCCAACCCTCAGCAAATCCTCATCGGGTAGATGCACCATAGTAATTTCGGTGTTATTTAATCCATTTTGTATTTTCTGAATTTGAACGTTTTAATGTGTTGCCCAGTAAAAGTCCAAAAATGGTGTAGAGGCCTTAGATTCTGTTTGGGCTTTAAAGCCTGGGATACTGCATTATCTGTGCAAACAGATCATGTAGTTTATGATCTAGAGATAATTCACAAAAAATACAGACAATCTCTAATATTTATTGATCTTAGCTAACTTAGTGATTTGCATAATTAGAATAACTGTGATATATGATTAAACTTGATGTTTTCACTGCTGTCATAATTTACACTTTCAGCTTAAAACATTGCTGACAAGACTTAGAGACATGCAGGGACTCGTTTTCAAGCTTAAGAGCTTTTCTTTATTGCTGAAAGCTTTGGCTCAGAAAGTCAACTCTTGACTGGGAATTTGTCACCCCTGGTTTTATTTCTGGGTTTTGCAACATTGTTGATGCACACTAAAATTGCTGTTGTTTCACTTGACCCTTTCTGCTGGCTCTTCATGCCTTCTACCTGCGTGGCTGTAGAGCAATTGCAGGCAACAGAAGGAAAGTTATTTGAATCCAAATTTCTGTTTGGTAGTCAGATCAACTAAGTAAAATAGCACTTGTCATGAGTGAAATTTGGTCTGAATGCCCAGGAAGCCTTGTGGGAGGGCAGCCTGTCACTGAAGAGGATGTTGTGTTGAAGAAGCAAACTACAGCAAATGGGAGCCTGGAAGCCAGAATGTGGAAGGTTCCCTGCCTATGGCAGAGGATTTGGAACTAGATAATCCCTAGGGTCCCTTCCAACCCCATACATTCTGTGATTCTAAGAGCCAGGCTTTGCATTTCCGCTCAGCCTGCTGCAGTCAGGTGCACCAGCGATCTTCCCTCTCAAACCAGGAGCTGGGAAGCCAGTGCCTTGTCCCAGTGTCCATGTCTGTATCCTGAGCAGACTGCAGCCTCTGCTGGTGTATCCCAGTTAACAATAGAAGTGTGTACCTGGTGTTTGCATGGATGCAAAAGCAGTTCATGGAAGAGCCCCAGCTGCAGATACTGTAGGGAACGAGATGACCAGGATATATGCTGCCAGCCAGTGTTTGCCCATGAGGCCATGGAAATCCTGAGCGTGGCTTGTACATCTCTCCCCTCTACTGTTGAAGGGGTTTCTAGTGCTTGGGGACCAAACAAGTGAATTTCACTCAACAACAGCTTCCCGAGTTAAAAATGTGGTGTGATGTGAGTAGCAAGGGAGGGTCCAGTTTGTGATTCTCCTCCCAGTTGCTCTCCTTGCTTATAACTCCCAGAGATCAACTTACCTGAAGCATTTATGTCATAACAAGCAATATAAAGTCACCTAGGCTGAAAGCTAATCTCTCTGGGCTTCTTTTCCCTCCCTTTTTCCCCCCAAGATCCTGGATGAGTCAACAAAGAAATGACACTTTCATGGCATTCTTATGAAAGAGATTTAGTGGGATACAGTCAAGTAATTTGAGTCACGTTACAACTTAAAGTCGCTCTAAGCTGGTGGGAAATGATTTTTAGATACTAGCTGTCTTTATGAGGAGAAAAAAATCCAAACAGTTCATTGCCAAGAAATTAGATGTGTTTAAATTATGCATTTATAATGTGTTATAATTTATTTCATTGTTAATAATTCAGAACTGGCTGTACATTTCCTTCCCTGTAAATTCATTCAATGTGTTTGAAGATTACTGGTTTGTTTCTTGGAGTTTTATAGATTTATTGCGTTTCTGAGGGGAAAGAAGTGTTGATTTTGGCACAGATGCTAAGAATATTCTTGTTCTGAGAATGTGAAGCAGTGTTCTGGTGCACTGCAAATCTGGCCTCTTTTATGTTGATACAGAGAAGGGTGTAGTGGTTTTCCTGCCTTACACATTATACCACCATGCATGATTCTCCTACTCTCATGAACTGTTCAAATGACTGATAGAAAAAGGATAATATTGGTATTAATAATTAGTGCTAAAAATCCATACGAGGTTTAAAATAATTGCAGTAATTGCAGAATAGTTCCTGTGCTTAAATTCTTGAAGGAGAGTTTTGGAAGGCTGGTCCGACTCTTACGAGAGGACACTAGATTTGATTTCTTGGAAAAACAATGCTGTTGCTTATTCTTGCTTGAATATTGCTGCTTTTGACACATAGAAATAGGGTATGGAAGAAATGAGACATAACAGAGACTTTGTCTGTGCAAGGGGATGAATAGTAAAGTAGACAACTAAGACTGTGGATAAAACTAGCTTCTGGAGAGCTGGACAAAAACCAAGCAGAAATAGTATATACTTTAGTTGGAGGAGAAAGTAATAAGAGAGTAGCAAAACATGAGCCAGCAAGAAAAAGAGAGAGAGGTTAACTAAAAAAAAAGCGTTGCAGAAATTACCTGACTGTCACTCTGCTTTTAAATCTTTTTGTTGCACAGTACTGTCATGTAACTGTGTCATGTTACAGAGAGAACATGATTCTGCAAAGAGGAAGAAAGTTTGTGTTGGAAAAGCCTAGGGGAATTCTCAGAAACCTGAAACTGAAAAAACAAGTATCTTGGACACATATAGCAACACTTCTCTCTTAACTCCCCCAGCACTTCTCCTCCTGCTGATTTAATTTTCCCATTGCTACTGGAGGCAAGGGGAGAGAAGAGCATATTTTAGCCAGATCCAGCAAGATGAACAGGGTGTTTCTGAAACATTTACCGCACCTGGAAACTCTGTAGCTTAGCTTGAAGCGCATAATAAAAAATGTGTTGAAGCAAAAAAAGTATTTAATGTCAGTATTGGATCTCTAGGATTATGGATTTTTGAAGGAGAAAAAGAGGGGGAAAGAACGTACCTTTCTAGCTGACATCCATGAATGAAGAAAAAACCTTGAGAATACAGGGTTAGGCCCCTAGAATGTATGCAAAAGCTAAGCATTATTTTCAATATGCTTTAAACCATTAACAAAAGCTTGGGACTTGGCAGGTTTCTCTAGTTAGTGTGAGAAGCTGGACACAAAATTTGAGGTCTATTGCTGCACACTGTGTCTATTGCATAGACCGATTATTAGTTTGGAAATGGCTGCAGTGGCTGCAGCTCAACCCTGATAAGGTACAAGCCTTTCCCAGCTACTTCAGTGCAAAATCAGCAAGATCTGATAGCATGTAAGAATAAAGGCCACAGATAATCACCCTGGCATGATCTGGGAGGGTTCATGTCTCCCAACTCTGAAGTTTTCCATGAGCATTAATCAGTCCTGAAGATGGGTCTTGCATGATAATTAAATACTGTTATTCCCCCATCTTGCTACAGGAGCATGTCAGACCTGAAAGTCATAGACCATGGACGTAAGTCAGCACAAATGATTGAAGTCATGCCATGGATCTTTGTGGTTTTACCTTTCCGCCAGCTGTCCTTAGGGATCTGTTTGTAGAGAAAACATCTCTCCCTCTCTCTCTGTAGCTCATCCTACATTGCATTCAGGGTTTCCTCAACCACAGAAGAGAAACATTGGAGGAAACATCACCAGAAGGTGAGATGAACCAAAAAACACAATTAAAATCCTTTGTTAGGTGAGTTCACAGTGATGAAGGAATCAGCTGAAGACAGCTAGTGAGTTATCCCTCTGCTGTGGTTAACTCTTTTTTCAGCTTTTGCAGGGGAGCAGACTCAGCAGCCCCTGCCTGTCTGTGTTTTAGCAGATAACATCATTACACCCTGACAGTCCCTGGATGGGAATGCTACTGGTTAGCATATTTGGCAACCTGTATTTTCCCCTGAGGGCCTGTTTACAGCAGCAGGGCAGAACTGAGACCAGCGTCCTTACCTCAGCAGGGAGGTGTCTGGTGGCACAGATGAATTTTTCTTAATCCACTAGGAATTGATACATCCTCTGTATATATGGGCCCAGAGGTTTCTTCCTTTCAGTTTAGATTTTTTATTCTTTATGCAGTAAATTCCATGTAAGACTGAGTGGAGAGACAAGGAAGAACAGATGCAGAGCTGCTAATTAAATTAGCTGTTTCCTAAAAGCAAATAGCAGGCACTTCAATCTCATTAAAAAAATACCAGCATGGAGCCCATTCTTTCTGGTTTGAGTGATTACTTACATGTCCAGATGTCAATGCAGGGAAAACTTGCAAATGTATTTTGTCTTATTTTGTATATTTCTTTATAATTCAGTTTTTGCCCCTACCATTTTTGGTGGCTTTTTTTTTTTTTTTTTTTTTCCCCAAATTATTTTTTAACATATGGAGTGGCTGCAAAAGTTTTGAGACAAAAAATGTCCTTCTTGTGGGATGAAAAAAAAAAGGACTGTGTTTGAGGTGACAGAGATGGGAGGGAAATTGGGATAATACTGAGATGGTGCAAGAGATGACGCTTCAAGGAAATGGGTAGCAAAGTGAAAAGTCTTTTATGAGGATTGCCAGTAGCCCTCTTTAGCCTGGCAGCTTACTGCAAAATGAGGTGAGAAAGGCAACCATTAGTTTATCTTGATGCATTTATTGTTGGTATCATATTGATGGCTTTTTTTCTGACACATTTGCAGGAACACTTTTTTCCTAATTCAGGAATTATGGCTGAAGTCCCACTGAGTGCTACACATATATGTGGAGTCACATATACTCGCCAAAGTTTTTAGCATCAGACTAGGATTTACGTTATATTTTGCTGTAAATGTCCGTAGCACAATTTTCAAGGTAACTGTGCCTATTTTTCAAAATATTTGTTATGTTCGTTAACTTAGAGAAGCCGGAGGTCTGGCAGTAGCAATTGCTTGCAGTTGGAGGAAGGGTACATGAGAGAAGGTGAGAGATAGAACAATGTTCCCCAGAGCTCCCCAGTAGTAGAATAAGGCAGGTTTAGGATATGTGGTAGGTAAAGAGTCCCTCCAATAGCAGGGATTTTCTCTGGGACTCCCGAGTTCTGAGTAGGTGCCAAAAGAAGTAAACAGAATCCTTCACTTTTGTGGATACAGCCCTGCATCTCCTCCAGTGTTTCTGTATTTGCCTGAAAAGAGAGTCCCTTGCATTAAAGGTCATGTCAATGAAATTAATGATGAGAACTTTTCCTTGCACAAGAACCTACATAATGTTTTTTTAGTTATAGCCTTTCCAGCATTTTCACCAATTACTCACCTGCTCCTACCAGCAGAGTTTTGTACTTTTAAAAACAGCATCCAGATACACCCCAGAACAAGTCCTATGACTTCGTATAAAATTGAGATTACACTCTTTTTAACAGCTTGACCAAAGTGCATAAAGGGCGGTGTTCTAGCACTGTACATGTAGCTCTGGCTTTAAGCTCTGGTTTGTTTTAGTTGTGAAATTGATGGGTTTATTAAAATACTATATGGAGTCAAAGGTCCTTTCTAAAAGCCAGCATGTAAGGCCATGGATTCCAGAGTATTTAGTTATGAGGCACTTCCCTCTGCACAAATAACAAGAGCCACTTCATATTTTGTGTTTGTGTTTTTCTATCTTCAGTTGCCTCTCTGGGGAGCAGGTGCTGAGCCCGGAGTGCTGCCACTGCTGGGAAAGGGAACTGTGCTCCACACCTCTGCCGGGGGGCATTCCCAGCATCTGGCCCTACGCTGGCCCTTGCTGCTGCACTGGTCTGCATAAAAGTGTGCAGTTTTAGTGATAAACTATAGTATTCTTAGCACATGAGCAAATTAAGCAAATGTAGTCTTTTGTCTTGCTCTAAGTGTGAAGAAAATCTGTGTGCTATAGTAATCCTTCCTCTTTTTTTCTTGTTATTCATTACTTTTTTGTCCTTAACTTTTCTCAAAGCTAAACTTCCCACAAAATTCAATTATAATCTAAAAGTCTGTGTTGGATGAAAGATAATTAAAAGTCCACTCAAACCTTTGATTCCCACGAGGTTTAAAAGACAGAAGTTTAAAGTTAGCAGAGAGGCTGACTGAAGTGGGAAGGCAGTTTTGGTGATGGCGCTATTTGGATTGGAAGCTTTGAGGTCACATCTGAAGGTTTTTCATCCTCTTCAGAGCAGGTGTTACCTGAAATAGGATCATGTTCTCCCTGGGACCTTGACACAATCCATGGACCCTTTCCTTTAGCTGGCTGCTCCAGCATTGCTGAGCTGATTTAGCGAGGGCTGATTTACAGTGGGTCACCAGCTGGATGCTTGGCCAGGCTGTTCCTCCTCGTGCTGATGCCTGTCCCAAAACTAAAGGCAGCCTTTCAAATGCAAGGCTACTTACAGCCTTGTTGGTATGGGCCATGTACATGTTCACAAACATGAAACTGAAGTATTTTGGTTTAAGTGAAAATACTTACAAAACTGGTTCTCAGTGACCACTATTCATAAATGCATGAAATGTCATAACGTTTGTCAAAAAGCCTCTGAGTAAGATACATCTTGCATTCCTGTGCTTTTCATTTTAGTATGTTAGTCATGATCCTATACAGAAATTAAAAAAAAAAAAAAAAAAGAGCCCGTTAACACTTGATTTGATTTCATTCCTTCTAGAACAAGAAAATATTCAGTGAAGGTTAGTGGTGCTTTTCTAGCACTTTTTTTAAACCTGAGTCAGGCTGTGCTGCTTACCTATATTCCTTGTATTCTTCATTTATATTGATATACAGAAAATATCCTACTAAATACAGAAATCTTCTGGTTTGCTTGTCATGGCTTATATGTTTCATCACAATTCCAGCATTTTCCCTGATCTGCCATAGCTCATGTGAGCACGTGAAAGACAATGCTTGCCCACGGCAAGGAGTTGCGTGGTGTGATGCACCAGTCCCTTTTTGGGTCTCTGCTGGGGTGAAAATTACCACTCTCTCCCAAAGTTCAGCATCCAGCTAGGGTGAAAAGTGAGTGCAGGATCTAAAAATGTTGAATATGTGTGCCAAGTACTTGAATGTTAGCAAGAGTGGGAGGGAGGTTTAAGGGAAATTGTAAACCTTTTTCAAGGCAAGAAAAATGACTCAACTCTTATCACTTCTTTTCATTTCCAAAACGTCACAGCCTCTTGCTAAGCTCAACAAAGTTGCCATCATTTATTTGTAAGCTGCTTGAAGGTGCTGTTTTAAAGAATAATTATTAACTTTTCTATTTCAAAACCTTTTCTTATAGAAAGCATTTTTTGCTGGAGGTGGAGTTACAAGGCAGGTTTTTTTTTGGTATGGCATAGAATTTTTCAGGAGGTGTTTTCTGAGGGAGGCAAATTGCCAGGGTTTGCAGGAAGGCACTCTGCTCCTTCAGTTGAGATTGGAGCTCAACAGGCTTCAAACTGCACAAAGTAGCGCTGGGGAGTGGCTGTGAACACATTGTGCTTTGCAGAGGGGCTCAGGGACCGGGTTTGACTCCTGCTTGCCATTCCAGGGCTCCAGTGTTCCCTCTGTGCCCACTGGCATGGGGTAAAGGTCATCCATCATCTGTGGGATCTCTGCTTTCCTTTGCCTCCTTGGATCCCTGCAGCAATGCTGTTTTGGGGGCTGCTGGGTGGAAAGAGCAGAGACTCAAACAAGCCCTGACTGCCAGAATGGACTGCTCACCTCTGGGCAAACCGTCGGAGAGAGACCCTGTGGAAGTACCACCAGTGGAAACAGTGATTGCTCGTTCCTTTGTGGGACACCTTGTCCATGTGTTGATTCATTATTAACTAAGCAGATAAATAGCCCTTTCTCTCCCTTGTTGGGTGCATAAGCTGCTGAGTGAGTTGCAGAAAGCCCAGGATGAGAAAGAGTCGGGTCAGGCAGAAACTGCAAGCAGGAATTTCTGAAGTATTCCTGTGGGCTTTCCTAAGAAAAGGCTTGCTTTCCCAGGGACCGATGGAAACAGGCGAGCACTCCGTCACATAATGTTCCTTCTCTAGGAAAACATTTGGTAGTAGTTTAAAAAAGAAAGCTTTATGGAGCTTAAATAATGCCAAAGATGAATTTGGTGAAGACTGATGCTGTACATACTTTGCTTGCGAGGATTTTGAATTTCCAGTGCTGCTTGGAGTTGCTAGCAATAGGTCCAGGGCTTGCCAGTCATATTCGGGTTTTTTGCACCACGTCTTTTATTTTAATCAAGTTCTTATTATGGCACTCTTAAGCACATGGCTAAATACTAAAGCTTTTGTGTTCAATTTGTCTGTAACAACAACATCATGGCACTTGTAATCATAAAATTAAAGAAACCTGACAATTGCAAGAACAGCTTCAGTTTCATTTGACTTTTTAAAGTAATTCATGTCAGTGTTTTGTATTCTGGCTTGTAATTACTCAAGGATCATGTAGCTGGGTTACCTCTAAATAAATAAGGAATAATAAAAATATTTTTTTAATGAAAACTAAATTTGTAAGGGTTTAAAGACAGTCTTAAAGAAAATAGGAAATGCAGTGAAGTGTGCCATTCCACACAGTGGGAGTGACCTCTGTCAGCATTAATCGGGCTAAAATAGGCTAAATTATTCTTGTAGTCTGTATTTGGTTTTGTACAAAGTAAATAAATCAATATATTATCTGATTCACAATCAGCCTGAATGCATCTTAATAGTAACTGTAAGGCTTAAAATGTCTCATTGGGCTATGATGACTGCTAACTCCTACCTCCACTCAGAAAAAGGCATGGTTTTCCTGGACAACAATGTAGTGATGTCTGCTGGAGTAACTGGGTGGGCTCAGGTGCCCAACAGGCAAACAGGCATTTCCTCTGGTGCGCTTTGAAACCCTAATATGTGTGCTGAAGCTAAGTACTGAATGAATATTGTTAGGCCATGTGGTAGTACAGTTGGCATTTTGTTTTACCCTACAGATGACAAAGATGTATTTTATGATTGCTTAAAATGCCAATGTTTGAATCAAAGGGGAAGTTAGAAAGGGGCATGCTGTAAACAAAGTTATAGGGACTTGTGAATAGCTAAAAATTTTTTAAAATACAACAGCTGAGCAGGTTGTATTTAAACAATAAATCATTCTGATTTCATGTCAATGAAAATCAGAAATCTGTTGTTCAAGCTATTGTCTTTCATTTTATACTTGGAGCTGAAACAAGAATGGTCTTTCTGGTGTTTGTCTGTACCACCCTTTTAACAAAGAGGTTCTGATCTATGGCCAGCCCTCTTTAAGCACCGTAATAATGCAGTCATTCATTATTAACCGAGAGCAGAGGAGAAGTGGAGGCCTCAAATACATCATGAGCAAGCAAGTGGGGAAATGAAGGTATCAATTATGTATCTGCCATGTAGATGATCCTCTTACAGAGTAGTTGTTATCCCCTAAGGGAAGGATCTGCTGGGAGAGCCAGCATATTCGCAGTGCCTTGTCTGACAACAAGATGATGTCTCCCCAGCTGAAACTTCAACAAGCCCCTTTCTTTAGCTCTTTTCCCTCCCAGGAGTACTTGATGCTCTGGTTAGTCCTGGGCTGGTGCCTGGACCTAAAAGGAGAGTGCTGCTGGCTCTCCCACAGGGAGGTGGGATCCTGGTTTCCAGCCCTACTTCCACAAGTGACAGGCACCTGTGCCCCTGGAGCACGCTTTGAACAGGGCAGGCTCCAGCCCAGCATCCCAGTGCAATGAACTGAAGGGCAGCAGCTTTCTCATTTGTAATTTGTTCCAACTAAAGTTTTTTATTACCAGCACCTCACTTCCATAAACACTGATTCCATGGAAAGAGTGAAGTACAAAAATATGTACAGATACAGCTTCAAACCTTCATGAAGATGGAACTTCAATTCCACTGGGTTTTATTTACAGTGCACTCACCTTGCTTGATGGAAATAGTGTTCCTTTATTGTGTAGGAAAGGGACCATACTGGTTTTCCAAGTAAAACTGAATTCCATCACAATTTGCACAGACCTGTCCTTTTATGTGAACGTGCCCCTGAGTGTCCGAATTTAAGCCGGCAAAAGAAAGGCAGCTGGGCTGACAAATATGTCAGCTTCTGCCTGATTTTCTCCACCTTGGCCCTCGTAAAGAACAAAATACAGGGAATAAAACAGCTGTTTGCTGTGTGGCTGGGGATGAAGAGGGTAATGAAACATGATGCAGAATAAGTCAGCTGCAACTTGGCAACTCCTATTTCCTCACAGCAAAGAAGATGACTTAGACTGTATTCAGAATTATGATATTATACATACAGAATGATATGAATGATTTTTACAGGCTGTGGTTTTAGAGTTGGCAAATTGGTGTTTGACTAAGAAGACTTTGTTTAATCATTAATAGTCATTCTGAGTATTTTGGAGTTTTACTATTATTGTTTATTCAAGCTGGTATCTAACAACAAAGATGAGCATTTTAAAGGCAGCTAAAAACTGAACTTAAAAATAAACACAGTTCTCTCTACAAAGACAGCAGAGCTAAAAGCCTATACAAATATTTGCAATGACAGCAACAATAAGAAATTTGTTGGTTGGGTTTAAAAGTGTTCTTGACCTCCCTGGCAGGGTTGTGAAGCCAGCAAGGTCATAGAAAGAGACTATTTGCTTTGAGGTTGACTTGCACACATTTGGACAAGTGCAATATGCTGTTTCCTGTACTAGAAAAAAAGGTGTTGAAGTGATGCCAGGATAGAAGAAAACATTGCTCGTGAAAGGCAACACAATGAGCTGTGGGACTGTCCTGTCAGAGGCATTTAACTACATGACTGATCAAATTGCTTCTAAGATTTTGGGTATGCAAATGTTCTGTTATTTGTAGATCAGGAACTCCTTGTCATAGTTTTTAGGAGTGGGGAAGAATTGGGATGGGAGCCCACAAAACCAAACCTGCTTTCAGATGTAATAGACATGTTACTTGTGAAAGATTTGGTTAAAGATAGTAATAATAAAGGGAAAACCATGTGTAATATAGAGAATTGTGTTGTCAAGGGCGCTGGATGGTCTGGAATGAGTTGGATTGGGTTCCCCACCTTTTTCATGCTGAAAAGGAAAACAGCTGATGATGTTAGCACTCCATGTGGTTATTGCTTCAGCACTGGATGTATTGAGGGCGTCAGAGCATCTCTTGCACCTGTTGGCAGTGAATTCAGGTGATCATTTCCTGGCAGAAGTCTTCTCTCTCTTTGCAGACTTCTCCCACCTTCACCCCTGTTCTGTTCCTGCCCCAGATCAGTGGTTTGCTCCCCAGCTCACTAGTAGGAGCTGACTCAGTTTTAGAAGCTCAGACAAAAGGCTATTTTTCTTCTGTCTCAGTGCAGTGACGATGTGCAGCCTTGCAAATGGTCACTAGCGTGTTTGGTGATTCAACTAAGGTTTCTGTTGTGGTGGTGGTGCAGAAACACAGGCTGAGATGACTGGAAGCCCACTTGTGTGGGCAGCATCTCTGTAGAGCTATGCCTGCGTGCTGCCTCCGCCTGCAGTGGTGATGGCTTCTGGGGACACAGCCAGAGATCTGCAGGGAAATGCCTCTGTCTTTCCAGGTATATCAGAGGGAGGCTGGAAGGCATCAGAGGGGCATCAGCAGCCCAGTCCTTTAGCCAGTGATGCAGAGTAGGTGAGTTGTTAGCAGAGTAAAGGCCTCCTTTGGGATGATGTACACCTCCAGAGGAGCCAGCCAGCTGAGATCTGTGACAGCCTCAAGCTTACTTAGGGCTATAAACAGCCCAGAGTAACTCTGGCCGTGCTTTGACTGTTTTGCTAGGTTTTTGACTCAGAGTGGGCAGCGAGTAGCTAGAGCCATCTGAGGATGTGCTGGTTCATTCTCTGAAGGCAAACAGGCTCCTAAGAGAGTCACAGGTAACCATCTAGACCTGCCCAGGAGGGAGCAGTTTGACAGTACAGGGGATCCTCAGCAGGGTTTGCACCAGATAACAAGCTTTGCCTTTGCCTTGCATCCTTCAGGTTTCTTTTTCCCAGATTCCCATGACCTGTGTTTCTCATCTTGTCAGGTTTCTGGGAATGCCAGGGATGGGACATTCCAGTAGGACAGTGACATGACATGCCTATTGCCTCATCTTTCCTGTCCGTGAGCTGGCACTGGGGATCCTCCCCCACCTTCCCTTACCTCAGCAGGAGCTGCTGCTGCTAAAACCAGACATCCAGGGGCTCCTGACCTGTTTGGGGCAGATGGAGAGTAACTTGCTGCTGGCTGGGGAAGTGAAAACCAGGGCCAAAGGCTTCCCTGTGACATTCCTCACCCAGTTTTATCTCAGCCAGTATAACACACCTATTAACTACTGCAAAGGTGGTTTCTTTTAATTCCCATTTATGACCACACAGGAGAGGGGCCATGTGCTTGTTTCAGTTTATTTTCACTCTTCTAGCCAATATCTGCTGGGAAGATTTACCACTTGCCTGCAGCTAAAAAGATTTGTTGTAAACTTACTACAGTTATTTTTCTCTCCTCTATTAAGGCTATGCCAAGAAAAGTCAGTAAAGAAATATTTCCAGTTTTGCAGTTCTCGTTTTTGGATGTGACATTTTAAAAATATCAATACGGAGTTTAATGAGTGCATGCAGCTTACTTTTAGGTGAAATTACAAAATTATCCAAAAAATATTTAAACTATAAATAGAAATATATACTGTCATGCTCCAAGGAGATTTTTCCCTTAATATTCAGACACAAGAAGCTGTTAATTTTCAATTAACAGCTCAGTTGTTCAAAGTAGTTTGGTTGCTCTTTTATGTGTACTGCTTTTAGTTGTTTTTTTTTCTGTCCTCCCACATCTCTGTTATAGTGCCTGGATTTTTTTTCCCCCCTGTTTTTGTGGAGGAGTTGCTTTGACCTTTGATATGATGTTTCATATATCTGGAAAATGTAACTGTCTGGAAACTTGCCATTTGCTGCTTTTTTCTCAAGTATTGGGGTTGAGGAAGAAAGAATAAGCAGCCTGCATTAAACCTATGATCCCTTTCCTTCTGGTTGGAACCAGGAGTGTCCAGGGTGAGAGAGGAGGTAGCAAGAAGATTTTTGGCCAGATTGCTTTCAAACCTGTGTAACAGGATGGCTGAGCATTTGCTTATTCCTTCTCTGGGAAGCTGGAAATATGGAAGTTAAACATTTTATTGAAGAGGAGGAGGAAGTTGTGTAGCTGTTCTAATAAGGACTGCATGTTGCCAGAATGTAAATAATTAATTTACAAACACATGTTTGCGGGCATATTGCAAGCATAGGTCAGGTCCTTATTTTTTTTCAGACCTTAAGAGAATTCCTAATGTGTTTAGACATAACAGATGAGAAGAGAGGTGGTGTGGTTGTAGAGGTCTAACTGCAGTGCTCAATGCACTGTAGAACACACCCAGCTCAGATGCCTGTGTAGAGGGAGCAGACGAGCTCTGAACCATGATGTTCCTGTAGCCCTGACTGGCTGTGTTGCCTGTGAAATTTCCAGTGTCTCTACAGAGTGTCCTACAATCATAACTTTGCTTTTTTTTCTGTAGAATTGACCCAGTGGGAGTGAAAACTATATTGTGAAGTAACGCTGAAGATGGGTGTTACAAGGATGTTATCTGCATTTGGGATGCACTAGCAAGAGACAATTTGTGGTAACTAATGTGATAATCTGTAACTTGACAAACCAACCAGCAGCACTTAAGTTGAGGTGGTTATTGTGACCAGGAAAATAAAAACCAACACTTTTTTGTGCTTTATCCCAGTGATGCAGCAAGCACATCTCAAGCCCTAAAGTTAACCCTGGTTTATGTCCTGTTTCTTGTGTAATTTAGTAGGAAGCCAAGGTCAGGTCCCCTCCTTGCTTGCTGGGGATCAGTGTCTTGTAAGACTAGAGCATCCTACCTAAGAGACAGATAGCTAAATAAGCTCTTCCAGGTCTTCAGCCACTTAATCCCAGGTGTACAGGTAAGAAAGTGAGAACTGGAATAAATACATTGTTTGTAACTCTGGTCATATTCCTTCTCTGCACACTGCAGAAGAGAACAGTGAGGCCGAGCATTCCTCTGAGCCATGTGGCTCTTTGTCTTTAATATGGAGCCCTGAGCATCCATGCTATGACTTTCAGGGAAGCACAGGCTTCCCTCTTTTCCTTTGAAGTACCTGTGTAGCAGTACCTGTGCTTTTTGCAGAGCTTAGGTAGGGGCTCATCACAGGCAGAACAGAATATGGCCTTTTAGGCTGAATTTTCCACTCCTGTGTTTGACTTTCTGCAGCAAGGTAGCATTTTCTTGTGAAGCAATGGGAGTTACAGGGTCCAGGCTTGAAGCCCTTGCTGGACTTTGGCACTGCTGATCCAAGTGTGACTCCAACAACCCCAAAGGCATTTGTGTGTGTATCCTTGTAGAAACCTGGAGGTATTCAGGCAGTCATCCCTCTTTCTGCTGTGGTTATTCTAGGAGGATTCCCTCTGGCTGTTTCAGGGCAGCAACCAGCATCCCTATGGAGTAGCCACTACCCAGCCTGTTTATCTCATTGCCAGTGGGAGGTCCAATTAACATTTGGCAATATTGGCAGTTCCATATGGAAACTACCACTCTTCTGCCTACATCTGAACTTCAGCTTTTTCCTTTCATTTAATTAAAACACAATCAAGTCAATTAGCTCATGACAGAGTTTCTCCAAAGTTAAACTCCAGATGTATGGCAAGGCAAAAGCATGCAGATGCCAATTCATTGTGCTGCCTGGAGGTAGATTATAGCTCTCCCATTTGCCAGTTTATCCACTGAGGAGTAGCTGCATTTTTTCCCTTCCAAATAGATTTAAAAAAAAAAAAAACCCAAAAAAAAACCAAACCAAAACAAAAAAACTCCACAAAACAAAAATGTGAGAAAGGAAAAAAACATTTTCCCATCTGGTTTGGTCTGGAAAAATAATAATTTGAAATACTTATTGAAAATGACATTTATAGTGTCAGAATGACTTCTGATTTTTAATGACTACGTCAAACCTTTTACCATGCAATGTCTTGCAGTTTGCCAGCAAGCTCGAGGAATAAGCAGCTTATCATACTGTATAGCAATTTGATGACTTATTGCTAATTGGGGATAATAGGCAGCTGCAAAAACATGTTCATTTTGCTGGCATAAAACCCATAATTTCCAACTCTGTGCCCTCTGGCAAGGCGGTATAGAAAGTCATATTGTTGTCAGAAGAGATTTTGAGGTCTCAATAAACCAAAATGACTTTTGCATCATCCCTGCAAGGCAGCAGGGTGCAGTGAAAGGAAGAGAATAAAATAACTGTACTAGCTAACTGGTAGATAATAAGCACAGAAATCGTATCCAAATCAACATACAAGGTAACTTTGAACTGGGGCCAAGGAACCTTCTGCTGCATTTCTCAGTTCATTCACGGTTAGATGTGGCAATACCCTAAGTCACCTGAATTCTGAGAGAATGAAAAGATTTTCCTCACACACTTTGAGAGTGATGTAGTGACACCATGGTAATACTGCAAGAGAATTATTGCTAGTGAAAGTATTAGGTGTCAGTGCTACCTTAGTGCCTTGATATGGGTGGAGCACTTGATTCTGTGCCTTTTACCCTCTCAGTTGTGTTGTCCAGCAATAGGAGGAGGACTTTTTCTTTGTCTTGCCACTCTTAACTTTGCTATATGACAAGGATCCAGAGCAGAGTTGCAGTGCAGGTGGGTGAGCCTTGGGTGACATGGGTGGGAGAAGGGTGTGCAGCATGAAAGGGAAACAAGAGAACTTGATGCTGTGGTGGTACCATCTTGTACTTAACAGACCTGATGTAAGAAAGAATCCCGTAAATATATATACCAGTGCTCCAGCAGGATTGGATTAGATCAGTTGTGTAGAAAGGTGCTGGTGAGGGGAGTGGAGGTTAGGTTCTTCTACTGGCTTTTCATTTTCACTGCCAAGAGAAAAAATATACAGAAATAAAAATACAGAATATCTAATGTCATAATGTCCTCTTTTTTTTTGATCATGAATTTCTTTAAGTCAAAGTTTTTAAAAAATGGTCTTGCTGCATTCCAGATCAAAAGGTTTAGAACCAGTAGAAACACAGCTGTTTACTTCACAGGAATTGATATCAGACTTGCTTGAGATGATCTGATGCATTGTTCTTTTGTTGCACTTTGCTTTTACAAAGTTAGTTGTAAGTTCTTATCTGAAGAAAGTGTTAGCATGTGCCAGTGCTGACGTCTTAGTGTTGAAGTGTACTGTGTCCTGGGAAAACTGTGATGATTTCACATGCCTGCCTCAGCCACACAGCATCTCTGGAGATCATTCATAGCAGTAAAGTGTTTCCTCAGCAGCTGCAGAGATCAGGGCTGCTTATTGCACATAGCCTTCCTGGGCTAAGACATGTTCAGGTATTTCCATCTCTAAGCATTTATGGGAAAGTCAGGGTCATCCACAGAGTGATCTAATCTTCTCTTGCTGCCCACAAGCTTGAGGGGACGCTGTCCTTTTTGTATCTTTCATCTCATTGACAGCCCCTGTGGCATGATTGGGCTTTGCCGTGTCTCCACTAGCCTTGTTGGCCTTTTGCAGCAACATCTCCTCCTGCCTTGTGACATCGACGTGCAGGATTCATGTCCTCACTTCTTGTCCTTCTTGTGTACCTGGCTGATCCCGCAGCTGGAAAATCTTCACCTAGGGCAAAGGGCTGGGGTATGAGAATGTAAACTATGCAGGTGCTATAGCCAAAAGTCCTAATGTCAAACTTATTAATAATGTTTATTGAAGGCAGTGAAGTGACTCACTGGCTTTTTGAAGATAGTGGGAAGAAGGGAGAACTTCAAGACACTGTATATACAAATAAAAGAGTAACATAAAAGTCAGCAGGCTCCTCTAAACCTTGAAGAACTGTTTCTTTTCCCCTCAGTGAATATGTATAAAGTTTATAAGGATCAATAGAAGGTAGAAAAGTTCTCTAAGGTGAAAAACACACTCCTTTATTCTGAAGTAGTACATGACCTAAAAAGCAAATAGTGTACATCTAAAGCATCCATTTCCTGTGGAGTGTTTCAAAGAAGAGGAGTAACAACTTTTGTAAAGATCTTTCCATAAATGCTCTGAAATGTCATTGTTGAAATTGTGGGTTTTTTTCTAAATAGTTTATTAATTGGTAAAATGTGCTAGCTTGTGAATATATATGTATACATGTAATAGATGTGCTTGTGAATATAAATAAGTTTTTTTTCCTAGACATATTGCTTTATCTTAGATTAGTTCTACAGTTAGTCTGTGATATCTGGTTATGCTTATTCCTTCTTTTCAGATACATGTTTCAAATGAGGAAATTGGTACAAGGTCCATGGATTAGTAAATTCCTGATTGTGAACACTTGTTGAACTCACTAGCTAAATCAACTCCTGGTCTTTTATTGTCAGAAGGAATTAATGCTGACATCTGTTTTCAAAAGTTTCAGTTTTCCTGAATAGAATTATTGCCCATGAATCTCATGTACTAGCTCAGTTGAAGCAGACAGATTTCTGTAGCTAGGATGAAAATATCATTATTTTGGAGTTACAAGTTTTCAGCAGAGGGCAGAAGAGGGACCAATGCAAATCTGTATTTCTCTGTGGGAAGCTATTGGAGCCCCAGTCCTCCTCCATTTCTGCTGGTAGGCACAGGATGAAAAAATCTAGATGAGGTTTTTGTGAAAGTGGTCTCTTGCAATAGACTGTACTCCATGGCTCAGGAGGATTTGAAAACATCACTGTTCTGGTGTTCATAAAACCATGCTGTCTATCACCAGGATGGATGGAGGCTCTTCACACCAGTAGCGCAGCCTTTCTGAGCCATTGGACACAAGAGGATGGGTTTTGTCCTGCTGCCTCAAGGGTGGGTAGCCTCTCACTCCACTGAGCTGATAGACTGCTGCTGCCAGTGACATAATGCCTGGCTCCTGTCCCAGGACAGAACTCTATGGCCAACAGATGCTGGCCTCTTTTCTTCACCACTTCGCTTCTGAGTATTTGGATTTGCTGGCACTGATTTCACAGAGAAATCACGTGTTTCCACATCCCTTAGCACCATGGGAACCTTGACTGGGAGGGACTCAGGATGTTACTCAGAGCAGGACTGTTCCTGACAGTAGGTGAGGTCAACCCCAGAAGGAGCTTTGGAAGTTTGCCTGGCTGAGCCTTCAAAACCTGGGACCTGTTCCAGTGCTGCACTACCCACCTCCTGGTGGTGTTTTCCTTACCTGTTACCTAGCTTTTCCTGGTGGCAAACTGTGGCCCTCATCCCTTCTTATGTCAGCTGGAATTTCAAAGTTAAATTTTGCTCTCTTGTCTTTGTAAGTACCCTCCAAGAAAATGTAATTCTCCCCTAGATCCACAGTTTCCAGCAGAGGCTTCTGTATTCCATAGGGGACTTCACTCCATAGGCAGTGCCTGTAAGACCAGACAAAAGTGCAATCCCTAATTTCAGACAAGGCAACCCTGCAGGGCTCATTGTTCTGTCCTGTGCCTCTCTGCAGAGCTGCTCGCTACCTTTGGTGATCTCATCCCCCACCTCTCACCTGGCTTCTCAGGGTGTGTTGGGGAGCAGCTGCTTCATTTTAGAAGGGTCTCTCTCTAAGGTTCACCTTGTTCTCTGGGGCACACAGGTGAGGAAGTTGGGATTTTGTACTCCTGCAAGAAGTAGACATAGGCAAGTCCTTTCCAAAATCTTTGCTTTTTACATTTAAAGTCCATTTACATGCCATCTTATCTCCATGTTATGGACCAGAAAATACCCAAAGTAAACAAATAAAAGCTTTAAACTCTGTTGCATCTGAATAACTGTGATTTATCCTGGAGAAGTTTTCTGTCTCTCAGGCAGTACAGAATATATTGAAGTTTATGGCATAACTTGCTCAGATTTTTTTAATTAAATGCTATCATTTTCATACCAGTTTATCTCTAGTTTTAACTTCATAGACTTCAATGAAGTTATACAATGAATCTTTCTTCCCAGTACTTTCTTTCAAAACACTGGAAGAAAAGTTTCTTGAACTCTGTTTGCATTACATCAGCTTTGTCACAGAATTTTTTTTTTTTTTTAATTTAGCATCCTGGATCAATCTAAAGCCTAGGACAAATATAGGACTCATTAAATGCCATTTGTCTGAGAAACAGAGTAATAAGATTGCGCCATGATGTTTTATGGCTGAATGTGTATCTTTTTAGCAGCTAGGACACAGGACCAGGATTCAGGAAGCCATTTGGCAAATATAAAATTAAGTACTTAACAATTCTGTGCCTCATATTTTCAATCTGTAAAATGGGGGCAATGATATTTCTTTCTTTGAACGGCATTTCTGATTTAATGATCTATGATTATCATTACTGCTGTTCAGAGTGGCATCAACTCTGTTCTGAATTGGTTATAATTAGAATGTTTAGATGAATGAAAGCAATTACAGAGCCTATATGCCACAAACAGTTAAGCACATGATTAATTTTGTGTCTCTAAGTAATTGCAGTTAGTTCATTGCTCATATGAGTAAAATTCAGCACATTGGAAGTGTTTGCAGGACTGCAGATGGAAGGCTTTAAGAAACCTTAATTCTTAAATAGAAATAAATAATAGTAGTTTTCTCAGGATAGTTTATTTTAACTGTATGCTACAGCACGTTGTGGGATGAGTCTTAATTTGGTTCACAAAACTCAAAGTTTGGCCACTGATGCCAAATTGGCTTTCATATCATTCAATATGTTTCTGGAGAAAAGAAATCCTTCTTTAATTTTTGGCTCCAGTTCAAAAGCTTATTGTTAAATATGTTTTGTTAATAAGAAGCCTGACTCATGGCAGACTGTGCTGTGAAGGACTGATTACCAGGGATATCAAACAGAACTATTCCCATTCCACTGCCAGAACTGTTATCTTTAGAGTTTGTTTAAGAAAGGATTAATTTTACCCAAAAGAAATAGTTTATGCTTTCACATTGCAAGAGTTTTGCTTTCTATGTGATGATAGCTAGTTATTCAACTTTACCAAGGATAGGGAAAAAGTCACCCAAACATTTGTTGAAAAAAATTCTCCTGTAGTGATGGAAAACCACCGGACTGTGCAAATATGCCGGATGAGCATCACAAGAAGCAAATTCTGGACAGCTGCAGTTGAGGTGCTGAAAAGCAGTGAAGCCCAGGGCTGCCTTCTGGAACAGGAAAAATTCACATGGATGCACACACAGCCTGTTGCAATCTGATAGTGGAGGAGTTTAGCTGTTGGGTACTATTTTGTTTTCCATCCTTCAGTTATTTGTACTTCTTTTCTTTATGCAGTTGATGGTTTGGACAAGGCTTCAATTGCTAACTCAGATGGACCAGCCCCAGGATCCCAAACGCCCCCCTTCAAGAGGAAAGGCAAACTCTCCAACATTGGCAAAATCTTTAAACCTTGGAAATGGCGGAAGAAGAAGACCAGTGACAAATTCAGAGAAACATCAGCAGGTATGTCTGTGGCCCTTTGGTGGCAAACAGTAGGAAACACTGTGATGATTTTGCAGGGTACTATTTGAAAAGCTCTTTGAACTTGCTAGATGACAGGGATTATTTAGGCATGGTATTTGACATATAGAAAACCAGTTTGATCCTTGGCAAGGAAAAACCTAACCTTGTTCAGCTTCTGTCTCGAACCTATCACCAAAAATACGCAGCTGATTTGTTTGCTATCCATAGCCTCAAATGTATTGGAAAATCTCTATGCCCTCCTGAAAGTCAGTGACTTGGATTATGAAACAAACCTTGCCTTCGTGGAGACAGATGTTTGGGAGAGAAGCAGATGTAGCCATGCCCAGCAGAAGAATGAGGATCAGCTCTGCAACCCTTGCCTTCACACAGGCTGCTCTGCCCCTTCACTTCCCCTTTGACAAGGCTGGAAGGATGGTCTGAAATAAAATGCTGATTGAATTATATTCTATTTGAAAAAGAGAGATATCGAAGGCTGGGATTTAGTTAGCCAAACATAGTTGTTTGGGGCCACCTGAGATGCTCTGGAGTGTCCTGGCTGCTCTCCCAGAAGGTTTGATATTATATTCGTCATCCCTGTGCCGACATCTCCAAAACCTGGGGCATCTGAAGTGGCTGTAGACATCCATGTTTAGGAAACTGAATGTCATCCTGCCTATATGTGTGTGTGTCTTTGTGTCACCACTCTAGCCAAACTTTCTCTACAAAAATCCCAAACTTCTGGTTTGAGATTCAAACATTTGGTGTTGTGGTTTCCTAAACTTGAATCTAATTAGAGTCCAGTGAGTTTCTGTGAGCTCTTTAGATTAATTGCCACAGTGCAAGCCCTCTGTTGACTGTTTTCCAAGGCTGTAGGCAATAAACCAACACTAGTCTCCTAAAGTGTTTTCAGTAGGCTCTTCTGAACTCTTAGGAGTACACTGCTTGACATTTTAAACCCATAGAAACCCCTGACAGTTACAGCAAGAAGCTCTATGGTTTGACAGTGAAACTTCTAAAACAAACTTTATTTACACCCAAGACAAAAATAAGCCATTTTCTCTGGTGTCTTTGTCACTCCAGATGCCACCTGAACTTTTGAACAGATTTCTAAGATCTTCAAATCCTTCTGTCTCTCCTTTTTCCTTTTTATTTTTCATTTTCTCACATACCCTGCAACAAACCCCCCACAATTTCTTTTACTACTGCAATAAAATAATTCCCCTCAGTCTGATATCTCCTTCATTACTTCCCTTTTCCTTCAGCTTTCCCAGTACTTTTACCATATTGCTAAAGCAAAGTTATTTCTAGTTAATGACTCCTGAATGTGCTGCAGCTTCTCCTGGACAGGTATGTGATTTTATATGCAATGAGTTCTTCAGAGTAATGACCATTCATAAGTTGTGTATACAGAGATTCCCTAAACTTTCACAACCTATTAGCATGTGTTAAATTGTTATGCCATTAAATAAATAATGATGCATGTATGGTTTTTCAATTTTTTTTTTAATGAATATCTGGTAAATTGATGTTAAATGTAGTTTTTCTTACATTGTACTATCTTTCTTTCGAGGGCCTGAATCCAGTCTTGCAAGCATGACTTCTTTCTTCAATTCTTGTAATACCAAGGCAAAGCGTGCATTCATATTTCTTTTATAAAAGGAGGAAATGAAGTGCAAAGAAATTAAGGTCAACATTTTCAAAAGTGCCTCCTTAGCTACTCACTTCTACTTAATTTGCTCGTCTTATTTATGATGTTGTGGTCCCTCAAGACACTCATTTGCTTTTAAACTGTGCGTAGGATCACTTATGTTTGTGTATGTGCTTCATGTGAGGCTGGAATGTGAATTGAGAAGTAGTTTGAATTGCATTCATCCTGCCTTAGATGATAATTTCAGGGATGAATAAAAATAGTATTCCCTGTATTTCTTGAGGAAATGAACCCAGGACCAATGGAGACTGAGAAGACACATTTACATGGCAAGTTGCCCCTTGTTGCTTGCGTACAGACACAGCAGAAGAAACTTGCTTATCTCACTTGAGAAAGAAGTGGGAAGACATCCATTCAAAATAAAAATCCTACAGGATATCCTCTTCCTCACACTACTCAGTCAGAGATGTATTTACATTACCAAGTGGGGGCTGTGTGTGTGTGTATCCCTCTTACGTGCAGGAAGCCCTTTTCCTGGCCTGGGACCATGGGAGACAGCACGATGATCCTCATTTATTGCCTGTTCTCTTAACAGGGCTACAACGTAGTAAATCCACATGCAGCTGAAGAAAGGGTTGCTTCTAAAACAGAATGTGAGCACTTGGAAGGAACTCTCACTGCTTTCTCTGGATTTTCAACAGGCTTTTTGAAATAGGTTCTTGCTATGGCCTTGCCATGACATGTACCATGGAGTGCTTTTTGTCTTAGAAGCAACTGGAAGATGTTCATAAACATCAAATACCACAAACATCAAAAAAGGATGGATGTTTAGATGTTAGATTTTAGTATCTGTGCTGATGTGGGAATGATGGTTGGAATTTTTTCCTTTAGCAATATATTTTCCACGCTCTGTCTCAGAAAGTCTATTCTTTGGGCACTGGCTGTATGCTTTTTGCCCAGAGGACTTTCAAAATCAAGTGAAAACAAACATAAAATGACATCATGTCAAGGGTTTCTCTCCTCTGCAATGTTTTGCTGCAAAGGAAAAGGCAGCAGTTTGTGTCTTGGCACAAAGTAGATGCCACTTCAAAGCTTCACTGCAAAAGTATATACAGAGAGGGACCAGAAGGCAATTTTAGCTCTTACTAGGTCAGAGAAAAATTAATAATCTGAATTCTCTCAAGCTTCTCTTAGAAGAACTAAACTAAATACTGGATAATATCCAGAATCTCACAGCACTCTGCGAGTCAGAGAATGGGTTTTTAAGACTGCTTGATGTTTGTAGCTGCTGAACATCACTAAGCAGTCTCTTTTGAGGGGGTGAGGAAGGAGAGAGAGAGAAGCTGCTTTTTGAGGTAAACTGTTCTCGTTATTAGTGTTACTATTATTTGTATTGGACAAAAAAGCAAATGTTTGTGAAGGGGAGTAAGATTTGCTCGAGTAAAAGAGGGCTGCATACAATGCAATAAATTTACATCCTTTCTGATGGTTACGCCTGAAGTCAGAGCAAGCTCAGCTTTTGACTGCAGTAGGGGAAGGATTTTGACCTGGCATTTTCTGATTCTTCTGGAGCATGTGACTGGAGACTGCCTGCCTGCCTCACCTCAGCCTTCTTCAGTAGGCAAGGACTGATAATAAGTTACCCTCACAGTCAGGACTGATCTCTTTGTAGTCAGTCTCAACACATACACGTACACAGATGGAGAAATTGTTCTTTCCATTTTATTATTGCTTAAAGTTGTAAACAGTATGTTGGTGTTCATACTGAAATGTTATATATATTCTCACTTTTATGTAAACATGTATATATCTATATATCATATATATGACAGACATGTTGACATATATATATATTCACATATATAGCTATATATACATAATTATATACACATGTTGCAGAAAATATTTGTAGTGATAGCATCAGCTGGTCACTCAGCCTAATTGCACAGTGTTTTAAGAGTCTCAAACCAGTCAGCTGAGCTAATTACTTTTGACTACTGTTATGTTTCAGTAAGAACTCCTAAAATGATAGTTACAAAGTCAAGCATTCAGAAGTCAGGAAATGTTTGAATGATGGTGCTGGGTGACCAGATGGTACAAAATACTTGACTATGCAAACATGAAATATATTGTATAGTCTAAAGTCTGCAATAAACCATAAATTATGAGTTTACACTGACTAAATAGCACCCAGTAGAAGTTCCTAAGTTGACAGGCTACTCATTCCTCTTATACAAGGCGATATATTTTTGCCACTTTAATTTAAATTAAGATTCCGCCTTTTTCTTTGTAAGAATTAAAATTATGATACTAGTAGGGAATGCTAGCTTGATTTCTGATGTTCTACACATGGGCCAAATAATATTTAAAATAAATTATCTTTTCAAGCTGAATTAATTGAGCTTAATCCGTTTAAATAAAAACACCACTCTTGGCTAGCATTTTAGAAGATGGGGGGCTGGGGCTTAAGCTTCTTATCTGTTCACAAATTTTCTAATATGTGAAATGGAGCTAGTTATGTCTCAGGGATGTTATGAAACCTGTGTAATTTAAAAAATGCTTTGCGTTTTTTTAGTAGAATTGTAAGGGGTTCATGTCTTAATGACAATTGGCATTTCCCATGGCAATTAATTCAGTACAGTTGTTAATTCAATGTTGTAGAACTGAAAAAATATATCATCCTGAAAACTAGAGAGAGACATTGATGGGGGAAGGTCTGATACAATGTTCTTAAGCCTGATGGAAAAAGCATTATTGTTTTCAAGAGGCATTGGATTGTCCCACAGATATATGAGATCATCTCATTTCACAGTCCACAAGAAAACAGATGTAAAAAGGAAGCAGAGAGAAAGAAGAGTGAGAATTAAATAGTATTTGTAATACTGAAATAATAAAAAAAATAATATTTATAGTGCCAGCAACAAAACCAGTATACAGTGCATGCATAAGGTGCTCATCCTTCAGGGCTGTGTCAAAGGAGGTTTCACCCTCCTTGTGAATGCACCTGCTTTCTAGAAAGACCAAGACACTCCATCCATGCCTGCCCCCATAGTCCTCTGTCTTCATGACCCCTCATCTCTTTTAAAGCAGTCTTTGTGGGACTGAGTGTTCCCCTACATGAAAAACTCTTTACAAGCCTAGGACGTGCTTCTGTGCCAATGTGTGACACACAGTTGCAAAGCACATATTTTAAAAAATAATGGGGGGAAACTGGAAGAGCTTTTGAGTAGTTTAGGTGTGGGACCTAAGGCAGTCTAACTTGATCAGAGTTCAGGCTACCACTCTCTCCCTAAGGAGGCTGGCTGATGTTGAGAGTCTGCAGCCACACTCATGGGCTCCTTTATGTTGTCAAACATGATTTGAATGCCGCAGAAGTTTGACCTTTAATGGACAGATCCCACAAAGTACCTGAGTGTATAGACACAGACTTAATGCCAGCTTACATGTTCTTGAGACAGTAATGTTTGCATTTGTGAACTCTTGATCTCACAGGCATGAGTAGCTTTAACGGGACTGGTCAAAATGCTTATTGCCTCCTGCTTTTCTGCCAGGAATTGGTGCTATTTTGATGGGGAAATGCATCCTGCTGAATCCCTGCATTTTGCAGTGTGAGAAATAAACCTGGTACTGTAAATTTGGGAAGTGCAGAATCTGAGGCACGTTTTACAAGAGCACACAATGATAGAACAAAGGGGAATGGGTTTAAATTGGAAGAGGGCAGGTTTAGATTAGATGTTAGGAAGAAATTCTTTATCGTGAGGGTGGTGAGGCACTGAACAGGTGACCCAGGATTGTTGTGGGTGCCCATCCCTGTAGGCATTCAAGACCAGGTTGGATGGGTCTTTGAGCAACCTGGGCTAGTGGAAGGTGTCCCTGCCCATGGCAGAGGGGTTGGAATGAGATGGTTTAAGGTCCCTTCCAGCTGAAACCCAAATTCTGTCATTCTGTTCAACCACCCACTTCCCTGACGGAGACTACCTGCTGCTGGGAAAGGCGTTTTGCTGTGCATGAAGGACAGCTTTCTCAGAAGAGCCACACTGCCTCTTTCTGTGCCTTCACAGGAACCTGTCTCTTCACTGTATGGCTGATTCGCTCAAACTGGGCAGGCACACATGAGATTAAACACTGCAAGAGGTATTATCAGTCTGCATACAGCAATTAGACTGACCCTAGAGAGTGTTTGAATTAGTTGATGA
The DNA here is from genome assembly GCA_013397795.1 of Orthonyx spaldingii. Taxonomy (NCBI): domain Eukaryota; kingdom Metazoa; phylum Chordata; class Aves; order Passeriformes; family Orthonychidae; genus Orthonyx; species Orthonyx spaldingii. The sequence goes on along the minus strand of VZTJ01006176.1, from coordinate 2,536,290 downwards.
GACAAATAGCCCTATCTCATAGCATTATTAGGATGAAGTCCAGCACAGCTGAAGCTCCACCACATGCCCTCAGCTTGAGGTCCAAATGTCACATGGATTTTGATGTCTATATATAACCAGAATCAGGATGGGAGACTACCTTTTCCTAAGAGTGGAGATGGGATTTTACAAGTGCTGCTCACATTTTGTGGACATTATGCACCATGGTCCCACAGATCATTACAATAATCTCCCAGATCACTGCATTGGTTTGGGGATGGGATGCGGTGTGGAGCTATTCTATTTTGACATCTGTAAATGCTTTTCCCAATAAAACTATTCAGCATTTTTCCTGTGGGAAATAAACATAATAATTAGAATGCTTCATGTCACAGTTTTGGGGTTTTTGTGTATGCTGCCTTTTTTTTAACCTAAAAACAGGATGCCATTTTTTCCATGAAAGCCACCAGCATCAATTGATAAGGATATTATTTCCTTTTAGAACACAACCTTCTGGCTTCTGTTAAAGGTTGTTTTTGTTGAGGTTTTTTCCCTTTAAACAGTTGCATGTCACAAAGGCTACTCTGTGAGTTGCTTGCCCTGAGCAGGATTTTTCTCTCCCTACTCAAAACTTCTACAAAGTAGGTGGAGGTATCTCCAACTGAGCTAGTCAGTGGGAAAGAGTTACTTTTACATGTTAAATGCCTATGCTAGGATGAGTTCAATTTCACCCTTTTATGGTCCGTTGACCATAAAAGAAGCCTCAAGGAGACTTGTTCAGCTGAAGATATTTGATCATGTGAGTCCCCACTTTCTGTGCCTAAAATTGCAGGACAATATTTTCAGAGACTGTCCATGAAAACTCAGACCATTTTTCCTGCAGAATCAAAGGAAACAAGGTTTCTCTTTCTATAAAATAAAAATCATTCTCTACATTTTTTCACAAGCATCAGCAGTATGAGAATAAATCTATTCTTAACTGTGCTTTTTCTTTAGTGTTGGAAAGGAAGATTTCGACAAGACAAAGCAGAGAGGAGCTGATAAGAAGGGGAGTGCTGAAGGAAATGCCTGAGCAAGGTGATAACACATTAACTAGAATTTAGCTACTAAGCACTAAACATGTATGATAAAGCCACTGTTGCATTGTTTCCATGTAGTATAAACAGGCATGAGGAGACAAACTGAGAAGTGTGAGAGGTAATTTGGGCCAGCTGACAACTGAAGTTGAGTCAAGAGATTTGTGCTCTGTAACTGCTTCTGCCCAGCTGACTTCTGGTCATATCCTGAAGTATTTTAATGCTCCCTGTAAATAATGTGCCTTCTGTGGTTCCTACTTATAGTTTGCCAGAACTTTTTTTTGAATTAGTGATAAATCTAGTTTTGAGTCAAGGTCTGCTGTCTAAAGCTACTAGAGTATAAAATGAAAAATTTTGGCTGAAAAATTAGGGGCTTTGGAACCCAGAAAAATCAATATGATCTATTCCAGGTATCAAAAAGTACCAGTGCTGGGATCATATGGATCCCACCGCTATCACACAGGCCACAATCACAAATGGCACCAGCATAAAACTGTGGGGACTAAACCACTTGTTTCAAAATGCTCTCAGGTTTAGTAACTGGCATTAGCCAGAATTTGCATTTTGAAAAGCAAGAGTAAGCCAAGGCTAATACCTCTATGCTGCATCCAGTTATGTTTCTAGTGGTATTCTGTCTAATATTCTTAATCTTCTATAAATCTAGATCAAATAAAAGTCAAGTGAGTAAAATAATTTTCTGTAGCTTAAAATCAAACCATTTGTTAGTTCATCAAGGAGACTAAGAGCTCCACATTTTCCAAAAATAATTTTCTCCTAGGAATTGTGTTTTTCTGTCTGATCTGAAGAATCAGGAAAGTATCAGTGTGTATGGTTTGTATCATACACATAGATATTTAGAAGTAAAGAGCTTGTTTGTTGATGTGTGACATCACTTGTTCATACAGAGTTTGGCTACTTATCAGACTGACATTCAGCATAGCTGGCTTCTGCACTTGTCTCTGCCACTGTCTTTGTCTTAAAACAAGACACGTAAACTCTCCATACTTCAGTTTGTCCATCTGTGAATTTGTTGTGGGTTTTGCCATGTGCTTGACCGAGGACCTGTGTGACCTTGTCCTTTGAAGGTTGTAAATTGCATTTACAGTTGGTACTGTTAATGAAATGTGTTAACTTCTCAGGTTGGTTACAGTCTGAACATAAATACTATCATTTGTGATAAAAGTATGAACGCTTTGGTCATCAGTGTCCTTGACCCTCTCTTCCATTATTAAAAGGGGATGGGACTTTGGATTTCTTACAGGGATTGAGCAAAGTGAGAAAAGGATATAAAGATGAACAATGTTCTCTTCTTCCTCCCATATCAGTCTGGTCTGTGTTATCTTCATCATATTGTGATTCATGTTTGATGAAAATTATAATTTTTTAGGACATTTTGAAAGAACGTGGTTTGGTTTGAAAGTGCTAAAAAGTGGGAGGTAGGAAAGACAGCTGAGGAGTGTGAATGTAGTTAGAAGGAATGACTATGAGGATCAAAGCTATAAGAGGAAATTACACGGCATCTTGAAATGTGAGAGGTAAGAAATGTGAAGAAGTGACAGTGCTTCACATGGAGTGAAGAAGAATGAAGTGGAAAGTGGCAAGTGCCACTTGGAGGCAGGAGGTGTTTGAGAAGCAAGACATGAATAAGATACAGCAGTGTCACATAAGGAGGTGGAGAGGAGAGAGTGGATTTAAGCGCCCCTGGAAGAGAGAAGCTGAAGAAGCTGAATGTTGCAATAAGGTAAGTGCAAGTGTCAGCTGTAGTAAATTAGACAAGGTTAAGGCAGAACTTATATTTATGAATCAATTTGATGTTAGTGTGTGGAAGATAATGAAACAAGCACCTTAGTCGGAGCACCCAAGGTGGTAGGACAGAGCTTTGTTGTGGTCCATGCACACGTTTCTTTGCTATGTAAACCAAGATGCAGGGATAAGAGAACAGGATGCTCATGAACAGACATGAAGAAGGAAACCAACAGGGACTTTCAAGCCCACTACTGCTGAGGTGTCCACCCAAAGAACATGAAAGCCTATAGAGTTTCTTTACAGAGTTGCTTTCAAGAGCAGATCTGCAGCCTGATGTTTCACGTTTCAGTAAGTCTTTCTGCTTTTCTTCCACAGAAGCTTGAAAGCAGAGGGATGCTGTGTATTGCAAGTCGGTGCTAAGTAAGTGGTTAAATTAGGCAATAACGTCTTAATTTTCATTTCAGATGGTGATGTAACGGTAAATTTTGAAACTTCAAATGGGCACACCGTAGCCATTGGTGAAGAGACCATACAGGAAGAAAATGTGGTAAAAGCCAGTGGAAATAATGGCACTTTATCAGACAAAGCATCAGCATCAGAAGGAAAAAAAGAAGATCAGAAAGGTAAACAAACATATTCTTCACAGATTGTTTTTTGCCTACTTTAAATATTAACGTGTTCTTCCACTAGCACCTATACATGCTGTGAGTTCTGTTCTGCCACAAGGATGCCAGCAGAACCTGCTGAGAAGATAAGACTTGTGAAACACCAGTATTCCATCACTGGTAGGAATGCCTTTTCCTGTGTGTATGGTAAGGTCATAAAGAGAAGCATGGGCTGAGCATGACAATGCGTGCAGGGAGGTTCAATTTCTAAATTAACCGTGAGCCTTTCCTTGTAGCCATGGGCAAGCTTTGGTGTCTGGTTTTCCTCTTGTGAAAGAACATACTAAGTGCATATGCATCACCTTGCAGTATCATTGTAGAAGTGGCTTGTGGATTGAATGTTCAAAAGTGTTTAAGTCATTTGAAAACCATCTATGATTTTGAAAGTAACTTCAGCAACTCTTTCCAATTGGTTTTCATGGAATCTTAAACATTTGCAGTTCAGCTCTTCAGACACATTCAAGGGGCTGTGTCACTACTGCAAACAGAAACTAGGCCATTTATGGAAAATGCATTTTATAACTATAGAGTTTTCTATAGATGAATTGTAGTAAATACTGCTAAATATTTAGCAGTCCCAGGGTCCATCTTAATTTTGCTACCTGTACTCAGATCTACCCGAATTTGATTCCTAAAGGAAATGTAAAGATTAGTATGGAATCACAGGATTTAAAGCAATTTTATTTTCTTTCTCTACCATCTTGAATAATGCACCACTTCCTTTCCCTTTCTGAAAGTGTTCTTGAATACTGTTTCATTTATTGAATTTTCCTAGCAGAAAGAGCAAAGATACAAAAGATCAAGACCTTCATGGCTGGCTGAAGTCATGGAAGCAGGACTGAACAGCCTTTCCAATGTCTTCTATTAAACTCTACCTAGTGATGAATGAGCCTCTGGAGGTTGAGAGGGTCAGTTCAGCTAATACACAAATTTGAATTCTTCTCTGAGCTATGTAAATCACTTGACTATGTAAAAAGTGGATAGATGTCCAAGGAGAATCTTATGAGATTTCTAGTACTTCCTGTCTCCCAACAAGGCAGAAATACAAGATTAGCCTTTGTCATGACATTTAAATATGTCTATCTTTTGGTGCCAACTAGAAGCAGATGTATATTGGGTCAGGGGAAAATAGTTACAAAAGCCATGGAAAACTCCTTTAAAATGGTTCAGTTTAACTTTGGGGTTAGATCAGACCACTTATTATTTTGTGCATCACTAAATAACAGCATTTCGGAACTGTCACAACTTGGAAGTTTTCCTAAGCTACAGTTTATTTTAGAAATACCCATTTCTAACCATGTTGAAATCCCCTCTATATAACTTTGCAGAACGTAGAACTCCAGTGAAGCAGAAGAGGTTAATATCTGTTTCAAACCTCTTATTAGACTCTGCACTCCCTGTATATTGTTTTGACCTTATAGGGAGAAATTAAAAATGACTGCTGTACAGGAGTAGACTCAGTACAAAAGAAAGTGTAGCTATCACTCCAGTCCCTCTCGGAAAATTAAAAATATATGGAGGAAAGAGAAAGAAAACAAAAATGAGCAAAACTGGTATTCTAGGCTTCATGGAATCTCAATATGAGCATCCAGAAGATGCAAAACCCTTAAAGTATACTTTCCTCTTGCATCTAAACATGAAGTTCTTCTACGAGTAAACATCTTGAGTCCCCTGAAACAGAATGAGATAGATTTATTGCAGAGAATATTCTCCCCACAAAAGGTATTAGGGATCAATTCCACGCAACAGAAACAGTGTTACACTGTGTAAACCCAGCAGAAGCCACCCCATAGTCATTGTGAATACACTTGAGTTATTATTTATTTATAGCACACTAAGCAAGAAGGTGAGCCAGCCTGCTGAACTTACTGGAAGAGTAAGGGCCACAGCATCACACAGATGCATCTCACCGGACAGATTAATCCTGGGTGATTTTTTTTATGGCAGATGCAGTAGGTTTGCATTACACCTACACCCACTGGCAGAGCAAGGAATCACCAGCTGCAAAGCAGAGGTTTGCTAATATTTGCAGAGCATCAAAATCAGAGATGAAGCAGGAATACCTAGCTCACTGTCTTCTGCTAAGACTGTAAAATGTGCTGGTGCTTCAGATCACAACCCTCTATCCTGAGAATTGAGATAGGTAGTTTGAATACTAGCTGACAATCAGGAGTAATGGCTGCAAGGAGTTCATCTTTAGTGAGGCTAATATGAAGCTTCTAAAGTCAGGAACTCTTAGGTGTAAATCTTGAAGGAAGATATATACACTTTCCATGTTTGTAAGACCCAAAGACAGATTAATTCCTGCTGCTTAGTGCACAGTGTGCTGCAGTTCCAACTCCTGCTGAATCAGTATTCCAGAAAATGCATTTCAGCTCTGTGAAAGTTATGAGGTTATTTTAAAATGCTCTTATGAAATGATGGCGGTCTTTATTTGCCCTCTTGTTCAATGGGGTCTTGAAAATGATCTTCTCATATAAATATGATAACTGCTGTAGCCAAAAGCTTAAAAAGAACAAGTGATACAGGCATGTTGTGACAGTATGTGAGAGCTGGCAGCAACAGGTTGTAGCATGTGGAATATATTAGCAATTAAAAGAAGTCAAAGGAAAAAAGTTATTTCAGCATGAGCTATGGAAATACAGTATCAACAGGGCAAACAATAGGCTCAACCATGCTTATAAAAATGAGTAAAGCAGACGCAAGTGAAGAAGGCACCTCCTGAAAGCTGTTCCCCTTGCTGCCAGGCAGTTCCATGAGCTGTGTACCCATCTGCTGCCTGTCAGCTCACAGGTGCCTTTTGCATTTGGTGAAAAAATCTCTTTGGCAATTTAATAGTATAACTGTTACTATTTGTAGAAATGATGGCAGTCATACAGCAGGGTATTTAAAAGAAAATTTCTTCTATATGGCAGGATGATAAGAAACGAGTGACAGTTTTACATAAAGCAGGTAATTGATGCATAAAGCCTTGCTGTTGAGAAATCAGATAAATCTTTTTCTGAGATCATTTACTCATACTGTGTTTGTACTGGGTTGACTTCAGAATTCTTTTGTTTTGACTAAGGAAAGTCACTAGCATCTTTTGCAGAAAATAAAGAGATAAACTATAGCTATTTTATCTGTGAGCCTTGCAAGGGATACAGAGCAGCAAGTAGACAGCAGTATTTTGATACCAACACCCCAGTTGTCTGGGCAGCAGACTGAATTCTACACTGTGCCTGGGCTCCTGAGCCATGCTGCTGTTCTGCAGCATCCCCAGCAGTGCCCAGAGCTCCAGGTTCCAGGTGGGGTGTGAGCATTGCAAAGAGGATCCAAGGAGTCTCTCTGCCTCCTGCCCCCTATAGTGGTGTTGGACAAGACCAAAAGCCACATCAGTAGCAGAGGTGTCAGAATTGTCACTGTTTGCCTCCCCAGGTATCAGGACATAGCATGGTGATGCAGCATGCAGGCTGCACATTGTAAAGCCTCCAGATACTGTGCCAGAGACGCTTTTCTTCTTTCAACCCTCCCAAGATGTCTTTGGAACACAGATTTATGAGAGAACCCCTCATTTGTATCTGAGTTCAGTTTGTAAACTTCAGTCTTACTCATTTTTGTCAAAGCAAGCTAAATCTTTTAATGATTCTGGCAGATGATTCCACATTTCATAGTTAGCTTGGGCTTGAAGTAGTGAAAGGCTCAGTAACCATCAGCAAGATACTGCCTGGAAAAAAATAGTAGGAAGTTCTGTTTTGCTTACCATCAGTCAGGTGATTTAGTTGCTGCTTTGATTAATAATTGCATTGCAGAAAGCCAGAACTCTGTTACAGGTGCTATGGGTGATATGGAGCATAAACTTCTGGAATGTTCCTGGGCTGTTTGTGGGAGATTGATCCTCTCAGGTTTCCTAATGTCTGAAGTAAACATGAGTGAAGGAAACAGTTTTTTGTCCTGTTTCCAAATGAATTTTTTGGCTACATGTGCATTTTTTTCCCCAAGAGACTAACTCTCATATGAGAGTTGGCAAAGGTTCCAGGTCTTGGTATGGTGGGTTTACAGGTTCTCTCTATATTTTGTCTACTCTCCTTAAATCTGCCAGTAAAATTAATCTATTCTTTCTCTTATGGGTAACCAGATAAAAGAAAGTTGGAGGGACAAACTCTGGTCTTATGACCATGCATCATTGCTCTCTAATGCTTTAGTTTGTCTACCAAAGAATGTTCTTCGAAGTCAAATTTTCTAGGTTCCTTTTTTCAGAGATCTTTTCTTTATTTCCCCAAAGCAGAACAAAACCTGTTTGAATATAAGGTAGTAACCCTCATCTTCCAGGGTCTCAGACAAGAGCCTGCTTTGTCTCAGAAGATTAAACCTGCAAAGCAGTTACTGTGAGACACAAGGCAGACTTTCATTCCTCTTGTATGCCTAGCTGGCTTCCTACACTCCTGAGTTCTGTAGATCATTGATATGAGCAGCATACATAAAAGGTTGTGGGCTTTTCTTACTTGACTCCCTAAGAATCTCTCACTCCAGCTGAGTTATTTGCTGGCTAAAGCTAGTTCTTCTAAGAATAGTATATCTTCGATTCATCACCTGAACTATGTAAATGAGGCTGAATCCAAGTCTTCTTAAAAGGAAAAATACTCTAGATAAAGCTGTGTTTGGCCAGCAGGGCTGGCTCAGGCTGGTAGGGTGACGTGAGAGGCGCGGGCTTTCACCCACAAAAACTGAGTGCTTGAAGAAAGCTCCTGACTTGTAAAGCTGGTTTGTGTGTTTTGGTTTATTTCTTTTATAGGAAAGTTATACCAATGTGGCTCCAGAATTAAGATTGTGTACATTATTTTAATGAACTAACTATTCAATTATTTGAGCATATCTTTACAGAAAGTATAAGAGAATGTAGAAGCCTACATGCCTTCCACCTTCCAAGATTCACATAGATCAGCTGTCAGTGAATATGTCTTAGACATTCTCTTTTTTTTAGCAGGTTGCTTCTTGCACAAAGATTGGGTAGATAAAAATGTAAAATGATAGGGTTTTTTTACCTTTTTAATCTTGAAACTACTGCAAAATACCTGAACGTGGTTGCTTTAGGTGAGATGTTACACCTGTCCCTTTCTCCCCTCTTCTGTTTTCTACACTGTCTCTGTGATAAGGCTTCTTGCAGGTAGTGCTGTTGAAATTACAGAGTCAGTAAGACCTAGAAGTCTGCAGATGTGCAGATGTGCTTATCTGTCTTCAAGAAGGATGAATTCAAAACTGCGGAGAGAGCTGCAAACAGCATTGTGAGACAGCTGTCCTGGCTCAGTCTAGCAAAACAGAGCCTGAGAGAGCCTGAGTGCATTTGATGAATGTTGCAAGTTGGTAAACAGCCAGGAGAGAGAATGGCTAAATGACAATGCTGGCACAAGTAGAAAGGAATAAACAGTGGCTTGAAATACAGTTAGAGTGGAAATTAAAGGAAGCTTTCTAACAATTAGAATGGGTCTTTTCTTGAACAGAATTTAACTAGCAATAGCAGGAACAAAAAATGGAGCTGGTTATATCTGAGGTTTATGAATGGATTTGTCTGAGTTGACCACCTGCATCAGGGCAATCAATAAGTCCAAAAAAGTGACAAAAGACACCTTGTCTTGTCCTGTGTTCCATGTTCCTGACTGACAGCTTCCTGGATTTTGATTAATCAAAACACAGCTCTCTGCATAGTCTGGAAAGGAAACACGTGATTTACAAAACTCTTACAGAGTTTCACTGTACAGGGAGTCATCCTGCAAAAGACAATAAACACATTATTTCCAACTTTCATTTTACATGGTGTTGTTCCGCTGAGTTGTGTTCATGTTCTGAGAGGAGGTTGCTTTGCAGCTGATGGAGATCATACACTTGTGCTGCAGCACTGCTGCTTTTCTGTGACGTAGCTCCATGACGCTGCTCGAGCTGGACAAACAAAAACACCAGTGCTGTAGGACAAAATCCTCAGGTAGAAAAGCTCTAGTGTTCTGTTCTTTAGAAGTTCACAGAAGTAAAGAAAAAATTCTTGTATTTTACAGCCAAGCTTCTGAAAGTATGCCCAAGATTTTCATAGGTCCATTTGGTCCAGAATTTGCAAAAGGTCCCACTTTTAGTTTGCAAAATAAGTAATCTGATTTTCTAGTGCATGTGTCACATTGGCATCTCTCTGAAAGTCTTTCAGACTTGATGAATCCCCACAAGAGCTATTGTATACTGAGTACTTTGTAACCCTGACCATCATTTAGGTGTTTAGATGAGAAGAGAGCTTTGTTAAGAGTCTGGCCCCAATCACAATTTCTGGAAACAACAAAATCTGGTTTGAAAGTGAACTTTCTTGAAAATCTGGCCTTTGGAAAATTTATTCTAAACATAAACATATTATTGATCCAAATGCTTAATGAGAGATTAACATTTGCTTTCCTGTTAAAGAAGTAATTTATAGGCAAGTTGCTTTTACAGCAGATATTTCCATCAAGGCAGCAGCAGATAAAAAATATTCCTCTCTGATGTGTTTTGGAGACCTTTTGTTAAAAAATCAGTTCTTGATGAACAGATCTCTAAATTAAGAAAAACAACAGCAATAAAAGTGTATTGCAGCTGGTACTGAGGTACCTGGGGAATTGGTTTCAACAAACAGATGGGTCTGAACTGATTCACATGCCTCCTTGTTTTGGCAAAAGAAAGAGCAGGCATGAAGACCAAGGGTCCATATTCAAGCAGAATCATGTTAGGGAAGTACAATTACAACATAATTGTATCTGTAGCCATTTACAGACATCAGACCATCCCTGTCACTCTTCAAGATGAAGTCACTGTTGCAGTTTGTATTACTACAGTGTTGCTGTATATACCAGACATTTCTGCATCTTACATAGATGCAGAAAACCACAAAAATTTTCCAATGGACTTGCAGTAGAAGAAGGGACACTATGATTAGGCACTGGAAAACAAGAGGACACCAGACCAGAATAACAAGCACAATACTGGCAGTCTAAATATTGTCAGCTTTGGCATCACCGCAGAGGGGAGTTTGAGGGAGGACAGTCGGTGAACGTTCACAAAGCCTGAGGGACAACAGAGGACAAGAAATGAAAAACATCTGCTTCAAACTTGGTTTGTCACTGTCAAAAGCTGATATAATGGACTGGTCATGTAGGAACTGGAAATCTGTATCTCAAATAAATGAGAAACCATACTTTGTGCAAAATCAGACTGCTAATGAGATAAAAAAATGAAGCTAAGAAAGGTGAAAGCAACAAAGCTAAGATGGCCAGGAGGAATGGTATAGTCAAAGGCAATAATCTTCACCACAGGTTTTCTCCTGGCTGTGTGTAAAAAGAAGGTTCTCTGGTCAAGGCCAAGAAAAGGGCATATATGTTATCAAGGGGCAGTCAAGACTGGATGAGAGGTGTCACTATCTGAGCAAGTAAGATGCAGGAGTCTGCCAGTCTTTGCCAGTCTTTGGAATGAGGTACATAACAGTATGAAAAGAGCCGTCTTAGACAAAGATAGCATCCCAGTGATGGCAAGGCATTTCTGTTAAAATAAATGCTACATAAATTGCCAGTTTTAATCACAATTGAAGTCTGCAAGCAAGAACTTTGATGTGAATGAATTGCCCCAATTTTGCTTTTCATTTATGGTTTTTAGTTATTTGTCTAAAGAAAAATTGAAAATTATCAGTTGGTTGTCATTAGGATGTGTTTATTTGCAACTAAATAAAGCTTTAGCCTTATATATTGTTTTATTTTGTACCTTTTTTCCTGGTTCAGAAGATAAATTCTGATATACATTATTTAATCAGTTATATGGTTAAGTGTAGATTGAATGTATTACTTTAGAATATGGTGAATGGTGTATTACTTTTTCTAGGTTATCATTCTATTTTTAACATTTTCTGTGCTAATGACCGGAAACAAAACACAGTAATGGTGTATAAGTAAACAAGTTTTAAATTCTTTCTGATTAGTAAATAAAATTTTAGCATTATGGGTCTTTAGTTAAAATGTATAGCAAAGAATTGTTTACACTTAAAATTATTTCTGATCATCATGTCCTTCAGGATCTTCAAAATACAAAATAATATCTTCTCTTGCCATGTTTGTTATTAATGGACTTCAAATTTTAAAATGTCCTGCTTTTTCAGAATTATATCAGCATTTCAACTTTGAATGAAGGTAGGTAGAATTTCACAAGGAGACACTTGCTGTAAAAGAGGAGGTGAAAATGTAACAAATAAGCATGTTTCTTTCTCCATCCAAAGTCTTTCTATGGAAAACAAAGAGTACAAGAATCTGTTCTCAAAAGAATCTGTTTGAAAGCTGTAAAAGGTTTCTCTGAGATGGTTTTTTCAAAGCTTTAGCAAAAGCATATTAGTCTATAATAGACTGGAAATAAAGAAGGAAGACATAGTTAATGTTAATTCCTTCAGTTCATGAAGAGATGTGTGCATGTTGCTTTTAATAACTGCAGGTGATGCATTGGGTTCATGTTAACAAGCCTTAAGCTGGAAGTTGGAAAGGCTTTGTTTCTGAGAGGAAGAATGTCTTTGCTGTCTAACACATTATTCGTTTTTCATTTAAAAATTAAAATGTGTTGCTTATCTCTTGGGAATCTTTTACTTGGGAAAGAAGAGAGATGAGAATGTCCATTTAATGTGTGTTAAGAGTGAGACTCTAATAGGAACATACTGCAAGAAATGAAATGGTTTTCTCTTGAGTGATATAAGAGACTGTTAAACGTCTTTGCAGTATTTGCTTGTCTTCTTTCTTCCCCAGTTATAGTTTTTAGCAACATTCAAACAAAACCTATATGATTCTGATGGAATGCTCTTGCTTCTGTAATATCCTTTCTCAGAAAGGTTTGGGAAGGCTATCTTGAGACCAAATGGGCACAGAACTGGTTTGATTGAATAGATAAAAGTTCCCGTCTGGGAACTTTAGCTCTTCCCATCTGGGAGCTTTAGCTCTTCCCACCCAGGAACATCAAGTTTTACAACCAGAGTGATTATGTTGCAAAATTGTATGTTGGCTGTAAATGGCTCACCTACATTAACATTACAGCTGGCATTAGGCATGCACTTTTGAAATTAATTTCCTGGTCATCCCATTTTCCTAACTTCTTTGGTTTGCAGGCTACTCACAAACCAGCTTTCTTTTGGATGAAACTAAGCCAAAAGATGCACTCAGGAACTTGTACTCACTCCACCACTAGTCATGCAATCTACAGAACTAATCTGAAGACAGTTCAAAGTCAAGTCTCCTGAAACGCAGATTGTGCATATTGGGTCCTCAGTGCTACCTATTTCACTCTACAGAGCCATTTTTATTGCACAGCACAATGTAGATAAATCCAAATTCCTGCTGACTAATGAACTCTTGACTCTTGAAAGTGCAGTTGTGTAACAGTACCCAAAGAACCTGCAGGAGGGGAGAGCATTCCCATGCCAAATGATATCCTATCTTATTTAGCTTCATTTGTTTCTGAAGAGTAGAAATACGCTGAGGAAGTTGCCCAAAATAAAGCTGCTAAGAGCAAGCAATGTGCAGCTTAGAAGAATGGATTGCTTCAGGGGAAAATTTCCGCTGTGTAGCCGTGTTTGGGCCCATGGCTGAGAGAACGGCCCTGTTCACTTTCAGGTTCACATGAATCTGAGTTTTATAGCCTGTTGATCTTGGGGTGGGTAGGGTTGAAAAGAAGCTGAGGAGATTTGTTAGAAAAGAAAATAGCATTCCCTTTTTTAGTTTGAAGCCAGCACTCTAGTTTGGGATACTGAATGTAAAGGCTGATCCTTGGAGGCCTAGAATAGATGTGTCTGAGAGAAGTTCCAGGTAAATATTTTCCATGGGAAGGTCTTGAATTGAGATGAACAGCAATTTTCTTCTGAGGTAATACTTCATTAAGAGGCAGAAGATGAAATCTCTCCTGATTCCCAAGAGTTCAAGCAGCAGAACAGTTGTGAGGCTTGCTGTTGAATTTATGTGGTGTATGTCTGTGTCAGTTGGCTTCTGTTCACTTTCTTATCCATAGAGAGCACTGACCACTACCCAGAAATACCGACATCCCATGCTCCACCACTACCTAAGCCTAAGCCTAAACCTAAAAAAGCTCCGCTACCACCAAAAAATGCCATTTCTGCTTCCACCACCACCAGCCATAAGGGTAACGAAGCACCTCATGCTAAAAAAAAGGGAAAGGCTCCTGCTAAGCAGCCTCCTCTCCCGCCGCCCAAGCCAACAGGTGCCAGTGCAAATCGAGAAGCTGGTGAGTACTGCCCACGCAGTGCAGTTACGGCGGGTGCATGTGCATGGGGGTGCTTGGCTTGGTCTCACGGTGACTCGTGCCGTGGTACGTAGCAGCGTTACTAAAGAGCATGCCACAGATGTTTGTAGACAGCTTCCTGCTGAGCTCTGGTTCTGCTGGCCACAAACAGCCCAGACAACACACACACCCTCGCTGTTTAATGAACTTATGTACAACACCGAGCACATCAGAGACAACACTGAATTCCCAGTTCAAGTGTGAAAGCTGGCAACAAAATGACCCAGAGAACTGCTCAAGAATCAGCAGGGAAGAAGGTGACTTCTGAAACCAAGCAGAAGTTGCCCATAAGTAAAACTGCTTTGGTATTGCTGTAACTTCCTATGGGAATTATCAACTATTCCAGTTAATTTGACAATATTACAAGATCACAAAGAGGTTAAGCATAAAACCATGAAGACATCTTAAAAGACTGTTGAATAGCAGTTGGTTTAGCTGAAAAAAAAAATTTACAACCTGTAGAAATGACCAGGCTTCCCTCAGGTGCTGTGATTTTAAGTACATACTGGAAATGGAAAATATCAATCATCAGGCACATAGCACATGTGTTTATCACCACACTATTAAACCAAAATTCATCAGTGATGCAAGATTAAAGATTACAGGTGGATGCTCTTAAGGTACTGATCATGAGTTTGAATGGTTGCAGTGTAGACAATGACCAAAATGAAAACATCCATATATAATTTGGACACAAGCAGTATTGTGATGAATGGGTGCCATATATGTATTGGCAAACTTACATAAGCCTTGTGTTTTCAGTCTCTGTCTCTGAAAGCCCTCCGGTCCCTCCAGTTTTCCCTGCAAGTATTTCTCTTCACAGCTTGTACATTTTGGCACGTTTTGTATTTGAAGCATACAGAAAAGGACTGTTTGAAAACATTGCAAGACTTCTAGAGTTACAATAATAACTTTGCCATAAAATATCCATTAACTTGGTATTAACTGTCCCTACTACATCAGATGACTACAAGAATAAACATTTTGAAAATCCAGAATTTGCTGCTTGTATTTCACATGTAGCTGGAAAACTCAGCTCTTCCTAGGTGAAGCAACCTTGTAACAGCAGACCTTTCAGAAGTAAAACAATCCATCACATAAAGAAAAGTTTATACCAGTGGTTGGTAACAAGCTGTCAGGTATCTAACGTTTTAGATTAAAATACATTTAGGTTCCAGATTTGTCTTCTATTAGCCTTGCTGAAATGTCAGGCAGTGATTGAGACCATACAGGTATAAAATATATCCACATATATCCCTTACTCTACTGGCAATTTCTTCCAACATTAAGCATGCATTGTGTTTGTTCAAAGTGGGGCAGTACCTGGTAAGTAGAGCTGGTTTGGGACAGTATTAGTACAAGAGATTGTACTAATATTTGTCAGATCCCCATGAAAGGGAACACATGTTGCAGCCAGTGATCAAGCCCCATTAAGGAGGAGAGGATTATGACTAACAACTGAGCCATGGCTCTCCTGAAGGCAACACAGCGGGTTTCCATACTGAAATAGTGGAACTGGGAGAATGGAACTTAAATGTAGGCATGGATGTATGCCAAAAGGCAAACAACAGCCATTAAATTTTGCATTTAATCAGAATTCAAATCTTCTACTGAAAAAGAGGTATGACAGAAAATTGTCAGCCAGCCCAGTCAAAAACACCAACAGCAATAGCACTTTTGACCCATATGGACGCGTAGGAAGGTTTTCTGTGGGAGAAATCTTTTAAGTTTCTGTATCTAATTGCAGGTCCAGAAAGGTTCTGAGAATAATGTAAGGATTTTTACAATGGAAACATCTTTTGACATTTTCCCAGCCACAATTGTGTGGCCATATATTTGTATTATGCTGCAGTTCTTAAGTGTAAGCATGTAACTAGTTCTGTTGACCTCCAGCCTGCACTGAAGTGGATCAGAACCAGAGCCTTTTCTTTCTACCACCCACTGACTCAGTAAGATTTCTGTTAAATAATACGCAGGTTGGAGCCACCATCTCTTTCTGCTGTAATTATCAACTTCTGCCCATGCCATTTTTCTGCTTCATTTTGTTTTGCTTGCAAATTGAGTGATTTGTACCTGATGTGGGAAGATTAGTGCAGTATCGGTAGACTAGGACAGTGCCCTTTACAGTCACCTTGGAGCACAAAGAGGAACAGGGATTTGCCTGAAGTTTCTATCAGTTTTTTCAGATCTACTGAAAGCTTCACAGCACTCTAAATGTTTATAAACCATAACACTCAGCTACAGAAGAGAACAGTAAAATGTGTCTTTTGAATTAGTTTCTATCTTCTTTGAGAACAGTCTCACTGTGAAAATTATTTTTATATCGTGAACTTATTATGGCCAGTATCTGCACTTTGATTCTCTCCTAATCTGCTGGGGTTTGTTTTTATTTAAATACTTATAAGTAAAGTAGGCATTTCAGCAGATTTCTATTATAGCTTTCTGTTTTACTCGGGAAACTTAGCCAGAAGGCTGCTGTGTAACTTCATAATGCTTTTATTTGTTCTCTGGAAGTTAATGAATTTTTACTCCATCAGAAGTGTTTGAGTTGGATGCATTTTGATGAAAAGGACTGAACCATTAGATGGTTGTCATTTTTATTGCTTTTTAAATGAAAGTCAGGAGTTTGAAGCTCCCAGCTCAGGTGATGGGTGCATTAACACAGCAATCAGAAATGTGGCTGGAATGCACATGGGCATGCAGGCTGGCTGAAATCTCTAGTGAACTTGGGCATTATACATTTAGGCATCAGTATGGTGAGTATCACAGGATTAAAGAGCCAGCTCGGCCAGCTTGTACAGCTCCTGTCAAAACCTTATTTCACTACATTTTCAAGACTGCCCGAGTTGGTCACTGGTAAGACGAAGACCTCCAGTACATACAGGAAACCTTCAGTGCCTCCTCCCTTCAGAAGATCATTTGTGCAGAGTGACAGCAGTGGTTTCTGCCTCTCTTTAATGGACATGCCCAGCTGAACGTGAAAGTACACCTTGTTTTGCTGTCCTTCTGCTGTTTGTAATTAAGTAAGAGGACAGCAGTTGGAGTAACATTGTGAAAGGTAATTGACTGATACTCAGTCCTCAGATGTTCATTGAAAAGTGTAAGGAAAATCACAGGGTTTTCACAGTGATCAGACAAAAAATTCATGTAGTAGGAAAGGTCAGGCAGTTTTCTCTGCCAGGGAGCGTTTTTTTTTTTTTCTTTAACTAGGACACTACACATATTTTTGGAATAAGTAGTGGACTTCTTAGATGATGTCCAGGCAGGGTGTAATGGGTCAATGCAGAATGCTCAAAACAAACCCGTACCCATTTGTGAGGTTGATCCTCTCTGCTCTTCTTGGGCAAGTATTCATCATTTCAGTGTTTCCCAGGTGCAATTAGAACTGCAACATTTAATCATCTCAACCATTTACATGAAGTATTGTAGAAGTAAAAAGTGTATTTTTTTCATTTTTTTAAAGACCAGCACAAGTCAATCCATGCAGAAAATATGGTGCAAAAATCATATAATTGCAAGACTGTAAAATTTTCTTTTATTTTCTTGTTTTAGCTGGTTCCTCTCATGCAAAAAAACTACCAGTCTCCAAGGCTTTGGGATGAGATGATGTGGATGAAGGTGCAATTAGAACTGCAACATTTAATCATCTCAACCATTTACATGAAGTATTGTAGAAGTAAAAAGTGTATTTTTTTCATTTTTTTAAAGACCAGCACAAGTCAATCCATGCAGAAAATATGGTGCAAAAATCATATAATTGCAAGACTGTAAAATTTTCTTTTATTTTCTTGTTTTAGCTGGTTCCTCTCATGCAAAAAAACTACCAGTCTCCAAGTCTTCTTCATCACCATCTCCTTCATCCACATCATCTCATCCCAAAGCCTCTAAGGAGACTTCCAGCAAATCTGGCACATCAGGGACTCCCAGGGGCAAGAAAAAACCTGGGAAACAGTCAGCCCCACGAACAGCACCAGATGGGGCTGCCTCTTCCCCCTCCGGTGCAACAGCCGACAGTTCGGAAGTGAAGGCAGAAAAGCCCAAGCCTGAGCAACCTTCCACAGTAATTCTTGAAATGGAGGCCGCAGACCAGTCAAGCAAGCTTGTTGTGCCCCCTCCTCCCACCGCTGCCCCTCCTCCACCTCCACTTCCACCTCCTTTTCCTGCTGCAGCTGGTCAGCCTTCCGGCTCCTCAGATGCCCAAGATGTGTCAGACAGCTCTGTGGCAGGGCCACACAGCCCTGGGTCAGACACAAAGCCTCTTCTCCAGAGTGAGCATGGCGCGGACGAGAGTCTGAGCAGTGCAGCCCCAGGCAGCACTCCAGATGCCAGAGGAGAAGACACGGGAAGGTAAGGCGGTATGGGGTGGTAAGACCACAGCCAAGGAAGCCGCATGCTTTGCACGGGACACTGCAGGCACGTGGGGATCTTTTCTGTTTCTTCTGCTAACTGGGAACAGTTTGTGTTGCAGCCCAGCACAGTTTGTGCCTTCCCAATGCCTTTGAGCCTTTCACCTGCAGCATCTCACGTTTCCCGAGAAGGGCATTGCTCATGACCTGTCTCTTACTTCATTGTGTGGCTGACACTGTGGTCAGCAGTTCAGCCCATAGCTGATGACACTTTTATTTATCTCTCATAAAGACAAACAAGAAATGATGCTGACTTATAAGGGGGTTTTACCTTTTTTTTTTCTGTAGATGTCATTAAATATCTCAGCTATTCTCTATTCAATAGCTGAATTTACTTGAACCCTTGAAAATGAGGGTTTCAGGTTCCAATTAGTAGGTGTTTGCTCTGTCACTGCCTAGTAACTTGTCTAAATCTCAGGTACTCTAAAAACTGGTCAAGAGAAAAGTCATAATTACATTTTTAAAGCAAAATAGTTGGCAGAAAAGTGAAACTGGCTTATTAATTTGTCTTTTCCCTGCCACAAGAATCAATATAGTTTATATAAATCCAAGAGGGTTTAGTCTAGATGCCAGTAGCCTAGAGACCTTGCTTTAAATTCTTACTGGTACATCTGTTGCCAGCACTACATTCCAGTGCTGCATCTCCCCCTGTTCTACCCTTCCTTCACATAAAGCTTTTCCCAAGGCAAAGGGCAATCTGTTGCTGATCCCCATGTTCATCAGTGATGGGCATGAACATTTTGAACTCAACTGCAGTGAAACTGCATTTACAATAAATAGGGTTAGGCTTCCAGAACAGGAAACTTCATACTCCCATCTGCTCTCCAACTTGCTCCTCTCACCCCCAGCTTTATGAACTGTTTTCTCTCTCAGTCCCATCCCACAAGAAATAAAAAACACTTAGGACTTGCCTTAATGCAGTCTTTACAGCACATCATTCCAGATTGTTTGCATCCTTTTTCCTAATACACATACATAGATACATGTACATATCTGCATATGTTATAAATGTTTATGTATGTGTGTTTTTAGAAAGGAATTAATTTGATTAACAGAACTTTTATTTTAGTACTTGCTTATTCAATCTCTCTCTCATTTGAGTTTTGTTCTGCTTGCATTAACGTGTCACCCTATCTGCTCATGAATAAACAGCTTGGCTACCAAAGAAGACCAAGAAGGGGAGGCTCCAGATCGAGCATTCTCTGAACTAGTGGAAGAGGCTTCTGATGATGCTGCCCCTCCTGAGAGTGAAAGTAGCAGAGAGAGCCATGGCAGTGACTCGGACTCGGACGGGCCAATCCTGTACACAGATGATGACGATGATGACGATGATGAGAATGCAAGTGCTGAAAGTAAGCATCCTGCCCAGGAACTGCAGGCCACCTTTCTCACATTGCATTATATGAGCATGGCTGACCCATGCTAATGGGAGGCAAAGAGAGGAATGGCTGCAGGGAATGGTTTTAGGGGATTTAGTATTTTGTCACTACTAAGAAATTAGTGTCCTGCTTCTCCCAGGCAATCATGATCAGAAACCTGCTGAGACCTGTACATGGGTGAGAGCAGATCAAGCATTGCACAGATGAGAGTGGAGGTGGGAGGAACAGGTTCAGAAGGATGAGGGTGGAACAAGGTCTTCAGGTTAGGGCATCACAAGCCATTGATTTGGCTTGCCCATGTCATGAGTTCCTTGTGGAGTTACAGGTGTGGTGGATGGCAGAGGAAGCCCATCAATCAGCAGCTTCACTGTCTGAAAGTCACTTGTTCCTCTTTGATCAGGATGTTTTAAGCATTGGAGCAACCTTAGCAGACAGAGCAGTTCACAGTAGATTACATCTAAGTTTTACAGCTTTGAAATTTCAGCTAGGGTCATGACTCTATCATCATCCTAATTGGGCAGAAGCCCTGCTGTGCTGAAGGGGTTGTCCTGCTCCCATTCTGCCTAATCCCTGCTCCCATCTGTTCTTGCCTAAGGCTAGAGTTCATGTTTATTTTTGCAGTGGCAGTTGTTGTTGAGCTGATTTTCAATAGAATCAGTTGAGCTGATTTTCAGTAGAATCAGTGGTTCCTGTTCCAGCTCACCCAAAGGCTGCTTCTTTGTTTGGGCAAAGAAGGTGGCAGCACAGGCTGTCAGGAGCAGGAAGCAGGGCAGCCCTCCCTCTACCTCCTCCAGAGTGGCCTTATGTCAGTATGAAATCACCATCAAACCGTGGTTTGAGAACCTTGCTCACAGCTTCTTTGGAGGAGGTGCTTTGTTGTGCTCAGCAAAGAAGGTCCAATGTACTAAAGTGACATGAGGCAAAATGAATATGTTTTTTTTTAATCTTGGTCACTGGTGCAGGAGAAGGTGAAGTGCCAGGTAGCTGAAGAAGCTGAAGTCTTCTGCAGGTCTGTGTTGGGTTTGAATACAACCCAAAGTGATAGAACCCAAAAGTTCATGTATTCACACAGCAGCACGGTGTCTTATGAGAAGTGAGCTGGGAACCTGTGGTCTTACCCAACTGCTTCGCGCAGTGGAAATCTGCCAACCTAGGGTATATGTAGCCCACCTCAGTCAGAATGTCAAGACACAAGGGAAATACTATAAAGGCTGTGAAAAATACCCTTCCTTCCACTGCTGGCTGAAGCTAATGCTGGCCAAGCTGCAAGGCCCTTGTCCCTACTGTGTCAGTTTTATGGAGAACAGATTGCTTCAGTGTCTCGGGGTTCCTGCCTAGGTTACTTTACAAGCACTCAGAGCACTTTTCTAACCCGTATTTTTTGTTTTAATTTACAAATAACTTAGAGATGGAAAGCACTATAAAAGAACTAAGTGGTAATTGATTGAAAAAAAATTTTGAAAGAATGAGGGAAATGATGATAGAATGAGACTAAACCATTTAAGTCTGAAGAAAAAGAGCAGCAGGTTGCTAAATATACTAAGCAGATAAATAAGCCAACCTGTAATGTATTAGACTTCAAAGACATTTTAGTATAGATTTGTCATTTTTATCCTATCACTTCACAGATGACAAGTGATGTTTATATCAATTTGGCTGGTAGCTTTTTCCTCCAAGCCTTTTAGCTTTTCATTTTCATGAACTGAGCTAAAATTTTTCTTTTGATGTTAATTAAAATTCCTCTCCTGCATGTGGGAACAAGGTTGCTTTGGGGAGGTATTAAAGTTCTTACTCAGAGTTTGTGTCTGTAACCTGAGCATGAATGAACTAAATCTACCCTACTGCTTCTTTCCTCAGGCTCTTTGGCAAGTAAAATTCGTCGTAGGGATACTCTTGCTATCAAACTTGGCAACAGACCATCTAAGAAAGAGTTAGAAGACAAAAACATCTTGCAGCGTACATCCGAAGAGGAGAGGCAGGAAATCAGACATCAGATTGGAACGAAGCTAGTGAGGTATCAGTCGCAGGGTAAATGTGGTTTCACTGGGTGGAGATGGAGGAAGAGAATTGAGAACACTGGGTTCATGTTTTAAATGCAGCACAATATGCACTGCAGGATCTTTGTGGTACAATTGTCTGGAAAATGGTGTTTTTATTTCTCACAAAACTTTAAACTGGCAATAATACATTTTTTGTCCTGCAAGAAACAAAATGTGAGAGCTTTTGGGGTTTTGGGTACTTTGGTAAAAAAGGAAAGAAGAGGAAGAGGGTAAGAATGAGTACACAATCATCAATGCCACGGTTCAGGTTCTGTCTCAAATTTGTTATCAGAACTTCCACTTGTATACCCATCTCAGATAGAGTAGTAGTTCCTGACACATAGCACATGCCTGTGCATGTTGTCCCTTCTGACTCTCCCCCTCCTACCCTGGCTCTCCAATTCCTTCATTATTCATATGCTGATTCCAGCCAAAGAAGTTGAGACCATCAGTGTTTAGTGTTTTATTGTGCCCACCTCTGAGGCACATCTTTCTCAAGCTGTTAAACTGCTATGGGATATATGTTACTTTCTCTTTCTCGACTTGAGAACATCGCATTAAAATATTCATTTGCCTTTTACAGGCTTTTTTTAAAAAACCTTCATGTTTATTTTGGCTTTCGTGGTCTCTGACAATAGACTACAACATGTCTGTATTTTGCTAGACCTGTCCTTGTTTCTGCTTGGCTCCAGGATGTTGTCCAGATTTGGAGGATGTCCTGTGTGTGTTGGAGATATCCAGATACAGGGTAGTCCAGTCAGTACTGCTCCAGTACAGAGTACAGCAACCCTGCAGCAACACCCAGAAGATGAGCTGAGTTGCTCTGTGAACTGGGTGTCTGGCCAAGGCAGCTATTTCATTACTGAACTGTACAAGTGACATATCTACTGTGTAGAGCCCAAGGATAATTTTTCTTCTGCTAATGAAGAGGCGTGGTTGTTATCACCACTTTCCTGAACAAATCCCAGCTGTGGTGATCACATCCTGCTTGTCAGTCCTCCCTTGGGGGCTGGAACTGCAGAAGCTGCTTTGTGGGTTCTGCTGGAGAGCTGAAATGCACCGCACACAGCTCTGCTTTTGTAGCAGGAGACAATATCCGTATGTGTCAGGGCTGTGCTCATACCCAAAATTACAACCAAGTTTGATGCCAGTTTCTTAAAAATTCCTGGCATGGCAGTCAGCACCTGGCAGCATCAAGGTCTGGTGGAAAATCTGTTCCCACAGCTCAGTCAGGGTTGAGTCAGGTCCCCTCCTGGGACCTCCTACAGCTAGGACTGGTCACCTGTGGTAAACCTGCCAGTCCTCTGGAACAAATCTGAAAGTCCAAGTGTGGTTTGAATTGGATGAGTGTCACGAGCCGAAGACAGTTCATAGTGAACTGTGTGAGTGTTGCTGGATAGAGAGACATCTATCTTGAACACATCTGCAAAATAAGTTTTACTCCTGAAATTTTTCTTGCTCCATCACTTTCCTCAAGTGAACAAGTGGACTTGTTTAGTAAACACAAGAGACATCATGAACCATGTTCTCCCCTGTACAAATCAGAAAATTAATATCTCAGATTGGGGATTTTTGTAATGGCAGTTGTTATATATAGCTAACTAAGTAAAATTAAGTTTCAGTTAAAGCTCCCAATTGTACATGCAAACTAGTAAGGAATGAACAGCTTATGGGTTTTGTTGGTTTGGGGTTTTTTTTTTAAAACTTTAGTAAGACTTCAAAGTATTAAAAATATCAAAATTCATTGAAAGTATCTGAGAATAATCTAACAATTGCACAACTGATTATAATGATGGTGCTTGGGAACAAAAAAGGTTTATGAATTCTTTCCTAGAATTACACCTGTGAGGACTTTAAATTTGCTCGTACAACTATTATTCAAGTATTCATGTGTTTGAATGGCAACCCTACATCTTTTAAAACAAATGGCCACTCTGGCTACATGAGCAGTTATTGCAACTGCTTGGAAATTACTTCTGGAAATTACACCTTTTAAGCTGTTTTACAGATCCTAATGTGCCATTTAGATCTAGTTTTAAATCAGTCACTTACTTTCTTCTCACAGGAGACTTAGCCAGAGGCCCACAACTGAAGAGCTAGAGCAAAGAAATATCCTGAAGCGTAAGTATTTCATTCAGGTTTCATGTAGTATTTACTTAGAAAGGGAGCATATGTTGGATTCATATGGAAGCCCATCATTGTTGCTCCAGTATTAGAAACATAACTGGAGAGAAATTATGTTCTAGAACACGTGTCAACACTTTCAATATGCCAGATTTTTCTTGTCACAGTCCCACTTCTTGAAGCTGGTCCCAAAGACCAGGAATGACTTGGATACCCTTTAGAAGTAGTTCTAGGCTGGTTAACCTTCCACCTCATTTTTATGAGGAGGAGGGAATATCAGTAGGAGATGAAGGTGGGATGCAAGGGCAGAGGTTGGAAGGAGGAGTAGAAAGAGGAAAGGCAGAGTGTTCAGCAGAAAGTAAAGAGGTGTATGCCAACTACTGCAGCATGCTGGCCTTCATATTCACTTCTGACATAAATGTCTTCTGTACTGAAACCTGCATGAAATTCTCACAGAATATCTTCACATTGATTAAATCTTTCCTCATATCCCTGCTGAAAAAAAGTCTGTAATTCAAATAGTCAAGAGCAGAGAAATTAAGTACATTGGATGTTTACCTTTATACCTATTCTGTCATTTACTTATGTTGCTTTTGTTCTTTGGCTGCCAAACTCTTCAGAACAAGCTTTGTCTTCCTTTAGGAAGTTTTGTCTTCCTTTAGGAATCTTTCCATAACACAGATGTTATCTAAACACACAGTGTAACAGTTGCCATGCTGAGCTCCATCTAGCCCTGTGTTCATCTTGGAGAGGTAGCTAGTATCTGATGGTTAAGTAGAAGAAATAAATGAAAGAAAGGCACTTCATAGCAATAAATCTAAAATCAGACAAATACCAAACAAAAAAAAAAAACTCTTAAGGCTTCAGAACTTCTCACACCTGATATACCTGAGTTAGTATAATGCTGTTATTTCCAACAACTGTTCAGTAAAGTTGGACTCATCTCTGCAACCCTGGTGTCAACCCTGGTGTGTAGCATCCTAATGGGAAGGCAAGGAAAGAAAATGGGCTGTTTACCTGACAACATTCATGGACTGATGACTCTGTCACTTGCTCAGGCTAGCAAATCAGGGAGAGGGCAATTATTAGCTTTCAGGCAAACCATCCTGATAATAAAATGCAAATAAAATCTTACTGCTGTTGTCTGAGCTCTCAAATGCCAAATAGTGCCATGTCTTACTGAAAAGGGAAGCTACAGTTCATGCTTGCACAGGACAGGGATCAGGGGACTCCTGTCCATCACATAATGTGAATAGACTTTCTAAAACTCTAATTTCTGAACCTGTAGACTGCATAGATAAATGAAGATAAAATTTGAAATAAGAACATTTTTTTATATATGACAAACTGCTCATGCTGGACTATGTGAGAAAGGTAATTCCAAAACATCTTTGGTGGGCCAGGGTATGGCCACTGAGCTGGGAGCACCAGCTGGGCTCCCTTATTGCCCTTCCTCTCTTGCTTATCTTGAGGTAACCAACCCAGCAGCAAACCTGTGATGTATTTAATATCCCTTTTGCCAGTGTTTATTCCATTCACCAGTTTTGCAATAAGTAGCTCAAGACTGGAAAGCAGTTAATAGATTTCCTCGCCTGTTTCAGCTTGTTTACTTTAAGCTTTTGGCAGCGCACCAGGTTTTGCACTCAGTGCCTCCTGCCATCCTCCCCTGCTGCTGCTGGGGGGTGTCTTAAAGAGGCCAGGGAGAGCGAAAAATAAAGGCTGGGAAGCAGAATTGTAAATCACAAAAAATCAGAGACCCTGGCAAGCACATGGAGAATCTGCTTTTTGCTCATCACTGAGATATAAAATATTTCAAGTTGAAAGTGATCTGCAAAAACCAAAGCAAGTCAGGGTTTGTGATGACAATGTGACTCAGAGTTCTTTCAGGATGCAAGTTCTCTCTAAGCCCTAAGGCACTCATATTTTGCACCAAAATTATTGCAGTCCCTACCTGTGGATCATTTGAAAATGTTTGTGTCTTAAATTCCTTTGTTGGTCAGCTTTTGTGAGCAAGTTGAGATTCCTTTCATAAAGTTTCCTTCCTCATGTTTTTTAAGCAGTGGATGGGGAGAAGGAGTTATATTATTGTATGTGTGTAAACTGCAGCTAAGGGGATGTATTGTTTTGAGTAATATTTATCAGACTTTGAGGTTACATTAAGTGGTAAAGGTCCAAATGTTTACTTCAGGAGTAAGTTCAGCCCAAATCTTCTAAAAGGTTCAGAAAAAAAATCCATGTTTTTTTCTTTTTCTGTATTTCCAGTTAGTGAGGAGGTCTGTTTTGCAATAAGCTTTGTTTTAATAATATTTCCAGATAAACCAGTTACTGAAAATCCTGTTTCCAAGTACAGTCTCAAGACATTGCAGGCGGATTTGTATAAAAACTGTTTGGATAAAACTATCCAGACTTCTGAGACTTCCCACACTACAACAAAGTTACGATAACTCAAGAGTCCACTTGAAGGAATACATAAAGCTCTGTGTTTTTTATAAAGGCAGGCTTCTTGTGTAGTGGCTTTGAACCAACAGTATTTATAGTATTGCATTATGGCAAAGAAACTCTTTAGTCTTCCAGGAATTTCAGATTAAGATAACTGTATTTTTTCCCTGTATTTGTAAGGGACAGTGAACTTCTTGTACAGTGTACCTGCACGCCTGCCAGTAATGGCTTTGTAGAAAATGGGGTTTAGCTCTCAATGCTTGTTAAAGAATGTTAATGGTTATCTTTACTTGTAAAACCAGAAAAGAGAAACTGCTTCATGCATTTCAGTGCACTGCAAGAAGCAAGTGCTTTGTTTGTCTTTTCATTCTCTTTCCTTAGCAAGCCCACAGAGAAGTCTAAACATAGCTAATCCCATAGGGACACAATGGAAAGTTCAGTTTTATGCTCCAGGACTACTTTGTGGTCAAGAACGGAGCAGTCCTCAGGCAGGACAATTTGTCTCTTCTCTTTTCCCCTTCTGCTATAAAACAAATGTACCACAGAACAGAAGGTGACCATATTTAATGTGGTTAAAGTTGCAGGAGCAATAATGTATAGATGACAGGAAAGCTGCTTGTTTGGCTTTGATTGGTGGATTATTTAACTTGACGGCCACAATAAGTGATGCTAAAGAAAATGGTTTCAATTAGGAGTCAAATCCCAGTTTGACCTCCTAGGAATTGCAGGCAGGGAAGGAGGGAAGCCATAGTTTTGCTGGGACCTAATCAGAGACTTCTGCAAGCAAAGGGCGCTTGCTGGGCTGATTCGTTGCCAGTAGGGCAGCCAGCAGGACATCTGAGGAGGGGACTTGCAGCTGAGAACACTGTGTTTATATTTTCTCTCTCCACATCACACAGATTAGATCTGCTTTTAAGGTGGAAAGCAGTCATAAGTGTGTTCCTGTGCATTAATGTGTTCCTGTTTGGCCAGTGAGTCAGTTCATACCTGCAGCCAAATCTTGGCCCTCTGGCTGGAATTTTCCACAACACCTACAGGAACCAGGAGCACTAGACCCATTATTTTTAGCACCACACATCTTCTTAACTCCCTACAGCAACTTTCAAAACTTTTACCTTAAAAGACCATAAACACACTGTAGTTTTTACTGTTCATAGGAGTTAGTATGCAGGCAGTGTTTCTGTAGCACCAGGCCTAAAGCAAGGCTGCCCAGCAGCTGGAGGGGGGAAATTGGTGCTTTAGGTACAAGTCAGTGCCAGAGATAGGGGCCCATGTACCTAACAGCAGATTCAGTATATTAGCAGCAGCTACCACATTTCAGTCCATTTCCTTTAGCTCTTGAGTTTTATTCCTAGAAGTAAACCAACTTGAATGTATGAAATACATCCTGTCCCCTGACCTCTCATGCAGAAGACTGTCTGTTCCCCATGAGTTTGATCTGCTCCTGCTTTGCCCAGGATTTCTGGTGCCTCCTGTTGGTATTGTCCCCCAAAAGATGGGCTGCCAGCCCTCCTCGATGGCCTGCTCCAAGGGGTGCCTGGACCCTCTGGCCAGTCACTAACGTGCTTGCCCGTTTTGGGGGGATTTGCCCTTGTCCAGCTGTCCCGTTGTGCAGTCATCTACTACCCACAGGGATGTGGCTTCACAGCTTGGGATAGGCAGCTAACCTTCAACCTTCCTAAATGTCTAGAACAAGTTTTTTAAGGTATTTTATCCTCCCCCAAAATACAGAGAAACAGTATTTCAGGTGGCCCTGCTCTTGGTAGTTCTTCCTTAAGGTATACATTAAGCAGCATGAGCCCCTACTTCTTACATGAAGCATCTTATTGCTGCTTCTTAGGAGACACTATGGTTTAGATAGCAAAACAATGCCAAGATATGAACAATGAACAGCATATTTTCCAAACTAAATTAAGAAAGGGTAGTACAGTGGTGTGTATATTCAGTTGCTTTTTTTCCTGCTATATCTGCTATTGAAGAGTATCCAAGGTAAGACTTAAGCAATTCCATTCACGAAGGGACAAAATTTTTTGTCAGGTGATTCCCAGGTGAATGGAACACCAAAGTAATAGTTTGTGTTTAATTACCTCAGCTACTGTGTCTATTGATTGCAAAGACAGAGTGTGTAAATAAAAGCCTACTGATGATTTATCTGTCCTAAAACAGCCAGAGACCTTTGGATTTTTTTAGGTGAGGATATTATGAGAAGAAATACCCTTTAAAGTTATAAGTCCTTAAATACACCCAACTTATTTATTGATCGATACATTAATTAAAAATATTAAAATGTATATTAATCTATAACTTAATTAAAAATATTAAAATGTATATTAATCTATAACTCTCCATTCTTCAGTTTGAGTCCATTTACAGTTCCTCTATGGAAACAGGCTATCCATTTCTTTTCCATTTCAGAGAAAAGCAATTAATAAACCATAAATTACATTCATTTTTCAGTATCTCAGTAACATCACCATCAACATGAAATCCAACCTAATCCTGGGAGCAAGCTTGTGTGATTGCACCTTGCTTTTGGAAACACGATGCTGGTGTTGGAGTCTTCTCACAGAGCAGATCTTGGGCAGGCATTGCCTTTTTCCTACTTTTGCCCTTCCTACTTTTTCATTTTTGTAATTTGTCCTCTCCTCCTTTCCCTGATAGTCTTCTTACATGAAAGCATTTGAGTAAGCAAAGGATACCTGCAAGTACCATGAGGTGTCCTGTCATAGTGTTGTCTCCACTGTAAAAGTCATTGTACAGAAACTCTTCTGTGGCCAGGTCACCTATACTAACACAGCAGGCTGGCTGTAAGAAACACGGCAAATACAACTATACCAGGATTTAAAACTCCCTTTTCATCTATACAAGTTGACTGTATCCAGAACAAATTAATTCCTTTAAATTTATAGTTAACCTTGAACTGCAATGCAGAGTCTGTAATCCCCAACCATGAATAAAACAGGATCAGAATTTTATATATTTCTCTAAGTGGCATATTTCAGCCACAAAACTTTGCATATAACCATCAGAAGTGGACTGAAAGGGCAAATACTGTTCTTTAAACTGTACATCAATTTAAAAACATGCCGAGCCCACATGAACATGTCTTTGTAAGTGTGCTTTTCACTGGCAGTCAAGAAATCAAGTTTGGTTAGAACAGAAATTTGTTAAAAGCAAATTGTTTCATTCGCACACCCAAATACATTCAAGAAATGCACATGTAATTTTCTGCTGTACTCGTTCATTTGGTCCAGCCAGTGCCCCTTAACCAAGAGGGCTTGAGTGCTGGATCATATGCCCCTATTATAAAACCAGAAAAAAAAATAATAAACCAAATTTGCACTAACAAATGACAGTGAAACAAATGTCATTGATTCGTGTCCTGTAGCAGTAGAAGAAACTTAGGTGATTCAAATACTCAGAGCAAACTTTCTGCTTGGCATTTATAAATTAGACTCTTACTCTAGAATCAATATATGGCATGTTGGAAGCAAAAGCAACAGTGATTTTAATGTCAGAATAAGTGATTGAAACCTCAGGCAACTCTTTCAGGGTACTTGCTTGCTGGTACACAGAAAGGAAATGACAGGCACCTTCTCTTTGCTGTGCTCATGACCCACAGTTGACTTGAGATGTCTGCAGAATCAGGGGAAATGCAGATAGGGAAAAGAATGAGAGCATACAAAAGCAAAAAAGCAGAGAACACATGCGGCATCATCCAGAAATATGAGGAAACATGAGCCAGGACTTGGAGTTCTGAAGCTTTCAACCAAGAGAAATACAGTATGTGCAGTTATAATACTTAAATATTCACTCCTTTTTATCTCTTCTGAAAACAGAGAAGAATGAAGAAGAGGAACAGGAAGCCAAAAGAGAAATAAAACGTAGACTCAGTAGAAAGGTGATGATGTGCTTTTTTGTATTGTGTATTTTTGGACATATAATTATGTTTTATAAGAATCTAAAATCAAGTGTATAGACATTGCTGCAAATGTCCATCAGTCATTTTCCCAGATTAGAAATCTGCTTAAAAAGCAGTACAAGTCAAGTCCATGTTGGGGGAAACTCCATCCTGTCCAGTTCCCCACACCTGGAGAAGCATACCGAGTCTGCCCATATTGGTGTTTCTAAGCAGGAGACGTAAGTGTATGTCCCTGTAGCCACATTTCCCCTGTAGCATGACCACCCCTGTCACACACGATCAAGAGCAGCCACACCTGTAAATTCACTACTTCCCAGGAGCAGTGGAGAGGGCAGCAAAACAATGTGAGCTCTACAAAATCCCTTCACTGCTCTTCTAACCACGTCAGTGGTCTTAGCTTCTGCAGGTGGGATCATGCTCATTATCCCTGGAAGTGGAGCAGTTATGGATCTGTTCTGGGAGAGGGTAGAGGGGGAGTTTTCGTAAGTATCCCTGGTCTGCCTTTCTCTGCAAAAATACGGTTTCCTTAATATGATCATCCTTAGTTAATTAAAGTGGACATTGTTTGAGGTGACTGAAACCATTTGGCATCAGAATGACCCCTAGATGGTCAAACCCAGTCTTTTTTGTTTGGCAGATACTTCCAAATCTCACTTATTTTTGGTATTACATATTTTAACACAGTATAACTGTTAATGCAAATGGCCTAGTGGGGTAAATGCAGTGACAGTTGCAAAGTCACAATTAATATTCCAGGGATAACTGTCATGATTCTCTGTGACCTGCCCGACAAAGACTATTTTTATAATTGAAGAAATCAGGTTATGCTGCTTCCCCATTCCTGCGCAGCACTCCCAGGATGGTGCCTTTTTTTAGACACCTGAAAGTGACCCTATTTAGAAATACCATTAAAGTTCTCTTGAGATTACATCATACCCTCCTCTTTTATTTTATTTCATCCTATTAAGCATGCTATTTTCTGCCTCCCGCTTACAGCTCAGTCTGAGGCCTACAGTGGCTGAACTTCAAGCGAGAAGAATCCTTCGATTTAACGAGTACGTGGAGGTCACGGAATCTCCGGATTACGATCGTCGTGCTGACAAGCCTTGGGCCAGGTTAACTCCTGCAGACAAGGCAAGGGACAAACGTAGATTGTATATAAGAAAATGCATTCATCTGTCACTTTTGGGGAGCTTTCCTCTGGTTTACATTCTCTTGATGCCGGCATCACAAATGACATCTGCTGGTGACAGCAAGATTGTCATGGTACTACTGTGCATCTACTGCTTGCAGCTGAGAAAACCCACTCAGGTGCCTATTAAGAGGATATTTTCCACCTCCATTATAACAGTTCAGGCCAGAATTTCTAATTTTTTTTTTCTAATTTTTAAATCCTTGCTAAGCCAGATAACTATTTACCAAAAGTGGCTCTGATCTGTGGGAATTCAGGCAGGGGTTTGCCGGCAGAAGTCTGCATCACTGCTACCAAGAGTTACTTTTGCTACTCATTTGAGTGAAAAAAGGTAGAAGCTGCTCCATCCTCCTCAAGGTTCTCAGCCATAACCACCAGTGCAGGAACTGACCATGTGCATGCAGCTCACCTTCTTGGGAAGTTTATCCCTAGCATCCTACAGTTAATACATCTCTGCTGCCTGTCTACAAAGGATGAGACAAAAGACCCTGTGATTCTCATTTAAAAAACACATCAGTCAAAGATTACCATAAAATACTCTTCAATTTTTCTCCTATACTACTTAATAAAAGAAAAGCTGTAAGATTTAGGTAGCCAAAAATGCTGGTTCTTTAAGCACTGGGTCTGAACCAAGACCTATGGACTATATGGAACTCCTATGAGATGTGCTCGACATGAAAAGTGGTGTGTGCAAGAATCCACTCTGTTTTAGCTAAGGGTTGTGAAGCACTGATTTTATTTCAGTTTGTATTTTAATATTAATATTAAAAATTGCCATCTCATCTGACTATCACATCAAGTCAAGGTGAAGTAGTTAAAAATGTAGTCAGAAGAGTTTGTAAATTTTGGTTATGGGAGATGCTGAGCACTGTCTGGTCCTCCCATAGTCTGTGGTAGGTTAGAGGACCCAGCACCTCCACTTTGACAGAGGTCCAACCAGGTAAACTGCACTAGAAAAAAACAATGGAGTTTCTTACCTACTTCAGGGTAGCAGTTTTTAGTCTCAATTAGTTTTGTAATTAACAGGTGCCCAAGGCTGATTCTCTGAGCCCCAGGTTTGTTGGCCTTAGCAGAAGGGCAGACTTGGGGTTGCCTGGAAACTCCCTTGTCCTTTTTTTTTTCCCAGAGAAATCATTCTTCTGATTCCAGTGGGAGCAGAAAATTATGCTGCAACTGTATTACAGAGCTGGAGCTCTGCTGTCTTTGTTGCTGATTTGGTGCTCAGAAATCACTATCTCTTTCCTAGCTTTACAGCAGCCTCATGTAAGCATGGTGATGTGGCTAAACATGACCACTCCTGCTTAAAATGAAGTTTCTCATTTATAAGACTGCAGTCTGGTGATGCTATAATTTTGTCATGCTGCAAGTCTGTTCTGCACTGAAAGGCATGCACACCAGATGACATTTCTTTAGGGATTAATGAAATGATACTGTCTTTATTTAAAATGGTGAAAGAAAAGAATGAGAAGAATAAACTGTCATTTCCTTTAACAGTGAAGGTAGGAAGGTGTGTGGCACAGAAACAAAACCCCTTGTAGTACATATTAGAATATTTCAGAAATTATATTTATTACTTGATGAAATAAACTGCTTATCAGTCTCTTAACGTAAGCAACAAGGCATTTACAAAGTGTACTGAATTTCTGCTGTTCTTTAGTATCTGCCCACTGAAAACCCAAGTCTGAAATGTCCAAATAATTCATGTCATTTTACATACAATGAATCAAACCAAGTGACTAATTCCACTTTAAAAAAATTCTGTTCATCTTGCATTCCTGAAGTCCTATCTCCAGAGGGGAGATACAAGGCCCCTGCTGTGGTGCAGAGTGCCTGCAGGCAGAGTGACTCACCAGCTCCTCGGGGGCTGTGCCTGGAGATAGAATCCCCTCCTGTCTGCCTACTCAGCAAGTGATTGTCAGGGTAATCCAACCCCTTGCCCATTTTTGTCTGTAAAAGTGCTCTATTTCAGTGTGGGCTTGGTGCACTCATTGCAGTTGATTTGGTGTTTCTTGGTTTACTTTTGTTACTTGATGCTCTGCGTTTCTTTGTAGTGGATGAGTGCTTCAAACAGCTGTAATTGAAAAGTCATTCACGTTGATTATCAGAAACGTGTGAGAGCTGTGGATTACAGTAAGGGAGACTGGAAATGGGAACTGTAAGGCACCTACAGGAGTAGGGCCACATTTCTTTCAGAGTCTTTATTTTCCTTAACATTCATATTTCTTATGGTTGCATATATCATTATTGTTTATTAGGCAGCAATACGGAAAGAACTGAATGAATTTAAAAGCACAGAAATGGAAGTACATGAGGAAAGTCGGCAATTTACCAGGTGGGTGAATCCCTCTTCTTCTGTGTGAGAAATGAGCATGATGACAGCAGCCCTCTGCCTTTCTGCATGTCCTCTGCAGTTGTGTCATGATTTGTATGGATTCCTGTCATGAGTCCCCTTGAATCCCACCACTGATTCTGTTGGAATTCCCAGTGTTGCTGATGGTATCTCTAGCTGATATAGCAGTGCAGGTGACTGCAATGGATTGGTCACTGTGTACAAAAAGATTGTTTGGGGAATCTAAAAAATAAGTCTTTCAAAGAACTCATCAGTTCTGACAGATGAAATTAGTAATCCTCAAGCACACAAAATAAAATGGATTTCCTTCTCTGGCAGCACTCCTTTGCTCATGAAAGTATGCATTTGTGTACATGCATTTGCTAAGTGAAAACTAGATGATGTTTTGAACTTGAATAAAGCTCACCAGTGTCTTTGCGAATTTTCTAAGGGTCACTTGGGCTCCTGGCAGCAGTTTCTGGGGAACAAGATAGATTCCCTTGTTGCCACTTGTAATGTGTTAACGTGGATTTGTTTTGTTCTCTGCTCAGGATAACACCAAGATGTTGTCTGAAGCATTATTATTTTAAAGAAGCCTGAAGTGTCCACAATTTATAGCAGGCTTTCAAATTTGGCAGAATTATTCCTAGGGGGAGGGACACACTTACGGTAATCCCCATGGCATGTGTTCATTTTTCTTGGAAGTTACAAAGGCTGAAAACTGCCACCAGCAAGCAAAACTTGATGTTAGGGTTGGCCAACGTTGTGTACATAGTATTAATGGCTTTGCTTTCACAGAGAATTAAGTCAAATAAACACAGTTGTCTAAAACTGGGTCACTTCTGTTTCCTGGTACTGTTTCCACCAAACTCAGGATCTGAGTTAGTGAGTGTGAATCACCTAATTAAAGAGTGCGTCACAAGGAAAATCCATAATGGGTGATTGGGTGTTTCATGTGTCTCCTACTTCACTGCTTGATTTCACAACTTCAGTGATTTCTTTCTCACCAAAACATGGATTTTTAAAAAATAATAATTTAAAGTCCCTTCTGTGTAGATACAACATAAACAAATTTATTTTTAAAAATTCAAACCAGTTTCACAGACAGCAAACCTAAGCCAGAAGATGAACCAGGATGCAGGGTTTTAATTTAGTGTTGCGTTCTGACCATTAGAAAATGTCCTTTTCAAACATGGAGATATATCTTTTCATTTGGCTTCTGATGTCATTTTCTCTTTAGGTAGTAGGTAGTATATATTTTTCAGAATATATAAAAATACTACTTTTAAAAAAAGAGCATCCCAAGGGAGAGAATAAAAATAGCAGGTATAGAAACCAACCCACTGCTTACATTGTTGTGTTTCTTGAGTTGCATTGCAATATCGAAGCCTAAGTACAGACAGGCATGATTCATACAAAAAGAATTGGATATTTTTTCATGAGCTTTGAGAACAGTTGAGACTGATTACAACTGGATTCTTGAAAGCTGAACCAGGAATCTAGTGGAGTGACAAACCAGTTAAAAAGTGAATTATTTTTTTCAAGGAGGGCCTTCAAAAATGGAGTAAAAAATAGGCATAGACAAATTGTGATAAATATAGGCAATGATTCTATAGGGTCCTGAAAGAATTTCAACCTTAGGGAAATCAGGTTTTTTCTGTTTCCTATCCATGTTCTTTTATTTCACCGGACATATTGTGGAGTTACTACACAGAAGTCAGAAGAGTAACACTAGAAAAAGCTAATTAAGAGCAGAATAACATGCAGATGTTTTAAGTCAATTGCAATTTTGAAAATAAAGAGAGATCCCATTTCCTCTGAGACTTCTCATTAAAAATTATGTTTTTTCTGCTACATAATGTCGGATTGATACAACAAAAGTGATTTAAGAAAACCATAGACAGAAGTCTCTAGCCAGAGAATTAATTTCTCATACTTTAATTATTTTCAAGGAGATCACTGGGATAATGCAAACCAAAACGCACTTGCATTGGCACCTGATTAACAAAGGCTATTTTGTTATAGAATAAGACAACAAGGAAGCTGCTTACTAAACAAAAATAGTTTATAGTATGTGGTTTCCTATATTATTGCAGATTAAATATAGATGCTTTAATATTATAATCAGTACTTACAATATATTTGAAATGTTAAAATTTTATATTAAATTTGGAAAAGAAAGAACACTGGTTTTCATTGTTCATCATTTACTGTAATGACTGTCAATTGACTGGTTTTCTATTCCTAGTAATTTAGATTGATTATTTCTGGTATTTTATAACAAAATCCAAGAAATTGAGTTTCTAAAAATAGAGAAATCAATACAAGTTTGGGAGGAGCCTATTAGCAGATGTTCATGAAGTGTTTCTAATGAAAATGCTATATATAGTTCAGTATATTGTTTTTCTACACAAATACAAAACCCCTGTGTCCTTTTTGCAATTCTCTGTACCCTCATTTAGCAGATGAGCTGCATAGTTGTGAATGTTAGCCTTTGTGCATACCTCCTTTATTTGAGAAATGCATCCCTGTATTGTATTGAATCAACTTACAGGGATAATGTGTGGAACTGTGTCAAACAAAAACTTAGGTAAATCTATTGTGTAGATGCATCATTACCTATGCCTTTTTCAAGCTGCTACTACTTCATGGACAGATATATTTTTTAAGCCATTTAAACAGAGATTTATATCTGGTGATGGATACCTTGAGAACCTGATACTGGTGCCCTCCTTACCCTTTTGCTTGGATTCATTACATTTAACATGATTTAGAATTTCAATTGCTGTAGGTTTCTAATTTATTATAGAAAAGGTTGGTGACACCTTTTGAAGCAACCCACTTCTCTAGTCATCATACAGTCAATCTGGAGTGATGTACATGCCCTACCTAAAAGCCTAAAAAAAGTGAGGTATATTTGGGCCTTTATGTGCCTCAGTTCACAGTTAATAAGAAGAAAGCATCTGAAGTGCTATAAAATTTGTTGCTTACTTAAAAGAAAACACAACATTTTTGTTAGCCTCATTTTGCACAAGAATTAAAAACCCAGAAATTCAACTTTTCTGATAATAGTTACTGACAGCATCTCCAAATAATGGATGGAATTGTGGATAAATCTGTATTGGCAAACAAAACGGACTGGAGTCTGTTCTCTGGCCCTAAGGCCAGTAGGTTTGGCACAACTTGAATTCATGAAGTTAGCCTCTCCCTCTCACCTCAAAACAGCATGATGTCCCCCCAGACCCAGCTTGCCTGCTGTCCTGTGCTAACCCCAACCTAGGCAGTACCTGAAAGCGCTGGTTGACCCAAGCAAAACTATGCCAGGGATCACACTGTCAGGTTAATGGTATGGACAGACACCGACATGCCACTGTTTGGGCCACACTAAATCTCTGTTTGGTTTTCTAAGTAGAGACAGACAGAGAATAATAGGTCTGACTCTAAACCAACACAGATCAGGAAAATCAGGAATAATTGGGCCACAAAAGGAAACAGCTATGAGAGCAGGATGAGGATCAGTGCCCTTGTCAGTTGAATAACATAATTCTAAGTTTGTTTAATTTACCTTTTCAGGTTTCATCGTCCATAACTGTTTGACCGCATCCCATATTTCATGTAACAATTTTCTTTGGGGAAATCGTTGCGTGCTGAAGACCTGAAATTGCACTGGAACTTGATTGAGTGTGTGCTACAGCTTACCTTGGGGCTAATGAAGAAAGTGGCCCTTGTCTTTGTCAATGGACAAATGATTTGTCTAGGAGGAGAACCCACAGGAAGTGTTTGTCCCTGTCCAGACAGACCACGGTTCTGTGGCCAGCCCACATGGACAAGCCAGTGGACTTCTTCGTCAGAGCTCCACAAGTCAGGAAGTGCTGAAGACAATCGCTGGAGAGCCTGCTACCAGGATCTCATTGGGCTTCATGGGGTTGTGACTGAGGGTAACAAAGAGGGAGGGGGGGTGAGAAAAGGACTGAGAGCTGGGGAAATAGAGACTTTGTCAGTCCACAGAGAAAAGTGGCATGGATGGGACTGCTCAACAATGCACTTGGCCAGTGGGAAGAATTATTTTTTAAAAAAGACTGAGAGTGTGAGCAACTGTGCATATAGGTTTTTTCAGTGGCTGCAGCCTGTCTTAAGAAGATAGCAAGCCGTAAGTCCTCCTGTCATCAGTACTTTAGGAAGAACTGTCATTTTCTTTGGTGCCAGTAAATACAGTTGCCAGAAATTAGTCTTAGTATAACTCAACTGTCTTTTTTTAAATCCCAGTGCGCATGCTTCAGGAAAACACATGGAATATTCATACAGAACAAGTCATATATTTTTTTGGTTTTAATGTTGACACACTCTGGATCCTCAGAAATACATAAACAGGATTTGAAGGCACATGGAATATTCATACAGAACAAGTCATATATTTTTTTGGTTTTAATGTTGACACACTCTGGATCCTCAGAAATACATAAACAGGATTTGAAGGACAAATAATGAGACACTATGAATGCAATGAAATGCTTTGTGTTTAGAAACACTCCCTGCTGTCTGTTGCTTGCCATTCAAACCAGAGGGATCATTATCTTTGTCATCCATGGCAGGCAGTGGAGACAACTTCAACATCATGCTAGTGGGCATCCAAAGCCAGAATTGAAATTAGGCACAGAAGTCTGTATTAATAGGCCTGAGCAGTGATTACTAATGTAACTTTTTACATGTAAGGACTCTTGCACTGCTTTGAGGAAGAACTCCCAGATGAATCAGTATGTCTTCAGCTAGTGGTCCTGTAAAAGTGAAAGGAAAATCCTTGGCGTGTCTCCAGCCTGTTTTTGTTGAGTGTGAAGAATGCTTCTTAGATTCGTAATTTTTTATACTATCTTGAAATTGTACATGTGAATACAGTACTATTCAAATTAAGTGGTATGGAGTGTGAAAGGCAATACATGGTTTTTCTAAGTTGGCCCAAAGGCCTATTAAAAAGTCTGTGGCATTGTTTACACTAAGAAATTCTCTGTCTTATATTAGCACTTATTTATCCTTTGAATTAGTGTACACAACATTGGGAGGGGGGTCTGGAATTCACATATGCATACATTTAATGCAGTATTACAATACATTTGCTATTTATCCTTTCTAATGTGTGTACATATTACAATTTATTTTTGTCTTTTATGTGTCCTGTTCAGTTTTTAATTATGAAGTGTAAGTATTTCTTTTTCTGGCAATAAAAGGACTGTGTAGATGTGATTTTTACCTCAGAACTTGCAATAGATTCTTGTGGAATGTGTTTAGTTTATAAAATTGAAGGTTGTTGTTAGAGATGTCAGCCTAAAGGCATTTTGGCAATTTGGTGGCTAAAATTAGATATCCCTCTTTAGAGCTATTTACAAGACCAGATTTGCATAAATGAGGTGAATTATTTTAGTGAAGAGCACTTCTAGTAACAGGAGAGTACTTTCCAACAGCCATCACTGTCCATCACTCTATTATTTTTAAAGAGATTGGCAAACCTCTTTTAAAAAAGGTAAGGTTTAAATTACTCTTAGGATCCCTTAAACTTTAGTAAAAATCTAATGATGTACAAGCCACAAAATATCAATAACCGAATCAAGAAAACCAACTACATGCTTGTTGCAAAGAAAAGGAAGCATCACCTTCCTTTTTTAATGGAATCAATAAGAACCATTAGGATTCCATTTGCAGAAAATAAGCTTCTGGAAGGCCCATCATTTTATAAATATAGAAACAGCACTTTGACATCAAGGAAACAGTGAAAATGTATTCTTTGGCATTAAATCATACAGGAATTAGCAGGGCATTACAGTTAGGGTTTGTCAGCAATTCTGGTAGAATGCTAATTTTTATTTTTAGAATTTGAAGAGTAAACTTAAAAGTTACACTAGAACAGTTCTGCTTAAACTTCTTTTTTGCTGATGTTGCCAAATTTAGGAATGTGTGTCCAAAATCATATAAAGGTCTACTATATTGACTTTGAAGTGTAAAACACAGTATTTCACTTCAAAGGAAATGAGTGGAGCAATTAAATAGATCTCAGTGTTGCCTTAATCACATTGAAACATTTGAAAGCAGCCAAGATACTGAGGGCAGAAAGACAGCTGTTGCACAGGCAGAATAGCTTGGACAAAGGTAAGGTCAGACTATAAATAGTTTATATAAGACAAGAGTTTCACCATCATACCAAGGTACATACAGGTTACACAAGCAAACTAAAACTTGTTAAAACTCTTAGGAAAAAATGAAAAAATTGACTTTGCAAGACGATATTTCTCTATATTAGGCCTGGAGCATGCATGGAAAGTCATGTGCCAACCTTTTCATTTTAAGAGTTAAAACACAAAGATGAGGATACAACTTCTGGCTCAGACTTCTTCAAGCTAAAGCTATGTCATAAGGAATAAGGATGCGTAGGTGAGGCACCACTTAGGCTTTCCCTATCCTCCTTCTGGGGTTGGAGGGGTTTTTTTTAAAGTTCACTACAAGCCATTGCTAGATGCAGAACACTAGCCTTGGAAGAGATGCTGAGTTAATTTTTAATTTCTTACTATTTTCATAATTATCAGATGCATCCTTGGCCCACAGTTCAGCGAACTAATTAAGCACATTTATGTAACTGGACAAAAAGAGTTGCCTTTATTGGAACTTATGTAAAAACTTATGTAGTATACTTGCAGAATTAGAACTATAAACTATCCATTGTGGATTGTACCCACACATAGTTATAGAATTGTATATACTATTTTTATATTCTAAATATCACCTGGCAGAAAAATAACAGTGATAAAGTGTTGTCCATGCAATAAAAAATAACAAGAATTTGGTATGTCACCATGTGCAGTGAAGCAAGTTTACCTTATTGAGAAGCCTGCAGTCAATTTCTGCTGCATCTCCATCATCCTCTGTATTGATGATTTCAAATGTCTTCCAGTTGTATCAACAATCCATTGGAAATATTACACCATATAACTCTTATGGTGCTGCATGCCTGATAGAAGGGAAAAATCGGGATAAGTCCTGAGAAATTAATGAATGAGTAATCCTAGAGTTAAAAATAAAAAGATGTTAAAAAGGCAAAGGAAAAATAACACTTTTCATGCAAAGTATGGTACAGTCCAGTTAGCTAAGAAGGATCAGTATGATAATTTTTATCAACCTGGACAAATCATTTAAGTGTCATGCACAATATATGACAAACCGTACACACATAATCCCTGTGTTCCACAGAGTCAGACATGAACTCAGATGTCTACATCCATACAAAGAGAAAATGAGCAGCTTGAAGTAGTGGTTTCTGAAACGATTTCATATATCACATTTATCAGTAGATAAATACATGCATCACAGCATGTTCCTGTGGGTACAAAAGAATGGATGCTTAATCAAATCCTAATTTCTTCTTCACATAAAAATCTGAAATGGTTCCAGAATGTCTCTTGTCTCTCTCTTCTTTCAGGTAATATGTATTAATCTTTATAACTCAAATACAGTCTATCTCAATTTTTTTTTAATTGTGCTCTATATGTTGACTCAGCAAGTACCAAAAAAAAAAAAAAAATTAAATGCAAGTGATTATTTAAGCTTTTCAATACCATTTCAACTGCTGATTTTGAAACATGGTAGGACCAGAAGCAGCATCTCTTCAAAATCACTGAAAGTATTCATGGCCGTTTGTAGGTCTACAAGACTGCATTTATTTGTTGGGTTTATCATTTACCTACAGTTGTGCATGTCTCTTGCTGTGGTGGACTTTACCAACCTCTGATGGGGTGTGGGGCTGGGCAGCCCCACCATCTGCTTTGGCCGCCCTGAGCACCTCTTAGAGAAGCACCACAACCTCAGTGTTGACATGGAAAAACCACATCAGATGGGCACCCATTTTTTAACTTGAAAGCCAAATGAAAGCTGTGAAACAAAGGGATGAAGTATTCCTGCTATTATAGAAATGACACCCCTCCTTCCAGGTGAAAATAGTGCTTGGTTTTCTGCAAAGATGCTTCAAACTCAGACCTGTAACTAGTAATACTACAGCTACATCAGAGAATTTGTTTCCAGTTAACAGTTGCTTAACCTGACTATAAATTCAATCTGAGCCCAAATTTTGTATCATCATAAAGTGCAAGAAGATCCAGCCAGCAGAGACTAAAAACATCTATTCCAGTCTGGCAGCCTGGGAATCAACCAAAACTCCCTGACTGCGTGCAGCTAGCAGGAGTTAGAGTCAGGGTAGGGAGAGCCACACTGTCACCTGGGTACTTGGCAGGACAGGTTGTGTGAGCACTGCTGATGTCCTAAGAAGTGACCAGAATACTGGCCCATGTTTTAATGTCTGTTGATGCTTCAATGATAAAGCAAACCAAGCTAAAAGCCTACATTTGCATGAACCATGTGTTTTAACACTTTCATGTCCTCTGGTTTTAATGATCTGCAGGAGTAAAGACCTTTGCCACTGCTGTAAACTAAACAGAAAACATACTCAGGGTGAAAAAAAA
Organism: Orthonyx spaldingii; assembly: GCA_013397795.1. Taxonomy (NCBI): domain Eukaryota; kingdom Metazoa; phylum Chordata; class Aves; order Passeriformes; family Orthonychidae; genus Orthonyx; species Orthonyx spaldingii. The sequence goes on along the minus strand of VZTJ01006176.1, from coordinate 2,494,185 downwards.
AAAAAAGACGGATGAACTTGCCTCCTGCCTTTAGAAGCTTCCACATTTAGTTCCATTATTGTTGTTATCTGTATTATTATACAAAGCTCAGTGCAATACTCACTGATGGGACATAGATTCTGATGAAAAGAAAAAAAGATATTCTGAAAGCTTTTATAAGGTTCATACAAAAATATTTTGAAGGTCAAATTAAAAAAAAAAAAAGTAAATTCCCCAGAACAGCTTAAAACTTCTGTTTAACAGAAATCTGAAAAAAACCCAAAAAAACCCCCAAAACTTATGGAACTATAGTTATAGAGAGAAAGGGAGAAATTGACATATATTTGCTGTTTGTAATATTCAAACAGGTTTCTATTTATTAACTTTTATAATTAATAAGGTCTTGTTCCATTTTGTGTTCCCATTTTGTTTCAAGATCTTAATGGAAATAAAGCTCATATGAACTAGATATAGCATTTCACTAATATTTTCTAGAAGCTACATATTGCATTGGATAGAAACAAAGAAAGCAACGGTATTATCTGTATCTTGTTCAAGCATTAATTGTTTATATTTAAAAAAATCTTGCAATACTATGTCAAATTTAACAACATTTGGACATTATTATGATATAGTAAAACTTTAAAACATTGCTAAACATATCTTCCTTTCACTACTTTGTGTGGTGGCATATTGATTTGTAAACTTGTATAAATTTTGGAATGAAAAAAATACTGTGGTTTGGATTATTGTTTTAGCTGGCGTGATTTGAAACAAAAATATATCAATGGCTTGTTTTAACGGGCATCCGACTGTATGAGCAGGGTGGGAAGGGTGAGGAGATGGCACATGCTTAATTGCCTGCAACTGTTTAAATAGATCTTAAGTTTGGGGGGGAGAGTTCCTTTAAAAAAAATAGAATTCCATTTACAACCAAACTGCAAATCTGGGAGAGGCAGAAGAAGACTGCAGAGCACAGACACCACTGTACACACCGGAGCTGTCAAAGCTGGTAAGTTTGTGTCCCTTCCCTGCATTCTGCGGCACAGGAGCTCAAACAGTAAATCATGGCAACATTTGTGTGCCTGGACCCAGCTGTGCCTTAAACACTGGGAGATGATGAGCCTGTCTTTCTCTGGCAGAGCTGCAGTACAGCAGAGCACGTTCAGCAGCAGGAACCATTGCACACCTGCCTCTTCCAAGCAAGTCCGCACGGACACTGCGGAGCGATGACTCCAGTAAGGAGGGCTTGATCACACACACACACCAGTGCAGGGTGTTAAGCTCCAGTAAGGCCTCTCTTATGAGAGACCAGTAAAGTCAGATGATTCTTACTTGCTGAAGAGACTCTAAGGCGGCCACAATCACCTGAAATGGAATTTTTACGTGAATTCATTGGAATTAAAATTTTGTGGCATATCGAGTGTCACCTATTAATATGCACTGGGCCAGTTCTTAGAGTTTACTGTTTCTATTAATTTGATTAAAAATAGGAACAAATTATTCTTTAAGTAACTTCCTTTAATTTCATTAAATGTTCCTATTTATAAGTCAAGTAAGGCAAACAAAATTCAAGCCTTGGTTCCCTACTGCCCGTCAAGCTAAATAGTTACTGGTAACTACAAAAAATGTATCTGAAACATTATCATCTTAGAATTGCTTTCCATTTAAAATGTACTTCCCACGTTTCAACTGTCAAAAGATGGAAGGCTGTGGAGAATCAATACCGATAACTTTTCAGCTTATGCAGGGCGGATTTTATGTAACAATTATAAAATGAATGCATCTACTTGGCTCAGTGTGATTGAATATGGTAACTATAAAGAAGTGGCAGATCTGATACTGCATTTTACACAGGTGTGTGATATCTGTGAATGCAAGTAACTGTAATTGTTATAAATTGATAGCTGCTTCTTGAGGTTTTATCTCTAATGTAATATATATATATACACACACACACATATGCACAAGAATATAGTCCAATATCATCACCTGAAAAATATAAAATATGTGTTGGAGGGTTTATACAGTACATATGTTATGCTTGTTTTATGGTGTTTTTATTGAACAAGAAAACTACAAGTGTACTGCCTAGTTGTACAGGACAGTAGGATACTCTGCTGTGCACAGTTCCAAGTGCCTTAGACACTTGTTTAGCTCTTTGAATCATAGATATATATGAATGAATATATATAAATAGAAAATTAAGAAAATCACCTCAATAAAATTGTTCAGAAAATCTTTACTGAAAATATTTTGTTCTTGAATCTCTAGCATGTACACGGGCATGTAAAGCAGAGTTAAATTCAGAGAGTCTCCAGAGGCTAAATTAAACATCCCTCTTCATGGAAATGAGATGAAAAAAAATGTTCCTGAAACCTTCCTTTCAATTCTAGCAGTCCTTCAAACATGTCTGGTAACTTCCCTGTGGGTGGTGTATTCATGGAGAGGCGTGTTCAAAGAAGCGGTACTTGCTTTAAAAATACAAAGTTAGGGTTGTGGCTCAGTAGTTCAGAGACCTAATCTATGCTCCCAGTCTCCCTTTTTTTTGGTCAGCAAAAAGTGGGTTTTACCAGTTTCATTGACAGCAGATTTGCAGTGGAAATACACCCTCTGCACATGAACAAAACTGATCTGCACAGCTGAGGGGTCGACCTAGTCAGCAGTGCATCTGCCAGTCTTTTAACTTACAAAGTGACAGATGATAACTTTCGGTTTTAATTACTTTGCAATAATTTCTTCTTTGCAAGAACTAAGAGAAAAAATGAGTAGAAATTTCCTCACACAGAAGGCAAGTTGATGATTATGTTAAGGATATGCTTCCAGCATATTATTTTTTACATGGCTGCCTTGACAGACAGGCTGTTTCAACAGTGACCATTTTTCTCCTGCAAGCATAAAGGAAGTTGTTAGTGGCCTGAGCACTTTCCCCTGTCTCTGTAGATGCTCTTTGCTGAGTTCATATTGTGAGGAGTCTCTGCAAAGAAGGCAGTGAGAGAGTGCATGGGTGACCTTGTAAGGCTTGGATGAAATGAGAAGCTTAAGCAGTCTTCATCTGAGACACTCTCTCATACCCAGTTCACATACATTAAATACTAAATATTGAATTTTGATATAAATCTGTTGGAAGGAGATGACTCACCCTCAGGCATCAACAAAGGAGGCAACATGGTGCCTATTATTGCTAACCCTCGATCTTCAAACTCATCCCCAGATGTATTACTGTTAGTATACGTTAGCAATCTTCTGTGATATGGGAAGGAACCTGTTGTTTTAATCTTGGTGTGAACATATAATACATATCCTTCCCCCTAAATGCTTAGAATCTAACCAGGAAATTCAGGGGAGGGATGTAAATGAAAGCAAGACAGAAAACACTGAGATTTAACTGAACAGGTAAACTTATCTTACACTTAGGAAATTGCTAACAACAGAGCTGAGAGCAAAAGCTAATTTTTTCCATAACCAAACTGATACAATGCCCCTAGACCAGATTTGGGGTATGTGGAAAGACAGTACTGCCACCATTAGATATGAAGGTCACCACATTTAGGGGAGTGTGAGGTGTAATCCCATCATCAAGTCTATGTACATGCACTTCTGTGGATGCCAGAGCCATGTCAGGGACTTGGAAGCAATAAAGAGTAATCTAATCTACATCATTACCCCACAAATAAATGCTAAGTACCGTGTTTTCAACAGCTGAGTGATTCTGCTTTTAATTACCTTGTGAAAATCCAGCTTTGCTATTCCAGCTGTCGCTGGGTTTGCAGTAGGGACACACTAGAGGGAGGGAATTGTTGCTGTTGGGTGCAGTCATTAAAAACCCATTCACAGCCTGCAGTCCAGGGGTCATTGTGCCACACCCGCCCATGGCTGACAGCAACAAGACACTCACTAGGCACTTTTTGCAGGTCTGAGGAAAGTCCAGCCTTTGCACACATATATGCAGAGATAATCTGAATCCTCTGAGTACAGGAATCACTTCAGCTGGTGGAGTGGATCACATTAGATGGTGCACTTCTGTAAGAGTTGTGCGATGAAACTTGGTAAAGATTCAAGACTTCCCAAAGCAACAGCCAGAAGAGTAAAAAATCTGGGTTCTTTTGGAGCTTTAGTGACACCTACTGAAAACCAATGAAATCCACCCAAATATAACTAAAGCTAATATTTTAAGGTCCATGTATGCATATATATTTAGCTGCATACATACACACACATAAGGTGGATAACTTTTCTGAATTTTCAGTGAAAACCTCTTCTTAGCTGTTACGGTTTTATTTGGCTATAAGCACATGGAAAAAAACCTGCTCATTTCTGCGTTTTACACTTTCTTTTGGAAAGTAACAAAGCAGGATTTAAAATACCACGCATATTTCTCTTTTTCTTAGCAAGGAGCCTGTATGTGTGTGCCTGTGTTTGTGCACAGCCCCACCACATGGCGTAGGTAAAATTTATACAGCTACATTGTCACATCGCAGAATGGGTCAGGTTGGAAAGGACCACAGAGGGTCATCTGGTCCAACCTCCCTGCTCAAGCAGGGTCATCCTACAGCACATGGCACAGGATTGTGCCCAGAATGTTCTTGAGTATCTGCAGAGAGGGAGACTCCACAGCCTCTCTGGACAATCTGTTAAGAGTGCACGGTGACTGCACGGTGAAGAAGTTCGTCCTCACATTCAGATGGAACTTCCTATGCGTCAGTTTCTGTTGCCTCTCGTCCTATTGCCGGGCACCACCGAGCAGAGTCTGGATCCAAACTCTTGGCACCCTCCCTTTAGATACTCATAGACATTGAGGAGGTCCCCACTCAGTCGTCTCTCCTCTGAATAGGCCCAGCCTTTCCTCGTCAGAAACAAGAAGTCAAATACCGCAAAACGCTGTTATTACCAACACGTGCTATTTACTCCCGATCCTTCAGACGCATCCCCCACAATCCGCCCGTCCCCTCAGCGAGCCCGATCCGGCTGCTGCGCACGCACCCTACCCCTCGACCGCCTGCGCCGCGTTCTGCCATTGAGAGCGCTGGCGGCCCGAACCATTCGTCACCATTTCGAGGGGAGCACCGGGAAAATGTGCCTCTGGCGGGCAGCCTGCTTGCGTGCGCAGAGCCTCTCTTTTATCAAAATGCTATTTCAGTCCGGGAAAACGCTCGTTGTTCTTTTTTTTTTTTTAACTGGGAAACAAAAATCCGCGAACCTGCCCGGTTTGGCAGCCCATCGCCTTCCCCCCGTTGGTCACTGATCTGTCCCAAGATGGAGGGCACGGCCCGGCGGCGCTGACGCCTGGCCCGCGTGGGAGCTAGCGGGGTTGGGGACGGCGGCGGCGGCCGGGGGAGAGCGCCATGGTGAGTGTGCCGTGTTCTGTACTCGCAGCTGCCAGGGCAGGAAGGCAGGTTAGAGCCATCAGTAGCCCCCAGGTTGCCTATATCTGCTGTAGCGCGCTTTGTTAGTTAAGTAAAGCCGGAAACTTCGGTGGAAGTGTTTTCCCAGGTCAGATGTGCTGACTCGTAGGGAAGACTTTCAGCCGGTTGACAGTACCTGGAGGTTTTGTTGATCCCGAACGCACGTGTGTTTCGATGTTAGAGCTGTGTCTGTGTAATGGTGCTGCGGATAGTCCTCACGGCTGATGTTGAATTGCTGCTGTAGGAACTGTCTGAAGAACTCTCACGAAGCAAGATGTGTCTAGGTTAATTTCCTTATGTCAGTTTCCTGCGTTTCGTGGATGAAGTGTGTTGTAGGTACTTAAGAATTCCTTTCTAGGGCTGTATGTTAAACTATATGTGCTATTATGAGATATTTACTGTATGATGTACTGCCGTTTTGCAGCTGAGTAAGAACTTTGCTGTTTGCTATTAGAACATGAAATGTCTGTTGTGCATGTGGGGAGATGAGTAAAGTTCGCCCTGGTCTCTTTATGCTTTGTCTCCAAGTACATGTTTATAGTGCACTGCCCTAAAATGAATACAGCTGCACACTGCAGAGAAAAGGTTCTCTTTAGGTGCTTTTAATATTTCACTTTTTGTTGACAGTTAACCAAATTTCCTTTTGCAGCCTCACAAGAAAAAGAAACCCTTCATAGAGAAGAAGAAAGCAGTAACATTTCACTTAGTGCACAGAAGTCAGAGGGATCCACTTGCTGCTGATGATACTGCACCCCAGAGAGTTCTGCTGCCCACACAGAAAGTAAATACTCACTTTTAATACTGAGGTTCATTCAGATAAGAAACACCATGGAGAAAAAAAGTTGGTATGCAATTGTACAATTCAAAAACATAGCCTGAGAGAAGGTAGTTTTTAGTTCAACTTATTAAAAAGAAGGGGATGTTGTAGGGAACTTCTTAGTTGTGAGTTACTGCCTGATGGTTGGAGGATGACTTAACTGGCATTGGAAGTGTAAATGTATTTTAAAAACAACAACAAAACTTGCCTAGCTCACTGGGATAAAACAGGCATTGCTGGTTATGTTGGTGATTGAAAGAGTTGTTCAAGGTCCTGCTCAGACAGCACCCAAACATGGAACCAGCTGATTACAACATTCTAATTAGCTGTGCATTAGGGTAAGGAGTGGAGAGAGGCCTACAAGGACTTTAGAATTCAGACACTCTCAGTAGATGTGTTACTTTTCTTTTTGCTAGTAAGTTTTAAGTGGATTTAAGTAACTAAATGTATTTATCTTCATTATTTTTTATGCATTTATTTATTTGACATGAATAACTAAATGTATTTCTTTATTTTCTTTTTTACTTCTTCCTAGGGGCATGAGGAGCAAAGAAGGGAAGAGCAGCGCAAGTACGGTGTCTTCTTTGATGATGACTATGACTATTTGCAGCACCTCAAAGAAGCCTCTGGTCCCTCTGAGCTTGTCCCGTCAGTGCATGGACAGCAAAGCAGAATTGTCATCACAAGTGAGGGGCACATAGCAGATGAAATTCAGAGAATTTCAGTAAGTAGTATTCTTGCTAATGATAATGCTGTTCTTTGGAGCATTAACATCCTGCAGACACATCAATTGTATATATATATTTATTTATAAGGATCCTTTTGACCCACAACCAGACTTTCCTACAAGTAAACCCAAAAGTTGGCAAGTCAGAGTTTACTGATGAACATTATTCTGCTAGCACAGTGTTAAAACATTTCATATACCCATGACAAACTTTTTTTACAGAGATGACTTGCAAAGGTGTTTGTTTGAAAAAGTCATGTGTTTTTCTGGGGTGGGATTTTTTGTTTGTTTTAGGGTTTTGTAGAACTTTTGAATGCTCTGGGAGTTAAGAATATGCCAGGTTATATTATCAGCACACCATGTTTTTAAAGGGGAATGTAGCAGAAACCAGAGGGAATAAAAACAAACTTTTCAACTGTGGCGTAACTTGTAGCAGTTCATGATGCTGGATCACATTGGAGTGGAAAAGCAGTAAGTGCTTTGAAACAATGAAGTATGCCATTGCCAGTCACTTATAGCTGAGGGAGTTTGGTTTAACCAAATACTGTAATTTTAGTCAAAACCAATGGTGTTAGTCAGAAGTACCTTTCAGGTACAGCTTGGTGATACTACATAAGATTTAAAGTTAGGTTAGATATGCATGTTGTGAAGCTTTTAACAAGCCTTTCAGTAAAGGGGTGATTTCAAATGTGTGTTAGTGTTCTCCAAAACAAAAAAAAAATTAAAAATTTTAGTGTGCCTGCTGTACAACCATTCTCTAAAAAGCTTCAGAGATGCAAAAAACACTGTCTCTATACTTGGAGAATATTGACATAAAAATTGATGCTGCTAGCACTTTATGTAGCTATCATATAACTGAAAATTTGCCACTGATAAAGTATCGCTTGTTGTAACATTTAAGTACCACTCACAGAGTTTCTTTTGGTCACAGGAAGATCCACATGTTTTTGTTAATGTGAGCGCCAGTGAGAAACTGAGAACAAATATATTGTGATCATGTTTTTCTGTTTCTTTTTCTAAGGCTCCGTCTATTAAGTTGCCTTCCTCAGTATTCGCCACAGAGTTTGAAGAGGATGTGGGCTTGTTAAATAAAGCTGCTCCTGTTTCAGGTATTTTTTACCTTTCTGTAATGTGAGTTGCCATCTAGGATCTAGATAGTAATTATATCTTCAGTTGTGGTGGTATATTTTTTTTGGCTTAGAACAGACTCAATAGGAGACATAAGGAATGATCTGTTAGAGACCCATGTTTCAATTTGAGACTTATTTCTGTGATTCAGCAGTAAGAGTTTCTTAGCTTTGCTTGGAGAGGGTGGAATCCATGAGCTTTTACTATTGTGTAGCAAATACAAACTAATAACAGGAAAGTTGTAGATAATACTATTAATTTATTATTCTCTCTGTTTGAATCTGAGTCTGGAACTGGATTTTCACTCAATTTGTTTTTAAATGCTGAGTCGTGTTTACGTTCTTTTATTAGTGTTATTGCAGTGTTACAGGCTATGAGTAGGTTTTTGTTATGCATCCATATTTGCACTGAACATTGATTCTACAGCTGTCTCGATATTTCATAACAGAAAGGAATTGTAGCAGTTCTCTCTGTCCTGACAGAGGGATGCTAAAGACACTTCTGTTAGTTGCAGTAGAGAAACACTTTCTAACCTTTTGTAATGTAGGAAATTTTAGGGTTGGAGCTAATTTTGGTAGTTGATCATGTGATACTTTAACCTGGATATTTTTTCTTTTACAATATTCTGTATTAAAATGCATTTATGGAAGCATAAGAACTCTGAGAAATGTTTTTTTTCTGAATGATAAAAATTGACGAGACTGGTGACTTGCCCTGGCTTGTATCAAATCTGCAAGTATTTGTGAGCAATTTTGTGATTCTTTGGTTTAAGCTTTCCTTACTGCAAATTAACAGTCCAGCTGGATTGGGTTTTATCCAGAAAAACAGCTTTGTAATGTCAGAGAAATGTAATGTTTATGTTTTGATTTTTTTAACTTTCTAGGACCACGGCTAGATTTTGACCCAGATATTGTTGCAGCTCTTGATGATGATTTTGACTTTGACAATCCAGAAAATATCCTGGAGGATGATTTTGTTCTACAAGCAAATAAACCACAGAAGCGGTAGATAGAGCTTTGTTGAAATGTTTGTCCTGTGTAAATAGGACAGATAATATTTGCTATTTCATGGGGTATTCATGTAAGAACCCACAATGGTTTCAGATTTCAGATTGAATACTTTGGTGTCTTAAAAAAGTATTACCTTGTGTTATTTTTATGGTAGCTTGTAAAATCAAATTTCTTATGTTATCCAAGAGGCGGCTTTCATTTGTTACTTTGAACTCATGGTTTATATGCAATATTTGGAATAATAGTTCTTGAACTGTTTAAAACATTGTCATCTATTACATGTAAAATACATCAGTAATAGTATTGATGAAGGCTAATGGGTGTTTCTGGAACCTTTACAAATGCATCATGTGATACCCCACTGCATTTTATCTATTTAGGTTTTGGTATCATTCTCATAATTGTATGAACAATGAGAAATTTTGCTTGTTTTAATATTCAAGAATGCAGATGGTATTTTTCTGCTTGGACATGTACAGCTGAATATAAACATAACTTCACTGTCAATGCACAGATGCATGATCCAACCAGAAATGCTTTCAGTTCTCAGACAAAAGTCTCATTCACTCTTTATCTTTCCCTCTCAAGATTTAAATCTGTTATTGCCAAGTTGTTTCAGATAACCCAGTATTGGTCAGAGCTATGGAAAGGTCATGTATTATTCTAAAACTGTTTTATATTTTTGTTCAGGGAATCAGATGCTGAGGATGAAGAGGAATGGGAAGATATGGAAGATGATAGTGATGAAGAGGATAGCTGCAGTAGTGATAAAGACTATGATTCAGAAGGTCCTTTGTCAGATGATGAGGTTAATGGACGGACAAAAGAATTCCTTTTTATGCAAGAAGAAACCAGGAGTCGTTTTACAGAATATTCTATGACATCTTCAGTAATCAGACGGAATGAGCAGTTAACCCTGTTGGATGACAGGTTTGAGAAGGTGAGGCAGCTCAAGAGTCTAACTGTGAAGGGTGTTAAATGCTTCTTTGTCTGTTATTCATTTCATCAAGCAGTGTGCTGTAACCCATGCAGATTTTGCTGCTTTAAGCAGTCAGGGCTTCAAGCCACTGCTCTTTGCATGTATTCCACATTTAATACTGTGTGCTTAATGCTGTGTTACCTAGGTTATAGTGTTAATTGCTATTGAAAGGCCTAGCACTGATAGAGTTAAACAAAATTCCTCCAATGACTATATGAGCATTCATATTTAGTGTTACACTTTTGTCTGAGAGGCTCAGTTCTACACAGCAAACCGTTTATGGGTCCCTGGTAAAAAGCAATCATGAACTGATGTCAGAGCAGTGGAAATACAGTGTAACTTTTGTTCAGAGCAGTGACAGGCTTCTTCAGGTACAGATTGAAATAATGCATCAGAATAAGAAACGTTTTCTAGAAGCTAATTTATCTACTATTATTGTTGTAAGATAACTTTGTGACTCCCATGCTGAGAGCATACTGACAGTAAGGAGGAAATCCTACTGCAAATGTGTTTGGCAGTTGTTCAGCAAATGAGAGGGGAGAGGAAAAAGAGGCAAATAAAAAGAAGTGTGTGGCTCTTCTTTAAACTGTCAAGAAGTTGCATGACAAATGTGACCTAATTACAGATATCCACTTCTTTATTTTAGTTTTATGAACAATTTGATGAAGATGAAATTGGAGCCCTAGATAATGTGGAGTTAGAAGGCTATATTAACACAGACAATGCTCGGCTGCAGGAAGTCCTGGATGACTACTACAAAGAGAAAGCAAAGAAGTATGTATTCCCAGAAGTACTGCTTCACATAAGTAGTTCTGTAATCCTCTGTTTATATTGAAATTTTGGGCGTGTTGTTTCAAGTTCATGTACTCAAAGATTGCATCCCACAATAAAAGCAGCTGCATATGAGTATTATCTGTTTGTATGATAAAATTAAGTGGAGGAATTTTGTTGGTTTGAGTGAGGTTATGCTCCCTTTGTATAATTGTATCGAACTTTAATGTAAGTAGTATCTAGAGGCATTTGTCTTCTTGAAATGCAGAAATACTTCTTTTGTTGACTGTGCCTTTGTCCTAATGTTTTTAGTGTATTTTGAGGAGGCTTACTTAAGGAAACTTCATTTTTGGTGCAAGTTTCATTGGAAACAGCTTTGTGGAGTCTGGGGTTTTACTGAAGGAAGTCTGGGTTTACATAGTTGTACATTTTCAACACGAGATAAACTGTATTTTTTTTCTTCTCTGAATGATTTCAAAGTTGTGTGAAATTGGATGCTCTTGAACCCGATGAAGAGTTGAACTCTCCTGCAAATGAAGACAGTGAGGAAGAAAAGGAAGAAATAGTAGCTGTAGTTATTGAGGAGCCAAAAGAAAAGTGGGATTGTGAATCCATTTTGAGTAAGTATTTTGGAGTTTGCTTATTTGTCCCTAGGATTTCAAAGTAAATGATAGGTGATTTCAGAACTTTTCTGGCAGTGCTTCAGGTAAAATGATTTATTCTGTGAGCACAACAGGAGGAATTTCCAAAACCTAAGTAGTAGTACAATTCATAATAAATTTACGCCATTTCTGTTTGCAAGCCTTTCTTGACTACTTTCCTTTTTCTTTGTGACTTAGGTACATATTCAAACTTATATAATCATCCAACACTTATTAAGGAGCCATCAAAGGTAAAATTATTCCTTACTTTGATGAATAACACCAGGAAAACTTGAGACAAATGTGCTTGTTTTCTCAAGGGGTATCTGTTTTTAAAGGCAGGGAACAGAAATGAGGGTTTGGGAGGATGTTAGCCTCTGGTATTATTTCTTCACTAAAGAAGAGTTTGGATATATTTTTTTTTATTAGAAGGAAAACTGAGTCAGTTCAAAATTTCTGTAATAGGTAGGCAGAAACATACAGAGCAAGGAATTTTCTTCATTGTTATCTGTGATATACCTTTGTGTAATGTGTGTCTCACAGCCACGTATTTGTTCAGGTTTTTTCCCTATGGTGTGAAATAATTTATTCTAGTTCTTTAGCCTTCCAGATGTTCTCCATCATTAGAGCACAGTTTGATATCCCAAAATTTGAAATGAAACCTTTTTCTTGCAAGCTTAGAATGGAATATTAAGTGACTACTTCAGTTCTTTATTTTCTAGGTAATGTTTAAATAAAAGGGGCAAATGTTTTTCTTGTTCTGGAAGGCCAGATTCTGCCACAGATGTGTTTGATTTCTTACTTTGGTATTAATGTGTGTTTTTGTGAGGGAGTTAAATAGTACGAGGAAACTTAACATTTATTACTGTTAAATCTGGATCTAAAGTTTTTACACTGGTAAGGCAGTGCCATGTGCACTTCTTGGAGAGAAGGCTAGGGGCCACTAATACATATGCACTCTCTGTTTTAGCCCAAGCCAATAAAAATTTCTCAGAAGACTGGAATTCCCCTACATGTCTTGCCTCAGAAAGGTCTTACTGCTAAGCAGGTGGAACGCATGCAAATGATTAATGGCAGTGACCTGCCAAAAGCATCCACACAGCCTCGTTCCAAAGCTGAGAGCAAAGAGGATCGCAAAGCCAGAAAACAGGCAATAAAAGAGGAGCGAAAGGTACACTTGACTGGAAATAAAACCTTGCAAAGCATTTTATGTTATGTTATCTGAATTCTGTCTGACAAACATTTTTTAAAACTCACTTGTCAGGTCTGAAAATAATGGGAAAAACTTGCTGGTCTCAAAAGACAAATTATTGCTTCTTTAAAATAAAAATCTACTGGAAAGAAAGTTAACATCATAATTTTGTCTTACTGATTTCCAGTATCAAAATTTTGGGTCTGTTATTGTGGCCGCTACTGCAGATACACCTTCAGAAGGAACTTCAGATTTCCTTACAATCTCGAGTAGCAAAGGAAATAGTTATGATGTTTCAGAAAGAAAGGGAAAAGTATCTGAAAGAAACATGGAAAATCCTAACTGGCCACAATGAAATCCTAGCTGTCTTATTTAGGAACAGAAATTGCCTGCATATTAGAAGCTTCAGCTAACTAAAGAGGTTTATCCTGATGGCACACATATTCATTTGACTACTAATAATTAGTGCCATAAATAATATTATTGTCCAGATTGCTGTTCTTTTCATGATCTAGAAGAGTTAATTGAAATGGCTTGATTTTGCATCTTAATTCCTATTTTCTAAATTTCTCATTGTTTATATGCACAGGAACGCAGAATGGAGAAGAAAGCCAACAAGCTGGCCTTCAAATTTGAGAAGACAAGACAAGAAAAAGAGTTACTCAATCTGAAACAAAACATGCAAGGTCTGAAGCTGTCCTGATGAAACTGAGAAACTTACTGTGGAAACATCCTTAATTTTCCTTTGTATTGGGAAGGGAACTGCTAATTCACAGCTTTGCGAGTCCTGCTCAAAGGGGTCATTCAAATCTCACTGTAACAAGACCCAATAACTTATCATTTTTTCTGAAGTGAAATTCTATATAAAATAATGTATTGGTGATGTCTATTCTGTCATGAGTGACATGGCAATTGCTGCAAAGTTTCATTACAGTAGAAATTCAAATTACAAATATTTTTCTTACAAGTTATCACTGAACAGAGTTATATATATATTTGTTGAATGTATTCAACAAATCAGCAGAATCCTACAGATTTGATCTGATTAGATTCTTCTATTAAATTATTTCAGTTTACAAAACAATATTTTCATTTATGTCTTCTCTCTTTTCTGATGGTTGAATATAGTGCCTTGCTATGACACAGTTTTGTAAGTCAAGGAGTTTACACCCACTCCTCTTTGGTTCTTTTTTTGGGTAGGTTGTTTATTGTTTTGGTACTGTGATGGAAGCTGTAGAATTACGTTTTGTAAACAGAGGTGTCTAAAAAGCTGTTGTGTAGCTAAACATCCCTGTTACCTATCCTGAGTTTTGCATTTCCTGTCAAATAAAACCTCTCACAAGGAGTGTTGCAGGTACGGTGGTCAGTGACCCTTAATGTTGCCATTGGAATTGGCTTTGCTGGAAGTACTCAGTCTGAGTAGGATGGCAAACAAACAGCAGATACTTGGATAAATACTGTGTGTCGCAGGTAGTCACTGTCCTGGTATTTCTGGAATACTATTCCTCAGGTCTTGTATTATTGGAATACACACTTACTACCCACTACAGTTGTTGTCAAGACTTCCTAAAGATGAGCTGTCAAAATCTGTAGGTTTGGGGTGAACTTAAATGTTTATAGTGTGAGCATGAATTATTTTGGTAGTGACCAGTCCATAACATGCGAATGAAATGAACAGGATTTATAGTCAGTCCTGAATCCTTCTGTATTCATTAAGAAAACCTTTGGGTTTAGGTCTTTAGGTTACAGACAGAGCAATCTTCTGCCTTTATGTGAAAAGTTGACCTTTTTACTGGAAGGAACATGGTAACCAACACAGCAGTGGAGTGGCTTGACTACTATTGAATTCAAAGCATCTTCAATATTCCTTCAACAGTTTTGTGAATACTAGATGGAGACAAGCTAACAGGGACTAAGCCTTTTAATGTACAGAAACAATTCAAAATACTTGTTTTTATTGAAAGAAGGCTTTTATATATTTTAATTGGTAAAAGTAACATGATTTTGGAGAAGGAAATAAAGAGGCGTTTGAGTCTACAAGTCTTGATCACTGCTCGGAAAGCTAAAGTATCAATACAATATACAGATCTAGATTAAGCCTTCATTTTCTAAAGTTGTCTGTTAACAGAATCAGTAGAAACAATCTGTAAGATTAGAAAAAGTTTCAGAGTTCCTTTAGCTGATACCTGTACTGGTTTTCATGTGTTTGACAAGTTTAAGCACGGTCTGCCTGTGTCATAATTGCTAACTGTGTAATCACTGATTCTGTGGTAACTTGAATACTGACCACTCAGTACTCATGACTCCTGACAACACAGAAAAGGAAATCTGAGAAGCAATTCTGTTGCTTCTCTTGCTTCTGTTGTTGAGATGAGTCAGATACCAGGAAATAAGTTAAATGGAACAAGTAAGTAACAGATGCTGTTCAGTACTTTGGGGTGGAATATGATTTTGTGGTTTACCAAAAAGGACAGTCTTTTACTAAAGACAGTGCCCATGTTCTTTGTTAGATTTCTTATCACTGATTCCGTGGTACTGTGCTTATACCTAAAGTTCTTTAAAATAAAAACAAAAACAAAAGAAAAAAAACTTGAGGGGATGAGAACAGAATAAAGAGATGGGGGAGGCAGAGGAAGACACTTGAAAGGAAGAGTATAGTCCAGACTAAGGACAGACACAGCTGTTGCTTGGAAACAAAAGAGGAAAGACATTTAAACAAAGGCAATAGGAAAAGAGTCAAAAAGATTACAGAATTGCTTTGTTCCTCTGCTCTTGTAATCAGTGAAACACTGTAGTAACCTTAACTGGGCTTTGGAGTGTGGTGAAATCCCAAGGAAAAGGTAAGAACCAAAAGCTTAGCAAGACAAGGATTTGTTTTGCTTTTGCAAGAGCAGGTAAAGAACACTTACATGAGAAGTCCTTACAGAAGTTAATTCAGAGAAGTACTTCTGTAGTTTGCAAAAATGAAAAGGACTCTTTTTCAAGTTTTCCTAAAGACTATTTTTGTTTAATGCAAGTCATGTCCCTGCTCTGAAATGAGTGTTTGACTGTCTTTAGAGTTAGAGGGACCGGGAACTACTTTCCATGTAGCTTTAACAGCTACTTATTTAAAAAAAAAAAAAAAGGTGATTTAAACACAAATCTCAGCAAATTTGATATCTAGAAAGTAAGATCATCTTGGAATGCTGTTTAGCATGTTATGGAAACATTCCACCTTAATAATGAAGATTGTGTCACACTTGGCATGACATTTTCTACCTAAGCCATTACTGGGTATCACTAGCTGCTGCAGACTTCCAAACAGAATAAAGCTGGGTGGGTGCAGGCCACCTGCCCTGAATTTAGGCCGTGATGAGCTTAAGTATTGTTCCATCATCTCCTCAGCCAACTGTGATGTCATTGTGAAAGCACATACCTAAGCAGTCATGTGGAAAACAGAATGCAGCCTGTCATAGTAAAGGAGAGCTTGTGCTTTGTTGGAATAGGATAAATAAGGAGGGAGTTGTGCAAAAGGGAACCCTGGCATGCAACTGGAGAGTTGGATTTGATAATCCTTGAGTCCTTTCTAGTTCAGGATATTCTGTAATTCTATGGAGATGTCCCTTTCTGACAATGAAGTACTGTTCCAGCAACAGCCCTGCCCAAGTGCTGACTCTGCCACGGTCAAGACATCCTGTGCTGTGTAACTGAGAGTCTTGCATGGTTTGCATTTTGCACAGCTTCCTGAAGTCAGGGTCTGGCTCCTTCTACAACCCGTGGAAAACACTTTGCATAAGATACTGTAGTAAAAATCCCTTCTTTTTAATGGGAATGTCAATGCATTTAGCTGAAATGGGTGATGACTGCTGGGGAAAGAGGAGGTGACTGCTAGTAGAGAAGTGGGTTGAACATGTTTAAAACAGCCAATTATCTAGTAACTGCTTTCATTAATGAACTTGATTAGAGAATTAATCGTGCACAGACACATTCTGAATTAATCTTCAGTCTTGCCCTATCTTAATTTACCTGCTTGTCCAAAACCATGTTTACTGTACACTGAATTTAAAATAATGTATTTTCTCTTGGTGACATGTAAATTACTAACTTGCAGCTTCGTTTTTTTGTTCCAGGGTTTTAGGTTGAATTTGTTATTTCAGTCTTCTTGGAAAACATAGACTAATAAACCATCTGATAAGTAGTCCCTTTGACAGCATAATGTGGGCACCAGGCTCTGTTCCAAAGCCTGCTGAAGTGAGTGAAAAGATTCACCTTGACCTTCCTGATCCCTGGATTACAAACTGAATGGGTGGCTGCACAGTTTGCCTGGCACAACCCAGCTGCAGGCTTTTTCTGCAAGGGGTGGGACTCTGCACATACCCCTCTGCTCTTCAGTTTGTGTTACTGGTCCTGTGTCTCTGTGGTAGATCAGATCATCCCTGCAATAGTGCTGAAAACTGATTTGGCAAGGGAAAAAAAACCAGAACAAACAAAACAAAAAAATACACTGGAATCTGAGTGGCTGTGAGAACCCAGACAAATGTGCAATTACTTTGTGTTAGTAGTTCCATGTTTGGTATCTCAAGATACAGGAAGAACTCAATGGTTTTATCCAGCAAAATAGTTTGAAAAGAGAGAGCTCTCTGTAATGAGAGAGGTGTGAGAAGTTTTGTGTCACTATGACTAGTGTGAGATACGAGTCCTGCAATGGCTCTCTGTGCCCTGATGATGCAGGACTGGTGTGCTGCTCTTCTGGTACTGCAGAGGAATATTCCTCTCAAGTTTGCTATCAAAAATGTCTAGAAACGGAAGGTAAGGACCTGAATCATATGAGTAGAAGCTTCAAAGGGAAATGAGAATTTATAAATGTGTGTTTTAGTAGAATGAGGTGGGGTTTAGTCCAGCTGAGCTGTAATCAAAATGTCTTGCTTAGGCATCTGCTTAATTCCTATGGAAAGAGAGTGGACAGCGTAGAGAAATCAGTAAGAACATCAAGAGAATAACTGAGAACTAGAAAGGGCGAATAAGCAAAATAAGATAGGGACAGGATCTTTAATTTGCCACCTGTGGATGGACTCATGCGATTCACAGTGCAGGAGAGAGGCTTTAGTTTGGTCCTTTCTTCCATAATGTTCCTTACAAAGGGCATTGCCCATCCTGTTGCATAAGAGTGAGAGTGATGCTAGAATCTGAGACACTTTTGAACCTTACAACGTCGTTGGTTGTGAGACATGGCTCTTCTACAGATTTGGCACTGGATATTGTATCTATCTAAAATTTCCCTGTGCTTCCAGCTGCCGGTCCTGTCCCTAGTTTTCCTTCTGTGTTGACAGGTTATGGGTGCTGGTAATCAGCTGCTACCGTTCAGCCAGGGGCTGAGGCTGTTCCAGTGGTGTTGGGATGGACAGCACTGCTGTTTGCCAGGGGAGACACCACTCTGGAATGCATCTAAACTCAGAGAACTAATAACAAAAATATTGGCCCCTTGAACAGGATCAGACTGTTCTCCCTCTTAACCAAGATAGAAAGAAAAACGGGACGGGGTGGGGGAGTCCAATGGCATACCTCCTGTTCACAGACCCATCTGTTCTTCTCTGCATGTCCCTGAGCAGAACAAACTGGAAATGGCTTCTATTTCTTATTTGTGTTGAACCGCAGCTGTACTTGGACAGCTTTTTAAAAAGTTTTGATGAAGTCCTTCAGAAGTTAAACTGAATCCAAAATAAATACTGCTGCAGCTCCCTGCTCCTGAATATAATTAATTTTAATGCCTGGGTAAGAAAGCATCATTAACAAAGCATCACTCCAACCCAGAAACAACTGGGTTTTCTTGCATCCCAGCTGATCCAATGTGCCAAGAAAGCCTTCAATGGGAAGTACAAGACCTTCAGCGTTTTGAGACAGAGACTAGAGGCAACAGAAAGCACGACAGTGAAGAAGCAGCCCCTGCAAAAGGTATAGTTAAAACTGAAGTGTGTGTGTTATCTCCATACAAAGTCTTTCATCCCGTAACACTATTGTTTCCTCCAAGGACAAAGCCTGGATGTTGTGGATGAGTCTCACATATGTGCTTGACTGGGTGCCAAACTCTTTCCTCGCCCTCCCTGTGCTGCTAGTGTTTGGGAATATTTCTCTGTTGAGTAGTCCAATCAGTAGATGTCATGCCTACGCCGGGCACATAAGTGTCTCTGCTCTTTGAGTAAATGTTCAAATATCTGTTTTAAAGACAATGTGAATCTCTAACAGATTTCTCTTCACCTAAATCTGAAAGAGAACATGATCCAAGACAGTTGGTGCATGAATGCCCAAAGTTGAACCCAAGAGCTGCCCTTTCACAGATGAAGTTGCAAAGATTCACTGCCATTTTACTGAAGGATTTAATAATGTATTTGAGCTGAACTTATTTACAGAGATGAAGGAAAAGGTGCTTAAGCTCTTATGGAACAAGTAATTTTCCTGGGGAGGAGGTGAATACACATGACATGCATGTATATTATTTTATCCAGAGATGCCAATTTGCTACTGGTTTGGTTGACTGCTGTTGTAAAATGTCCTTTAAAATAAGTTGTGGAAAGAAACAAGTGAACAAAGGTTTAAAGTAAAAAGAATGTGACAAGTGGAGAAGGGAAGGTGTTGGTTTTTGTGTCTTTTCTGTTCCTTCCTAGGTGCTCTTAGGTCTGTCATGACCATAGTATTTTGTTGGAGTGCATTGCATTTTTATCCTTCTTCTTGTGCTGTCAATAGAGAGTGAAGGGCTGAATCAGCTTTCCTGTGCCTTTCAAAGAAAGCAAATTTCTTTTGTTTGTAATGTTTTTTCTTTTCCTCCGAAGAAAGAACCATTGCTCTAAGATATTTCTGTCCCTTGCAAGAGGGAAGTACAGTTTGTGTCTTCTCTTATTTCCATTACAGAAACAGATAGGGAAGAAATGTAACTGGAAGCAGGATTATGAGTATTTTCTTAATACTATTCAATTAGCCACGCAGGTCACAAAAGATATGAAGGAGGGCCACCCTCTTCCACCTTTTCCCCCACCAAGCACCAATCCAGATTTGTGGTCTACTTTATCTTATTGCTGTTCTTGTACTGATCTTTGGTAAGGCAGTGACATCTTATTAACCACAGATGGACTTCAGTTTCGCACCCCTGGCACAACAGAATGTGAACATTAATTCCTTCCATAGGCTCTAATTTTCAGCTCTATTTTTTGTCTTGAATTGAGTAGGAATGCAAGGCAGAGGCAGTGGGGAAGAAAACTAATCCTACATTTTAAACTTGAAGGTAGCATGTTTGGGGTCTGATATTAACACTTCAGGAGGAGAGTCAGGATAGCTGTACTATCATATAACAGATGATGAAATACATCCTCTCTCCATTTAAAACTACTGTAGTGTACACAGGGGTTTTCCCACTCCCACAGGGTGGCTCTTCCACTGTTCCCTTCTCCACCCAGCTTTGTAGACAGGGAAAGGCATTTAGAAAAAGACAGGTCTGGTTTACTACTTAATACCAGGTTCGGCCTCTGCACAGAGCCCCCTGTGTCAAAAGTTACAGATTTGAAAACAATATCTCATGATAGTGTGATTTATAAAACATGGGAGCAGTCTTGAAAAGGGTCTCAGTGGAGTCCTGCCTGTGTTAGGAAGGCAGAGAGCAGAAGGGAGAAGGGGGGCTCCTTGGGCTCGCTTCCAGAGCAGGAATTCATGACTGATAGCAAAAGCAGCTGCCCTTATTCCAGCCTCTCTCCTCTCCTGAATGACAGCAATATAAGCAGCAGGACACATCTTCCTTCCTTGATTGGGGTCAAGCTCCTCTCTGAATTTCCACTGCTGAGTTCTTTAATGACTCTGTTATTTCTGGTCTTACTTAACCAACTCTAAGAGCAGACCCTCCCTTTCCTTCTCCCTCTTGGAGAAAACCAAGTCATGCAAAAGCAGCAGTAGTTGTGGAGAAAGGAATTGGGGAATTGCTTTTTAGAAAGGACTAATTGCTGAGTGGCCTAGTGAGGATATGTATCCTGTACTACAGGACTGGTGAGAAAGTACATGGATTGTGGGAAGGAGAGGGAAAAATTCCCTTTTGTCTCATCCTTCTCCAAACAGAGCCCAAAACTCCCCATTCTCCCCTGAAGTTCCATGTGTCCCTGTTGGATCTCTGAAGCCAGGTATCTGCCCTGTCTCATCCTCCTCTCCCCTCCCCTCCCCTCCCCTCCGAACCATTTTGCCCACGCTACTGGTCTGGAGCAGGCTTTTGGTGGCTCCTTGGGCCATCTTTTCTGTATTGTTACCGAGAAAAACAATTTGTAAACATGCTATCTCTTTAGTATTAGGATAAGGACATTTGGGCTGCTTTTGTAAAAGGCACTGGACAGGGAGGAAGTGTCTGAGAACTTCAAGGCCAGTGTGATGGCTGAATGTGACTGTGTTGACCCCAAACACTGATTGTTCATTGCAATGAGTTGGACTGCACCAGACATAACTGTTGCTGAAGAGCTTTTAGCAGAATCAGGACAGTAATACTGTCAAAAAATATTTTAGAAAGCACCACTGCATGTTCTTCAAGATGTTGCTACACACCCAGAAACCTGGCTCTTGCATATGTCTCAGCTAGTGGGGCACAACTGCTTCAGCAGTGTTTTGCTAGATCACAGAATCAATTAGTTCGGAAAAAACGTCTGAGATCATTGACTCCAATCTGTGACCAAATATCCTTGTCGCTGCCCACCTGGACAATGACTAGTGCACAGTAATCAGTGTGCTGAATTAGTCCAGGGAGTCTCCTGGTAATATCCCTTGGCCAGGCTCCAGCAAGGCAGCAGACTTGCCTGTGGTATGAGTCTGGTTGTCTGGTTGGCATACAGGACCCTCAGTTCCCGTCAGAAGCAAGACATTCACTACAACCACCCTTGTTTTAATACCTGTAGTTGTGATCCATCTGGTGGACTATATTGATCTGGGACATGCCCCCCCCCCCCCCTCCCCAGATAGAGTTTCTTCTCCACTGTCCCCTGCATGGCCCTCGAGATCCAAGGCTTCACACCTATTCTTTAAGGGCACCTGAGAAGGCAAGGGCTGTCAGACACTCCCTGCAGCTAGAAATCTGGATGTTCAGTGCTTCTCAAGAAGCTCTGCTCAGACTAGTTAATTGTGAGGCTGGGAGTTGGTAGGAATAGGACAAAGATCATAAAATCTGCTTTTATTAATACCCAGGATTTATTCCTGAAAGCAATTACTGTTTGCTGTGTTGATACCATAAGCATGCATTTTAGTATCCCAAGTGCTTTTCTAGAGGAAGGTTATGTAAGTCTCCTAAGTTTGCACTTTCGGAGCTGATGGGAATTCAGCATGGACATCTGCTGGTGGGGCCAGGTGTTGAAATGCATCTCGAGTGCTCCAGTAAAGCAGGGGAATTCTTCTCCTGTAGTGTATAAACTGTGACACAAGCTGTTCCTTTCGTATGGTCAGGCTATTCTCAGTGTCCATGCTACTCACAAAGGTTTAATGAGGCTCCACCACAGAGGGACACAGAGCTTCGTGGAGAACAAGCTGTCTGCCGTGCTGCGAACTCCACCAGGCAAGCTTTAGTAAGCAAACACAGTCACACTTGTCCTGGAAGTAGATTTGCTAAACTGTAATTCGTGATGAGTAAAGACCTGTATTAATATAAGACTTGAAATTCCAGGGAAGTTGATAAACTCTTGTAACAAGACACATGCTGAATATCATCTGGGAGCTGCCCATAACTGGGGCCCTTTTTATGATTAAAAAAAGTGACAGAATATGACAGTACAAAAAACTTGGGATAACAACTTTTTCAGACTTTTCAGCAATTGTATTCCAGAGTAACAGCTGTAGAGAATCAGAAACGTGGCAGCTTTTGCAGTACATTGAGAAAGCTCTTCCTGTTCTTTAGGGCTCCCTGCTGTTCGAAGTTTTGCTATTCTCTGGTCACTAGACACAAGGCCAAAGGGCTGAGCCCCTTGGAGGAATCAGAAAAGTGGAGCTAATCATCAGTCTCTTGAAGCGAGGCTCTGTTTTGTTACAGGAAAGAGAATAATGTAAACAGTTCCTTTAGGAGAGTCCTGCTGGTTGGAAGGGGGATTTTGTTTTAGTTTATTTTTTTTAAGATGTTGAAAAATCTTATTAATCTTTCACCTATCTTGAGCAGGAAAAATGGCTTGCAAGTGGGAGAGGGTGGAGCTTTTGCCTGTTCCTTCCTAGCTTCAACAGCAATTTGCAGAGTTTTCACTGCGGTCTATAAGCTCCTTGCTAGAGCTGAGTGATGATGGTGCATCTGTTTTTTTACTAGGACAAGCAACCACTGACTGAGAGAAAAACTCCAACATTAACACCTGCTGTGTTATCAGTTCTGGAGAGAGTACAAAAAGGTGCCAACATAGGCAAACATAAGCCACGTAAAGACTTCAGTTAGTCATATTTATGTTTTTCTTATAACAAACCCTGAGGTATTTAAAGTGGGAAGGCATTTTTAAAGCAGATCCTAGACTTTGGAATCTAGTTTTCTGATAGAATAATGTAGAATTATGAAGTTTGACTGTTTTTGTTGGGGGTTTGGGGGTTTTTTGGGGAGGGGGGGTTGTTTTGGTTTTGGATTTTTGCAAGTCCTGACATGAAATCCTAAACTCATTTCCATACAACACTTGTTAGAAATGAGAAAGGCCAAAAATTTCCAAGTGAATGTTGTTGATAGTGAATGTATTTCCTGGTCATTATCTTGATCCATTGTGTGGACTGTATGCCTTACCATTTTCTGTTAGAGTTCCTCAAACAGAAGTATCCATATAGACCTAAAATATACAGTCTGGCTTTGAGGTTCCTTTTGCCCATAAAGAACTCCGTAACCTTTAGTCTTCAATTTTAAGATTTATTCCATCATTTTTACCTTAAGTATATTTAGATAAGGTATGAAGCTTTTTGTGTTGTTTGTCCCAAATGCGCTTGTTGATCCAGCCTTAAAAACAATACCACCACTTCTCTAAAATAATTTCCTCTAAGCAGGATACCATACAATATGTTTTCTAGAACCCACTGCTAGTGGTAATCATGAGCTGTGTCAGTCTATGTGCAGAAGATGTTTTTTAAAGTTATTTTAAAGGTTATTTGTAGTATAAGCTGTGAATGATAACGCATACTGCTACTTGTATCAGTATCTTTAATCCCTACATTTCTGAAGTTTATGAATTTATGTAGGTTATCGTGTTTTATGGCAAGTAAAGTCTTTAAATAATATCTCCAGAGACCTCTTCAGAAATACGGAAGAAAACAGGAAAATCTTTGGGGATATCTACTGGGAAAAATTCTTCAGGAAAGTTTGGGTAAGAAACTACTATTAATTTTTTTATTTCAACATTATAATGTAAAAAGACTTTGTTTGCTTTGTTATATACAATATCCTGTTGCAGTGTTTGCAGCATGAGGTCCTTTGTATCAATTGAAACAATCAATTTCACTGAAAACTTTTGTAGAGCTTCTCAGGGCCCCAGTATAGGCTGCTGAGAATACTGATTTTGGTGCTAAAACTTCTTTGATTTGAAACAGGCCTATCCCAAGCAGGCAGTGTCTGTGCTCTGCTGTGACAGACATCTTGAGAGGATTTGCCACTCCATAGTGCAAACCTCTCCAGCAGATCTTGTGCACTTACAATGTGCTTCCATTGCCTGAGCATGGAAGATGCCAGCATTCATTTCACTAATGACTATGTCAGGATAACAGTACTGAGGTTCTTCCTTCTCCTCAGTGTTTCGTTTCCCAGACCATAATGTTTGGTACTTCTGCTCTTCAGACCATCCAGTCAGTGGGGTTCCCATCTCTGGACATGCCAAGCCATGTCAGAGCAGCAAGAAGCCCTTCCAGCCCCTGTTTAAGGTGGTTGTGGTGCTGTTGCTCAAGGGGATAGCTCAGATCAGCATCCTGCACCCCTGTGAAAAGTATACAACTGCAGGACATGAGTTCCTAGCAGGAAATGTGGCCAAGAATGCTTCCCTGTAGCTGGCAAGGTATTTCAAGCCCGGGAGAGAAGCTTGTGAGAGTGCTTGGAGTGTGGGATGAAAAGGAATGTGCACAAAACAGTCAGTTGCAGAGACTCACTTTCAAAGTGGTTGCAGGATTCTGCGTGCAGTTTTACTGTCCTTGGTTGCTGCTGGTCAGTGGCAGGACCCTTCAGCTGTGGGGTAGACTGCAATGGGTGTGGCAGTGTTCAGTCCACAGTGCCATTATCAGCTCTACCCATCTCCTTGACTTTGCCAGCTACAGAAAAATTGCTGTCAGTACCCAGTGGTCTCATCTGGTGTTTGTTCTCCACTGCCTGGATTACCTGGGACTATTTACCTGGGACTATGTTAACAGCATAGTAACTCCTGTGGTTATCACACAGGGTCTTGTAGACCACCAACAGGGATTTATTGACACCATCACCATTCTCAAGGTTTAGCCACTGAATTCTGAAACCTGGAGCTTGACAGGCTTGACACCTCTTTTCCCTAGGGACACTGGCAAGTCCAGGTATCACTGGGGTTGTAGTCGCAGCCAGTTCAGAGGCTTGGGACAGCCATTGCCTCCAGCAGGTCCCTGGGACAGACATTCACAATCGTATCTAAAATAGAGGACAGTAGAACTGTGGAAAGGACTGGCCTGGTTGAGCTTGCAGGTGCCGAGTGTTGGAAACTGCTGCTGCATATTCTGTAAAACTTGAGCTTTGCCAGGTGCTTTACAGAGCCGTTTGGGCAGGTGAGAGATCAGTTTCAGTGCTACTCAAAAGCATTTTTTAGCTGAGAAAGCAGGTGTGAGAAACTGCATTTGAGTGATGCAAATAAATGGTCTTATCCTTAATGTGCCTGGAAACGGTTTCCAGGATGAGCTGCTCCACCACCTTCCCATGAATACAGGTTTCATCTTCTTAGATAAAATAGAGTAAAATATAAAAGCTGATTCTATAACAAGAAAAAGCAAGTATATGGCTTGTTGCTGCTTTTAGACCACAAATGGACAACAGAAGATAAGAGTGACTGGTCAGCAAGGATGTGTCAAGGCTTTCTTCTGACACATTATGGAAGATCTTCAGCAACACAATCTTCCAGCATCACTTCCACCTGAAGTGCTACAGCTACCAATAAAATAAGCAAACTGAAATTCATTGGCTTAGGTTTGGTTAGGTTTTTCACTCTCTAGGCTACAAATCTCATTATGCTGTCCTTTTTAAAGCTGTGAGATTATTTGTATCCATTGACAAGATTTAATTATTGCCTAGAGAGGATGGACATTACCAGCAGGTCATTCAATGCTTTTAACAAAATATAGGAACATCCAGTACCATGTGATTTTCTTTTTTTTCCCCTAATGCTTTGATATATTGAACAAGACAAGTGAATATTGTGGAATTTCATGTGAATATTTAATGGACTCTTCCAGTAAACAATGAATGATTGTGATTGATACATGATAAATGGTCATGTATCCTGTGCATCTTCTGCAAAACCAAATCCCAGTCTTGCATTAAACATTTTAATTGCTTTTAGAAATTGATCAAGACAGAAGTATTATGGAGGTATATCCCTTCTTATTTTTTTGGTCTCTTGATCTGCTGTCAGCCTTGGATCACCTTGCATAAACTTTCAGTGATGCAACATGTAGGGGCTTTTTAGCTCAATTTTCATTAAGGCTTTCAATTAAAATCCATAATGAATTTTCTTACCTATTAAATGCTCATGAAGTAAATGAAGATGAAAAGTAGTTGGACATAGCAGTAATAAATATCAGATTTTAAAGAGTGTAATTAAACTACTTAGGCTCCAGCTAATAGTGATTACATTAATACAGAAATGATGACACGGAAGCAACAGTAACTCCTAGAGCTAGAAAAAGTGGGCATGACAGTTACCCCAGTGTATTAAAGTAGTGATGCTTAGCCTTTCAGTCCAGGAAGAGGGAAAAAACCCCAAACCGATTCCAAACTATACTGTGCAGTGTTACCCCAGTTGCTTTCTTTAACAACCAAATAAATGAATGCTCAAAAGTTAGAGCAAGGTTTATTGTGTTTGTTGTTGTGTGTGTGTCCCCATTACTTTCTGTCTGTGTATAGAAGTGTAAGATTTCACAGCTTAGTTTCCAGTATCTTACAAAAAAAATATAAGGGCAGGAATGCTATTGAGGAATAGCATTTTTAAAATTCCACCAGAAAGGAACCAATCATTAATATATGGAAAGTACCATCCCAGTTCAGATTGGTATGAAAAACTCTCTGAAATTAACAGCAACTCATTAAGAAAATGGAAAGTTCCAACAGGCAAAAGTTGGTAAATAGAACTGAAGGAAAAAGAAATGAGCTTGGATTCTGACAGATGATGGGAACTTAGCAATAGAACTACTTGTGTTTACATAGAGGATGCAGTCTTTTGTTCCATGTAGTATAATTGTAGCTTCTTGACATTATGTCAGCAGGTTTACCTCTTTTTTTCCTTCTTTCATAAAAAGAATACATTTTTTGTATGAAACCAAATTTACTAAATTTCATTATTTTACAGTATCATTTGGTTATATTTGATTATTTGATTCTGTTTATTCACCACATACTGCTCTGCTTCTACAGGTTTTCAAGCAGAGTTCAGAAAAAAAAGTATTTTTATCTCTATTTGAATGTGAGGTAAAATATCCTAAGATCTCCCAGATCTTTGTGTCCCATCCCTTAGCTTCTGTGCCATTGCCTTTCCTACCTTCTCCATCCACTTCTCACATTTGGAGGAGGAAAGGGCTGTGCCAGAGAGGGAGGACTGATCAGTGCTTGGGCTGCTGCCTTCCTCCACCGTACCCCAGTGTACATGGGGCTGCCTCTCCCCACACTGGTGCTGTCACAGCCCTGCATGAGCCAAAGGCAGTGCCACCAGAGAGATGTCCTGTAGCTTGAGCCTCAGCTCCTGATGGCCTCTGAGAAATGTTGACAGAGGCCTCCGTAACAAACATGATCAGAAAATCCAGTCCCACTTACAGTATTAGATAACTCATGGGTATCTCACATCTCTTGAGCAGTAAGAATTTTAAAACAAAACAATTTTTTTAAAAACATAACCTTTTGAAATAACTTGCCTTCCTTTGTCAGGGGACATCGTCAGCTTCTGCTACATTTATGATGTCAAGAATCTGGAAAAAGAAAATTGAATGGGAGAATCTGGAAAAAGAAAATTGAATGGGCTGATGGGTTTAAGCAGTATTGCACATTTAAGGTTTGCTTCTGTGCTTTACTTGCAGACACCATCACTGTGTATTTCTTAAGTACTTTAAAATGCATCAAAAGTGGTTATTTTTGTTTTATTTGAATGAGACTTGGTCTTTAACCTGTAGTTACATATGCATTGGTGAGAAATGCTTATCACCTTTCCATATTTCAAAAGAGGCTGACATCAGGCAGCAGCACCTCTCTTGGCAGCCCAAAGCTCAGGTACCCTACTCCAGGGGCTGAAAAGGCAGCTGAAAGAACGTGCTCAGTGTTTGCATAATGTTTGCTTCTTAACATCATGTTTAAATTCAAGGACAAGTATTTCAGTAATTACTGACACTTCTTATAAAAGCATAAACCAAAATGACAAAAGGTGTATGATCAGGCAGTGCTACTTTTTTTTTTTTTTTTGTAGCAAAGGTTTTTTTGTTGTAGTTTAGTTTTTTCGGATTTTTCAGAAGTACATAAGCTTGGATGAAGCCAAGTGAATACAATTTGCACAAACAAGGAAAAAAATACAGTTAAGTGAATATACACACAGACACCTTTCCAAGTGCAGACGAAAATACAAGCCTAGCTGTAGAATGTGCATATAACATTGTTTGCAACCTTTTCCCTATTCTGGAACTTGTAATTTAAGTAACTACTCACTGGACATGACTGTGCAGTACCCGTTCTTCCTCCTCCTGCTTTCTCCTTTGTCATTACAGGAATGATCTTAAAATTCCTTTTGGTTTGTCTTATGCCAGAAATTTTCAAAACAAAAAATACTCCCCAGCACTACATCTGCAGAACATATTCGCTCGTGAACTGCAATAAGACAACCTTCAATATTCAATGGCACTGTACAACTACAATGATCCATAGCTCAATAACAGCAAAACAGCAATCATTTAAAAATTATCTTTTATTTGAAGCTCTCTGGAAATATTCCTGTGATTAATGAAGGCGAAGAGAATATGCTTGCTTCATGTTATATTAGTAATAATCATTGGATACTATGAGCTCTCTTTGGATTTAATGGAAGAGCAGTTCTTGGGGTTTGAGAATTTACTCAGATCAGAAATTCTGTGTCTGTTTTAGCTGCAACAGAGTCCATTAGTAACTGTGCCATCACTAAAACAATGATTTTTTTTTATAACTATGGGTTAGGCAACAAAGTAAATTGTGAAGAGTTTGTTTGTTTGTTTGATTAATAATGTCATCTACTGGCAAATGTGGTTTTTGCAATTTCTGCTCATTCATGCATCAGGTGATAGGACCGTCACACTAACACACTGTCCACTGGAATTGTTCACGGACAATTTACCCCAGGAAACAAACGGAAGTCCCCATAGTTCTAGTCAGCAAGAAACAAAGGCTGGAGTGCAGCTGTAGCAGTCCCAATATTTCTGAGCAGAACTCCCATGAGTAAAACGGCCTCAACCATTATCACACCCACTAATCAGAGTCGACACTTGTAAGGCAGGTTCAGAGCCTGGTTTTGAACAGAGCCCAGTGTCAGATCACTACCACAGCCCTTCTGTGCATGGACCTGTTCCTGGCTCCACAGGGGTCCCGCCTGGGTGCAGGCTCCCCTGGGCCAGGGCTGGCTTTCTGTGAAAGCCCACATTTTCAGATTTTTACAATTAATAATCATTTCCCGGACTAAACAAAGGCCATTTTTATCAACCCCTTGGGTAAAATGCATTACTTTTATTAAGTGTTAAATTAATCAAGCTGTTGACTCAATGGGATACTATAAGCTTAAATTTAAGCAAATGCTCAAGTGCTTTACTAGACAGAGAGAGAAAGAGCAGTGTCTGATGTCTTGACAGATCCAGCTCTAAATGAAAATTAATGTTTTGTTCTAACATTTGAGACAATTCACTTCCCATTCTGAGAACTGCTTGTATCCAAGACAGCTGTCCTTACACAGTCCTTCAGAAGTGGTAGTTATTTCCAGCCCTAGGAAAAAGTCCTAGGAGAGGCTCACAGCTGAACTGCCCGCCAGAAAGCAAAATCTAGTTTAACATAATCATAATAGTGATGATCTTCATTTGAAGAAAGTGAAACAAGAACGTAAGATTTACTCTTGGAATGATTCTGATTTAAATTAATGATTAATCAAGTTCATTAATTAAATGCTTAATAGAAATCTATATGACGTTGATAAATCATTTGTTACATTTGCCATGTGTACAAATTTGCTGTGATTTATGGCTCATTAATTGGTTTCTTTGTGATTTCCCCCCTCTTCCCATTTACCCTAACCATATGTCTCCTATTGCAGCAGCCATAGTTTTATTGTGCCTGTTATGATACTTTGCTGTCATTGAAGATAGTTATTCAGTTGTTTGGATGAAAAGTAAGAAACAAAAATATAGAGGGAGCTGACAGAAATATGTTAGCTCTACTGTTGTCATATGCTAAAAAACTAATAGTATGAAAAATAGAGCTTCTTGTTTATTAACATCCTGAATTTAACTACCATGTTCATAACATGCTTTGAAAACATCTGGGGCAGTTTTTCTTCAAAACAAAACAAAAAAACCAGCACCCCATTCCTATATTTAAGTAAGAAGCACAGTCTTTAAAAAAACAAGGGAAAAAACCCACACAGGGTGATGGTTACTTGAAGGCATGGTGAAAGTGAGGCAGCGTTACAGAACTTGTAGTGGATGGAAAGGAACGAGGAAAATGATGCAGCTGGTTTATGGCCATCCCACCAGTTGCTAGCTGAAGACCTTGCTGTTGGCCGAGGCCATTCAGCCTGTGTGATGGTTCCTCTGAGCCAAATGTCATTGTGATGTCCCCAATAGTGTTCTGGTTGTCACCTGGTGGGAGCTGCCAGAAACTCATCACATGAGTGAGATCCATGAAAGGCAGGCTTGCAGTTTCAGCTGCTGCCTCTGTCTCTTTGTGCACTGGGTACTTGTTAGTATCCCCTACAGGCCCTGAGAAAGCTTCTTCCACACTGATTTTGTGAAGAAACTGAGGTTCTGGTAACGGCAGGTCCTCGAGAAGATGCACGTTGTAACCTTTAACATCCACTTTTATCGGTAGATTCTTGAGGGATCCTGCTGCAAATGAGGTAGAACTAAGGTCATATTTGTTAGGCTGATGAAGATTCAGGTTGGTAGGGACAGCTGCTGAACATGGTGTGGGAGGGACAGCTGGGAGGCTGTCTGCACAGCCCATCCTTTGCAAGTGAGGAGAAGATTCAAGAGGAAGAGCAGTTTGTAAGCTTGGCTGGGAATGAAGATGTGAACAGTTGTAATCCTCTGTTTCTGAACTATTCACAATCCCATTCTGCAGAGAGACCCTTTCAGGAAGAGGGGACAACATGCTGGCATCTTCCTTCAGTCTGTATGAAAAGAGCTGGTCAAGGAGACCGACTGAGTCACCACTCTGCAACCTGCTCTTCAGCAGTTCTTGTGGATGAGTCTTCCTAGTATGGCGTGTCAAGTGATCCTTCCGCCCAAACCTCTGGGCACAGAACTGGCACAGGAAGTCTTTGCAGCCTGTGTGAACCACCATGTGACGTCGCACATCTTTACGGGTATAGAAGTGACGCTCACAGTGATCACACTTATGTTTCTTTTCCTTCATGTTGCCAGTTGGTTTCCCTGCATGACTTTTGAGGTGTTCCAACAGAACCTCAGTACCGCCAAACTCTTGGGCACACACCCTACAGGTGAGGTCCCCGCTGGTGGCAGCATGAAGAGCCAAGTGTCTCTTATAGCCTAGCTTGGTGTTGTACTTCTTGCCACACTCTTCACACTTGAAGGCCATCTTGTTAGGGTCATGAGTCTGAAGGTGATTTTTTAGATGGTCTTTCCTGTGAAAGGTCTTATCACAGTAGCCACACTGGTGAGATTTCTGTGGAGAATGAGTGGCTGAGTGCCTAAGAGAAAAAAAACCGAAACACACACACAAAAAAAGTTATTTATGTTTATACTTATTCTAGTACATTTACTCTTGCAGGCTCAAAACTTGAGAACATTGGAACTTTTGAAAGAAGGCATTTTCACAACTTCTCAGGTTATTAGTAAAAGCCTAAATTTTTTGGGGGGGACGAAGGTGTTAATCATAAAGCATAGAGTAGATTAAAACTGCTCAACATTATCTTTTTGAGTGGCCACCATAATTAAGGGAGACTAGTTTTCTCAATTTCTATCAAAAATAGGAATAATAAAAACTGGACCTCAGGGATTAATTGTCATTAGAGCATCCCAAAGGACAAATATGTCTTTTTTTTCCCCAAAACACCCAGCAGAAAAGGAATGCCTTCAGAGCTGTACCTGAGCAGTTTATATTTGGAAATAAAGGCTTTTGTGCATCCGTGCTGTGAACACTTGTAGGGACGCTCCCCTTTGTGTGCGTAAGTGTGGACCGTGAGCTTGTCAATGGAATCAAATATCTTCCCACAGAGTCGACAGGGGTAACTATCTGGCTGCTTCACTTCTTTTCCCTTCAGCAGTGAAGACCGACCATTTCTCCATTTAGGTATAAACCTTACGAGAGCATCACAAGTGTTTCCTGAGCTGGCACAGCTGAACTTTGCAGCAGAGGAACAGGAAATGGTCCCAAAGCACTGAGTAATGCTTTTGCCTAATGATGCTCCTCTCAGTTTCCCTTTGAGTTTGCTTTTTGCTTTTACAGGTCCCAATTTATTTGGCGGTCTGAACCTCGCAGGAAGGACTCGGTCTTTATGGATGCACTGGTGAGATTCCAGCAGAGCAAAAGTTGCAAAAGTGCTTCCACAGCTTGAGCATATCCAAGGGTCTACGGGCTCTTTCTGCAACGAGAACAGAGACAGGTCTTTCTTACTAGCCATTCTAAGGAAAGGTCATATTCCTCTCACTCATCTTCTCCTGGAGATATTTATTTCCATGTACTACCCAGTTGTTCAACTGGCAATAGATTCTCCCTAGGAGTACAAACCTGAAGAAAAAGTAAGGTTGGCTAAATACTGATTTACATGTTTTTGTTTGGCATTTACTGTAACAGTCCTGAGTCCTTCACTTTTGTTTATCTGTGCTTACTGAATTTCAAAGTCTCTACATCTGTCACATTTATGAAATTACTCATAAAAGCAGTTGTAAATTGTACTTTATCCTTGGACTGACATAGTTTATCCACTATTACAGCCACACAAAAATGGGATGGGTTTCTGTACAAAAGTGTGGTTTAGCCATACAGAATTCCTTGTGCCTTGGGCCGACTCCATGCTTTACCACACAGCTATGGCCAGTGGCTCCAGGAGAAACTTCATCACTTAGCTGGACATTTGGCATTAGACTTCCATTAACTGGATAAGAAACACCTTAGGTTTTTTGGGTGTTTTTTTTTTCATTTGTTTTTTGGGGTTATTTTTGCAAACAGTGTATTTTTTGGAAGTATTATTTCCATGGAAATAAGAGCTCTATTGGATTCAGTTGAATTCACTTTAAATACTGATATTATAAAAATTCTGACAAAAACAATTACCAAAAAAATTCCAATCACTAATGAAATGTACTTCCAATTAATACAAGACCATGTACACCCTCAATTTCATCTACCTTTTATGTAAGCTTCTCATAAACTGTCCTTCTTTTCCCTTGCCCTTGGGCTAGTTTGCTCTGGAGAGCATGGTGAGGCTGTGTCCACTCCATCTTTATTTCCAGACTGAGCCCTCCTCTCTGCAGAGACTTGTGTCTGATGCTGTGGCTCTCCCACACCTTCTTTCTGGGGTATACCCTGAAGGCCTCACAAGGCTCCTTGGAGCACGAATTCCTGGTTCATTTGTATTCCCTGTTTCATATTCCTTCTAAATTAGGTATTGATTTTCACAGCCATGTTTTTAACACTTAACAAACTTTTTCTATCAGTTTAAGGACCTCTGCCAAGATACAGAGGGGAAGGTATCTGAATTAGTAGAGAAGGGTTGCTGAACAGGAAAGAGACTGAAATAATTAGTGGGTACTCTGACCAAAGTCAGAGCAAAAAAAGGGGAAATGGTGAAAGAAGTCTGAGGCTGGACAGCTTGGTTATCCGCAAATTAATGCCAATCTTAAGTCTTTCCAATACATCAAGTAGTGCCACTTACTTCTGACTACATCTGATGGCTCCAATGGATTACAAACACAGAAGAGGAAGAACAACCTTTCTCTGAGTAGCTGTTTGGCTAAAATTGCTAAAATACTCTATGGCCTACGCTTGCATTATTAGAGTGATATAAACAGAGAAAACATGCAAATAAACCATAATTTACTATGTCTAGTGATGGCTTCAATGCAGAGTAGGGGTACTTACTGCTGCTGGAGGCAAAGGACAGACATCGGATTCTTCTTTAATACAGACTGCAGAAGCTTCCATAAATTTGGCATAATCGGCAGCATACCATACTTTCAATTCTGTGTGCGGTTCAATTGGCTGTGAATGGAAAAAACCAGCACATTTACTTATGTCAATTTGCCTAAACCAAATAACAAGAAAGATAGGGGGGGCAGGAGTGTACAGCATTACCAAATTGCATTTTTGACTGTTTAAATTATTGGTAACTTAGTTTTAAGACTCAAACATTTTTTGAGCATTACTACCCAATAGGGTTTGACGTTTTCTCTTTCTAAAAGTGGAATTGCATATGCACAGAGATTTTGGGGCGGGGTGCGGGGTGGCACAGTAATAGGAGGGATGCCTCAATCCTCATCACCTTTGCTCAGTGAGATGTATTTGTCTGTGATGTGCAGACATGCAGCAGTCTTTCCAAGCAATATCCCATGACCATTCCTTGATGTCTGGAAGCCCCACTGGACACAACATTTCACTATAGGGTGTACAGACAGAAAAAATGCATCATGAATGCTCAAGAGCTTGGATGCCTCCTGGATATGTCACACTGAGCATGGGTGCAGAGCTGATCAATACATGGGCTGCAAGGCAACTTGGTGCCTTTCCACGCCCTGGCTCTAATGTGTCAGGCTTGATATGAGTGTGCTTTATTCTAACTCTGCCCTCCTTCTGTTGAAGCCTTCTCCCACAGGATTAAGGGAGTCCATAATCTGCAGTCTCCCATCCAGTCATGCTTGCCCAAATCTCTCCTAGGACCGGACTATGACCTTTTCTGACAAATACTTTCAGTCAATAACATAGCAAATAGAAAAAGAGTGGAGTGATTACAGTCACTGGCTAAAGATCTATTAGTTCTTTAAATGCAAAAGGAGAAAACTAAACTTTAGGGTCATGATTTGTATGACCCCCTGACCCTGTACACAATTTTCTTCATCTATAATAAAAACCAACATTACTGCAACAGGGGTAGAGCCAAACTGAAATGTACTTGTAGTTTTATTTTAACTAAGATAAACTTTTGCCACTGAAAAGAAAACAAACCAGCCCAGAAAGAGAGCAGCTGAGTCTTATTCCAGAAAATGTGACATCATAAAATCCACTTATTTTGTAACATCGCTATGGGATAAGCATGGTAGGTGAAAGACAACTTAGATTGTGACTACTGACAGGTGAGAGGTAATTGTGGGTTTAATACTGACAGCTGAATTTTTGAACTCCCAAGTACAAGCCTGTCTGCTAACTACAAACAGTATGGGTTGGGTGTACATTTTGATAACACTTGGCCTAAACAGAAATGGTCTGTCCTGAATTCTCCACTCAATAAAGGACATGAGGCAGAGCCATTAACTAAGAGGCTCGTCATGCATTGTGAGACAAACATTTGAGGACGTCTTG
This sequence comes from Orthonyx spaldingii, assembly GCA_013397795.1. Classification (NCBI taxonomy): domain Eukaryota; kingdom Metazoa; phylum Chordata; class Aves; order Passeriformes; family Orthonychidae; genus Orthonyx; species Orthonyx spaldingii. The sequence continues at coordinate 2,458,621 of VZTJ01006176.1, read as the reverse complement.
GGACCTTGGCGTGTGACACCTGAGACTGGTATCCAGAAAAAACTGCACAGCTTGACACTGTCATGACTTTCTGCCTAGCATTCCAACACCAGCAGCCATCTCCTTTACAGAAAGCTGAGACCTATTCAATGTGACTTTTGAGGGATTGCAAGCGCAGCAGTGTGTGAAATACCCAGGTAATTCAAAAGCTTTAATCTCATTAAAACTGACATTAAATATCAGTATCCAAATCCACTACAAGTTGTCTTTTACTCTGTGCCATCAGTGACAATAAGAGAACTGCAGCACTAACGTGAAACTCCTGGGACCAAACCAACAGCATCTATGGATGATTTTTATTTCCTCACAATTCTATACCCTTTAAAGCACTTACTTCTAAGGATTCCAGCCATTAGGTCAGCAAGTAAGCCAATGGTGGTGTCAGTATGCCACTCACATGTCTGTTTTAGTACCTGCAGTTTCATGTCACTGAAATCCCATTTCTTTGTAAAAACAGCAGAGAAAGGAGCCAATCCTACTCCCAAATTAATACACTTTATTAAAAATATCTTGAGGAATTATCTTCAGAATCAGCCCTAAGTCAGCCTCACAGTGTGACCAGCAGGGTGTGCCTAAGTGTAGAACAAGGCCATCACTTTCACTGATCAGGACAAAATCTGCAGTGTCCTGAATGACTCAGGAGAAATAAAACTCAAGTAATGCCCTATGACACACAGCACAGCAAAATTTCCAAGACACATGCCTCATCCTAGGACACTCTTTGTGTCAGTATATAGGATGCAACTCTCCATTAATGCCAGTGTGCGGAGTTCTGCTGAAGTCAGCAGAGAGCTGGTTCAATAGACTTTAAATTATACTGGAAATTGTAAGTTACCACTTTATAACAACTACTTCTTGGAAAAGTTCATGCTTCCCAAATATAGTATTAGTAATCCTGTCAATTTTACAAGCATAGCATGCATTTCAAATCAAGTTGAAATCTCAAACACAACCTAAATATGTCCCAGAGTAGCGTACACTGTTTCACATTTTGCTTTTTTTCTTAATAATTATTTTGATATTAATCCTCAAACCAACTATACTCCATACTGTTATAAAAGACTTTCAGGGTACGAAATGTTATTCTTTCATCATCACTATAGAGTAAATATGTTTCTCACTGTGCAGGTGGAGAAACAAAAATGGAGAAAAACTGTAAGTACTACTATGCCACAGAAATATGTGCCAGTCTTGGAAATTCAACTGAAATGGTGGATTTTAATTCACAGTAACTTTTTTGACTTCTTTTTATTTTTTAAATTTTAACATAAGCATTATGTTCAACAGATAGATTTCAGTTTCCCAAGTGTCAAAAGAGTTATTTCTGATTAAAACAAACTCTGCCTAAAAAAGTAGCCAAAACAATAAAAACAAGACCCTTGGTTATAGTTATGTTACAGTTTCATTTATAAACACAGAGTATCTTGTTCTCTCTCTGAAGACAAAGATGCAGTTCAGAATCTCTAACATAAACTGATCATTGCATGGCAACATTGCAGTATTCTAAATTTTGCAGTTAAGTCTTCAGATTTAATGAGCATGGAAAATTGTACATAAAGATTCACTTAAAACCCTGTTCCTGACTCAGAAAACCATATGCATTCAGAAATGTAATAAAAGAAAGGAATTTGTTTATTATTTCCAGAATGAAGTACTGTTGAATGTAATAATGCTAAATAATCTCACCGCGTAGCTACCTGGCTGGGATTGAAGAGCGTTCAGTTTAAACACTATAATTGTGAATGATTTTTATGTTCCCTCTGCTCAGTTTCTTCACTACCCACAACAGCAAGTACACAACACCTTTTCCTGACAAACCCCATACGCTGCTTGCTTTACTATGGATTAAATTATTTTAAAGGATATATGTATGTAATGATCCAGTTGGCAGAATATAATCAATCTTTCATCTGTAAAAGAGTTAGTCTTTCAGAACCTTTGCTATAAATTTCCTTTTGGATGACAGGTGAAGCAGTGTAGGTTTAACTACCTTAACAGTTGTGAAGTAGACTTCTCCACAGTACTGATAAGCCACAAGGGTCTGTTCTTCTTGGTTCCGGGCTAGCCGGACAAACATCATCCAGTTTCCACAGTCCTCATTGGGAGTGTCCAGAAAGTACTTCCCTCCATCTTTCAACACCTGAAACAAAAGGGGAGAACAAGAGAATGAATATGATAAAACCAAGACTTTTATAGAGGCACATTAGTTTTCTTTAAATTACAATCACAGCTATCAGTTATCTACCTTATCTTGATCATATGTCACTGGAAAGCATGGTTGTTCTGAAATAGATCACTCTTAATGAACACTGAGTGCAAAACAAAGTGAAGAACGAATACCTGCTGAGCACCCCACTACTAAAATAACTGTAGGCCTTTGTACGTATTTCCAGTTTATATTTCATCATTTTTATGTTATATAAAGATAATATTATAAGAACTAAGTGCAGGCAGGTAGCAAGATAAGCTTTATGCCTTAATCTACTTCCTGAGCACTTTATAATCTCAAGCCTCAGTGCTGCTACATTTTGCATGGAACAATTGTATAACTTGTGTTAATAAGTCCAGAGAGGTAACATACAACATAATGGCATTTTAACAGTCTTTTCTTTTTGCCCTTAACAATGCAAAAGTAAATACAAATGAACAACTGTGCCAGAAAGATCTCTTTCTTTTTGCTTTACTTCATTCTTCCTAGATTCCCTTCCAAGAGAATGCCCCTATGAAGCAAATACTACTGACCTCAAACAAGACAGCTGCTTTTCTGCAACAGTGTCTTGAACATGGACAAAGCTGCACAACAGATATCAGCACAGCATGTATTTGTTCTACTAACCATGTAACTGAGCAAGAAATTGCAAAAAAAAAAAAAAAAAAAAGTTGCATTTTCATTGCTTCTGGGAACTATTTTATCTAACTTCATCATGTTTCCGATGAAAGCACCTGCCTGTTGGACAAGTTTGGTCACATACTCATGCTAGGGAGAAGTCAAGGCAGCTACTGCTGTCATGTAGGAAATCTGGGACTCTAATCTCCTCTCTTGAAGAAACAGTCCATTCATCAGCCAGAGCTGTGCTTATCACTGTATACTTTTAAGCAAACGGTGCTGACTGATAGAGGATAGGGTGCGGTTTACAATGGCTTGGTGAAGAGGAAGGAACTGGGTGCTTAGCTCATCCATCCATTGTTAAAGAAGTACATTTACTGCATTTGTAATACTGTCTAATCAAAAGACTGAAGATATTTAGTTATAGACAAGAACAAATCCTTTCTGCTGTCCACATACCATGAAAATCTCAAAGATAGACAGTGTTATTTTCCTGGCAGATGATTCCCACGTGCAAATGAAGTTTACAGCAACTACTGAAGCTCTTACTTTTGCTCTCAAACAAAAGTTCAGAAGTATCTCATCACAACACACAGTGTTTTCCAGTCCAAAACTTCTGGAGAAAGCTCAAATGAAGACACAGAACGTGTCACAGGACAGCTGCTGCTGGCGTCTCTCTGTTAGGGGGTGAGACAGCCTGATATGAAATGCAAACTCTGGAAGAACCATGACCTGTTGAGAAGTTCTGACAGAGGCTGTGGCTTGACCATGGACCTGCTGTATGACACAGAGCCGTGCTCAGCCACAACCCCAACAGCAAAATGCAAAGACTGGGGCCCAGAGGATTGTGATTGACTATCACCCCCAAAGAATTCCTGGGGGACAGGATGTGCCTGTAGATTTGTCTAAGCTGGGCTAGTCCTGAGAGGCCACAATTTTTGCTGGATAAAGTACAAATAATAGTGTCATGGTCCAAGCGAGATGGTCAGTACCTACGTGTGCAGCAACAGAAGGTACCAGCCCTAAATAACAATCTGATTAAATAAACTGAGCTAGTGCACTGTGTGTCAAACTCATATATAAATTAACAATTATTATTAATTAACAACAATAACAATTAATATTAATTAAGAAGTGTTTCCCTATCCCTGCACTGTTTCTCCTTACTAAGCCGGTGCCTTAGTGTGTCTTTCTGTCACTCTTGTTAACTCAGTGCACAAAATCAAACCTCCCAGTGGTATGGTGTAAAGCACAAATCCTTTTGTGTTATCTGGGAAGAAAGTTCAGGAGCCATGCTCTGTGAAAAGCTGATCGAGAGCTATTAGACTGGTAGGCCTAACACCCTGGAAATGGTAAAACTAGAAAGTAGGAAAGCAAACTTCTAGAAAACACAATATACAGGATCATTTTGGTACTTCAGGTTATGCTGTACTGCCTAATAATGTGATTTACACTCATGCTTACAGATCAAAAGCACAATTAATGAACTAGATCAAATGGCAAACTGACTGATTAAAACATCTAAATATGCATGAACTGCTAAAGACACATATGCACATCATAAAAGGTCAGTGGGTTTTTACCTGCAGGACTAGCCTGCTCTCATCATAGCAGGTCAGTTTTGTAGACAGTTGACCAACATATGGACCAAATTGTGTTCTCTTCTGTATTACTTTCTTTGCAAATACACCAAGGACTGTGAACAAAACAAAGACCAGTCTAATATTAGTATAGACAAATTATTTCTTGTATGCTTACAGTTGTGAAAATGGAGAAAAACAAAATAGTGCTGAACACATGGAATCTTTTTTTTAGACAAATAAGCCCTGTAAATAATTCTAAGGTGAAGAAACTAAAAAGGATCTGAATAGGTACCAATTTTTTTTTAAATGGGACATCGAATACAAAAGTGCCAAAAGTCTGTGACAGGATGTTGCAAGACAAACATGTTGATACTCCTCAATTTACAAACTGATGTTATCATAGTCCTCTGCTTTTTGGCATAATTTGGGAGGTTGTTCTCTCCCAATATGAGAGGAGAGAATCTATAAAAACACAGTATAAGCCTTCTTAATTATTCCAGTTACTCTGCTGCCACATCAATGGAGTGACAGTGCAGGCATCTTGTCATTCTCTTTCTGAAAAGCAATCTAGGCAGGATTAATTTTACACAGGTAGCTGTGGAAAATTTGCACACTAAGGACATCATTCCCTTGTTCACATTTGGGCATTCAGATCGCCTAGCTTTCAGAAGGAAACAACAGTCTTTCTATAATATGAACTGAAAATGATGCCAAAGGTAAATTTCCCCACTGTGATCTCTTGAGTTTGCAGGGAGTGGATAAGGGATGTCATTTACCACTTTGTTTCTGACCTTTTATTGAATACTCTTTCCTGCTTTGCATGCTTGGGGAAAAGAGAAAAAAGTAGTAGTGCATGGCTGTTATTATTACATACAAACTCAACATTCATTAAGCTTGAATTGACTGAACAGAGCTAACTGGTTGCTCACAGCTAAATGTCACACCAGCTCTGGCTAATGTCCTGACATCAGTCTGTGCGTCTGTTACTAGAAATCAGTCATAAAAAACAGTAGCTGACTGTGAGCTTTAGCTGTGCTCAGCTGAAAACAGTCTTCATAATGCTAATGCCCAATGATTATGCCTTGAGTTACTCATGAAAACAGGCCAGTGTTTTTGTCTCCTCTTTCTCAAATGTGGGAAAAAGAACTAAAATACTTACTCTGCTGGTTTCCAGCTCGCAGCTCCAACACTCGCAAAGTGAGGTAGTGAGGTAGGGTGAGACGGGCTCGGCTGGGAATAACCCTATCTTTAGCCCTGATGAGTGGTCCGTGGAGTTTGCATTCTCCTATAAGGCTTTTACCGCAATCCTCACACCCTACAAATCCAGAAAAGGGAACCTGTTACTAAAAATGACACACTGCTTTCCAATTTAGTGTCTTCTAATTTTGTCATCTTGAGAACATATCTGGAATCACTAATGCTTTTCTTCACATCAATGTTCTACATTAGGTAGTGAAAAGATTACCTGCAAGACAAAACTGAACTAGGAATGTTTGAAATAACACCTCCAGTTTGTGTATTCTCTCCTGTGTCAATTGGTGGGTTCTGGCCTCCAAAGATTTATACGTATGCTCATTTGGAGGTGTCAAAAACTGTGCCTTTCAAGACCAGGATGGGAGCAAAATCGGACTTCACTGCATGCCCAGCTATAAAGCGAGGTGTATGTATTTATACAGAAATGTGGACAAAGTTGTTAGCAATAACCAAGGTAAGGTTGGTTCCTTCCAACCTTACCCATTCTGTGATTATGAAATTCTGAAATTTGCAGAGATCCAAGGAATCCAAGTAAGACTTTGTGTCTGCTGCAGAGACCATTCTCAGCAGAAGACAAGACCCTCAGGGTAGCATGAGAAATGAGTATGATGGGTCCTGCAGTCACAGTTCAGCTGACAATCACGCAGGGGCAGCCTCCTTGTAAGCCGCGCCGCCTGTGGGAGTAAGGAAAAGGGGCATACCGCATCTCCCAGCTGTTGGTTCCCAACAATGACATCTGCAGGCTGACACACGAACCATCCAGAGAACTCATTAAAGAGAAATATATGTCTGCAAACTGACTTTTCCCCAGCACAGTGAGATATTTTTGGTTCAGTACTGCTCAAACTGGTTGCCAGGGAAACTCATACAGAGCAGTGACAAAACTGAGCAATGAGACTTTCCAGCAGAAGGTCATCTCAGCACTGGTGTCACACAGGGCAATGGGAAAAAGGGGACTTCTTGCACAAAACCTTTTTATAGACAGTAGAAACCAAACCAGTGAGCCAACAATGCTTTATGACTAAGTTAAAAGGAAAAGCTGATATTGGTCATCCATGACTACCTCATTTTGTTTTCCTTCTGAAAACTCTGCTGAGCAAGTCTATTCTGTAAATGACAATACAGAGCAGAGGAGGGGAGCCAGAACAGCCAATAGAGTCCAAGGGAGCAAAAGGACACTATAGCAGAGACTGGAGCAGGAGAGGTGAGGCTTCACCACAGAGAGGGGCATAAAGGGCTCAGGAGACACTGCCTGGGGAGACATTAGAGATGATCTTTGAAAAAGGACAGTAGCACCATAAATATCATATTAAGGGAACCTCAAGAAGATTTCTGTTTGTAAACACAAATAGGCACTTGACTAAATCACACACCTTGAGAGTCCAATCCAAAATCTCCCCAGATAAGCCTAAAGTATTCCTACCGAGTTCTTTGGGCTCTCCATCAACTCTAATTGAGGAGATAGACTTGTGTGTTGATCAAGCTGCAGGTACTACAAGAAGTCAGTATGTTTCAATCATTTGTGGACCATGTAAGTTTTCTTTTACCATGGCTCCCAGGCTGCACACCTGTGCTGTGAATAGCTGAAAAACATGACTTTTTTTTGCTACTGCTACAGATAAAGAACATGCCTCTCTGCAACCATCATTCAAAATTTGCAAAAATACCCAAAATATACCTGCTAGGCAGATTTTTCTTGTTATATGCTTGTTCATGTACCCAAAAGTCCTTTACAGCTACGCTGCAAGAAAATAAAAATATCTCCTTGGTGATTTACCTAAACTGGCTTTTAATTAAATTCACCCTTCTGATGGCAACAAAATTATGAGGGCTTCCTGAACTTGCTTTGAATAATAGTGACTTTGTCTCAAGTCAAACAGCTTCTGCATGGAGAGTCATTGTATGCAAACGGCCGAAACACATTACCAAAAGCAAAATGGAGACAAAGAACTGCTGTTAGAGGAAGGATGTGTCTAATCGTAAAGTACACGACCTTATCAATCCATGCCATACCTCTGTGATTCATCACTAGCAAGCTCCTGAGCAAGCCTTCCAGCTGCCCCAGGGCAGTGCCCACTTCCAAGGCCCCAGGGTGGGCAGCTCACAGGAAGCCTGGAAAGGGAAAGCGAGGGAAAAAGGATATCCCTTGAATCAGCCTCCAAATTCTGCAGTAGTGCTCCATTAACTAACCCTCCTTGGTCCTCTGGATCCAAGATACAAGGTCTGAAATGATTCACACATGGGTAGTGGGGAGGCTCTCCCCTAAAATCAGGGACTGCTTTGCATCCAACTGGGTGTTAAGCAAGGGCCTCCGAGCTAAGCAGCCCTGCAGAAAACACTCCAGGCAGCACAAAGACCTCAGCTAGCCCTGAACAAAATTACCTGCAGAGCTGGAAGCACTTTTAAGCACCTTTCTAGCATGGCTTGGGATTCTGACCTGGCATAGCTGCCCAACACCTCGAAATGTGAGATTAGCTCAGTTGGTTAGAGCATGGTGCTAATAACACCAAGGTTGTGGGTGCAGTCCCTGTGCACCTAAGAGTTTGACTTGATTACACTTATGCGTCCCTTCCAACTCAGAATATTCTGCAATTCTCTGAAATATCCAGAGCTGTCCGACGCTTGTTCTGAAATTTTCTATGTTTCATTTTATGGGTCATGAAGATAACTAGAATGACTTAAGTTATTTAGTAACAGGCATACTGGAATTACATTCACTACACAGTGTTTCTGATCCAACACCAACATGTTAGTACCCTGACTGCAAATTTATTGCATTCTAAAAATTTCCAGGTGTACCAGAACAACAAGATTGGAGCACCGCAAATAGAATAACTTGTAGGGAACGGAGATCTTTGCAATTTCTCTCCCCAAAATTAACAGTGCAAAACTGTCAAGTTCACATTCTTCCTCAGAGATAATTACATGCCAAGTCATAATCCTTTGTATTTCAATGCTAAATTACAGATGCCATTGGCAAAGGAATGTACACAGAGCTGCAACATACAGTTTATAAAGCTCATACAGATTTTATGCCCCTTTTTAACTTGGCTAATTAAGTAAAATATATTTTTCAACAACAGCCTCAGAACACACTCTAACCAGTTGTGAAATAGGGTGCATCCAGCTATGGAAACAACACATACTTTGCTGTATTAGTACTCAAAATGAAATACACTGGTTCAGAAAAATCACTTTCTGCAAAGATTTCTTCTGCTTTTTGTTAGTCACCTTAGTGCCTCAATGCTTTTTCAGTTTCCTTGCTCACTTAAATTGTATTTACACAAACAAAATTAACGGATTTGAGGTCATGTGCAAGCATGTAAGAAAAAGTATAACTGCCACCATTCCTCTGCTTTGTTGTGATTTAGATGAGTAGGCACCAAAAAGAAATAAATGAGATTTACTATATCTTTAGAAATCAACACTATATTGTCCCCTAGAGGGTACTTCTCCATTTTTCTTGTCTTCACAACAATTCTGAAAAAATTCCAAATAATGCCTTTTTATCTATCTGTAGATAAAACTGCACAAGCAAATAGATCTTGCAGCCGTTAAGATTTTTATTTTGCTGAACTTCACTGCAGCAGTGGGGAGGCAGGCGTACAGAAGAGCCCAGCCCTGCTGCAGGTGCAGGCTCTGACCAGGTTGCGGGTGTGCAGCCACCACCTCAATCGCAAGGATGAGCTGCTCACCCCTGCCAACCACCGCTGGAGGGGCTAAGACAAGAGTGCATCTCCCCAACACCTCCAGCTGGTATTCCTGCACCTGAATGCCTCTGCTCTCACTTCTCCCACATATTGAGAAGCATGGTTGGCAGCAGCCAACCCCTGGCTTTTCCGGGTGCTTTGGGTCATCACAAAACTGAGACCCGCTGTGTGCAGGATGCACTCCCACCACATGAGCTGACTGGACACTGGTAGCCGTATTCCCAGGGAGGAGAATGGGCTGTGAGTGTGGCTCACCTGTACTGTCCTCACCACGCTGGTGCTTCCCCCCAGTCCAGGTCTAGGTGACAGTTCTCCTTTGCTGTAGACTATACAGACTGGCAGCCTTGGCTGCAGCCTGCCTCGTCCTCCAGACAGCTCTGGGGCCAGCCACGCTGCACTGGGACAAGCTCCCGCAGCCAACAGTAGCCAAGCTGGCACAGCAGCTTGGGCAAGCTGGACTTGAGCACAGTCAACAAACTGGTTTCCAAAACAGCAGCACGGCTGGAGCACCGTGCCACCCCCACAGGCACAAGCCCGGCCTCGGGGAGAGCTCATTAGTGTGGGCAAGGAGCCACTGGCTGCGGTTACACAGAGCCCTGCTGCACAGATAACGGGAGCTATACATAGCCATACTAGGAACTGCAATCATTGTCGTGAGAGCTCACACATGCCACCAGATCCTCAACCAATCAGCAGCAGAACATCACTTTTTAAAACCAGTTTGCTAAAAACTAGATGCCTATCAGGACCTCCTTCCTGCATTTTCTCCAACCCCTGCTTTCAAGCAAGACTTTACAGTACCTGAATGTTTCAGTGGCCCACAAGATGCCTGTGGTGCAATTACGTCCCCTGTGAAGGTAGGCAGAGGTAAATCATTCCTTTTCAAATGTCCACTTGGAGCAAATGCACCCTGTGAGAAATGATCAGAGGCTGAGCAGACCTCGGCATTTGCCGTGCTGTTTTGCAGCATTAGAATTAGCTCCCATGTGCAGAGGGAACAAAGATCAGTGTACACAGTAGTCCAAATCCTAGCCTAATTACAATCATAAGATTTGCATAGCAAACAACAGTAATTTATCCTGGAGTAAAACTGTAGTGCTCCGTTAGCCTTGTTCAGCTCTCACATAGAGGAACACTGCAAAAACACCTTTTGGATATTTTCTGTCCGAGGTACATTGCACATGCCAGTCTTGGCTCTTCTTACCCACAAGTGCATGAGGGTTTCCTGCCCTGAGGTTTGTTCTGCAGCACTCACTGCTGTAAAAGCTTGAAATCCTTGTTCTACAATTTATTTGGCAAAAAATTCAAAGTACTCAATTAGCAAACAGTTAATCACAAGTTATTTTCCCGTTACTGTGGGCCACCAACACACATTCCCTCTGTAAAAAATGTTTACGAAAGAAGCCTTATATCCTAAGTTTGATGTGCAAAATGAAGCTTTTAACTGATTAATAATTGATTCTATTTATATTGAAGTAAAATAGAACTTGTTATAACTACCAGAATTCAGAATAATTTTATTAAAATCCAATTAACTTCTGATATTTTGTTATGCTAAACTGTCTACAGATTGATCTTTACTTCTTAACTGCAAAAACTGACCCCTAATCCAGCACCAAAATAAGTCAACATTTCCTCAATGTCTCCTTTTCATTTCTCTTCTGTGTCATGCACCAAAACCTTCTTATATTAGCAGAGACGTACAACTACTCAGCTCTGCATGGAAAAAAAGAAAAAAAAAAAATCAAGACACCACACTCCAGGCTGACTTTGCAATCATAATCTCTCACCTGGATAAACACTGAAACTGTACACTTCTGTACATGTCACTGCATTATTTGGAAAGCAGGTGCAGTGTTTTCCATAACCCTGCACCCAAAATAACACCATCCTCAGAAGGAAGGGGGGGAGAAAAAAGAAAAGAGCAGATTTACTCCTATGTGCTTGAAAGGGAAACTTTAGATTTCAAGCAGTGAGTTCCCATGTCTTTGACACATGGAAACCCTGAAGCCTTGCAGAATCAACCTCGTGGCACCAGCACCGAAACTGGACATGCTGCTGGGGCAATATTGGCCCCTTACCAAGGCCCTTGTGCTGCCATGTCCAGGCTTTCTGGTAAGAGGACAGGAGCTCCTGAGATGCAGGTGAAGGGTGAGGAGGAGTCCTGGTCCTGCTCAGGCATTAGTGGCACCCTGCACGTAAATGCCTACTGCTCTTGAGGTCCCTTCCCTGGGAAGGAGAACAGTAGGTGGTTTGCAAACATCCCAGAAATCATTCTGAACATTAAACATATTCATGGGAACATGACCTCACTCTACTAAAATGTAAAACTTAAAAAATGACTTACTATATTTGGAGACAGAAACAGAGAAAGAGAACAGCAAACATGCCTTACTGCCACCCCACCCCATACATTCAGTCAGACCAGCAGGTCAAGCTAATTCCCTAAAACTGGGACCCAGCACTCAGGCACCCTGACCCAGCCACTGGTCTGCTGTAATACCTTCCCTCACCTCACCTCCATCCTCCCTGTGCCTGTCTTTATTCCCAAGAAGAATGAAGATTTGGAAGGAGAGTACACCCTTGGGTTTCCAGCAGTGGGAGATCATCTATCAAGGCACCTACTCCTTCCTCACAGCAGTATGAACCTGACCAGCTGTTCTTATGGAAGAAAGCCTCTAGAAAGGAGGCTCAGCACTTATCTGACTGTAAAGAAACCTAAAGCAAAGCATGTGTGCATTTTTCTGGCAGACACAAGTTCCAATATGTAAATTCTTCTAAAACTATTTGTTATACAAACACATACAAGATAACAAACATTATGATTCACTACTAGTTCCTAACAGGGAGTCATCATGATGACAGTTGAGCACATCTGGGAACAGTAAGTTTTTCACTTGGTGGCCATGAAGTACTACAACAGGCATAGCCAGAAGGAATTTAAACAGCTTTCCATAAGAAGTCAGTCTCACCAATCCCAATGAGCTTTCTACCATGCTTGTTCTGTCTACCAAATCTTAGGAGCAAAACAGCTAGAGAAATCTCAAGGAGCACAGCTGGGCTATGAAATTCAGTAGTTTCAGCATGTTCCCATGAAGGCTGTGCAGCAAAAGCATACCTGTGCTCCGCTATATCTTACAAACTCCAAAGAAAAAAGTTACTTTCACTGTATGAGCACCTGAAAAGCAGTAACTTACACATCTTACCTGCGAAATTAAAAGACCCAACAAGCCCACAACACAAAAAAAACCCCCCGACAAACCAAACAGGAGGGAATACATAGGTGCAAACTTCACTGCAGTCTGATCATCAAGTTAATCAAAGTTCTTGGTACATTCATTTATCTAAAAATGACCTTACGTCAGAAAATTCATTGACTGATTGAAAGCTAATATAAAAAAGAATCTTTTTCTGGTTATTCTTGGGATAAAACTTACGTGTCACATTTCCAGTACACCACATGGGATTTAGTTGTTATCACAACACATATACATAAATGAGCACAGTTCAAGTGAAGTCACCTCCCATAGTTTACATGTAATAGCTTCTAAACAGCGCAAACAAAGAGACTTCTCTCCTTGCTGAAAGCTGAACACATTGCAAACAATCATATTGAAAAATGCAGTTGGATTTTCCAGGGGTTTTTTCCCCTTCTCTCCCTCTTCCTCCACTGTCTCGGCGTGAAGTCATATAAAATTAGATCCAGAAACAGGGAAGGAGATTAACAGCAAATTCACAGAAATAACTACTATTTTTTATGAGAAAGAACCTCAGTCAGCATAGCATGGTCCTATGAAATGCCCAGCAAAAGCTTCTGAAAGGGTAGCCTTCCTGTTGCACTCTGCCTATCTTCCCCAGCAGCCAGCAGCAGTCCGACCTGGTGCAAGGCTGTGGCTCCTTGGCTGTGACATCTTCTCCTTGCTTCAGGTCTTCCCTAGTGCTGTTTGAACAGTGCTGCTTGTATATGCAGACAAAAAGACTGAAATCCCACTGTTCACAGAAACACAGACAGCCACCAAGAGAGTCATATTCAAATTGCTCATAAGCACCCTGTGGTTCCTGGGGCACATGTTGGATACCCTAATCTGCATCTCCCACACCACAGATTCTACCTACCACAGCAGAAGTACTTTATATATCTCAAGCACTTTTCTTTTGGAGAGATTTTTGGCTGGAGGGTTGATTTATTTTAGTGTCAGACGTTTTAGTGGAAAATGTGAATGCTACTGTGGCAGTTCAACATAGACACCAGAACACAGACACCAGAATCTTCCATCTTTGTTCTAGAAGAAAAGACCCAGGCACATACGTCTTCCTAAATGCACATATGTATAAATACACATGCACACAGCCACACACACCACATTAAGTACATTAATACAGTCACCAGTTTTATTGATGGCAGGTCAACACCACAGTTTCAATTCTGATAAATAAAGTGCAGCAATTATAATGACTAAAGCTTAGTATTGATTAGTTGAAATATTTCCAAGCTTTGCAACATTCCCTTAAAAGGGAACCTTAGATGGGGTCTCTCGCTCCTTCACTGAACTTGGTTGTTACCGCCCACCAAGTCCAGATGTTGTGTGGGGGAGACTGGTGGAAAACTTGGTGACAAAATCTACCTCTCCTAAGGAAACCAGCCCAAATCAATCCTTGATTTTCCAGTGGTGACTTTCAACATGGACCTGTGGGAACTTTACCAGCAAAGACACTAGAAGCTGCAATTTATCTCCAGCTGCTTACTGGAAGAAAGAACCAGGCAGGTAGACACACTTTGGAGAAGGTAATAAGAGTTTACTGTAGAATGCAAGGGGGAAGCATGGCATGCAGAGCAGAGATAATGTACTCATCCTGTGGCTGCAGAACTTGGAAGTCTTTAGAGGCACATATAACAACATGAAGCGAGCTACAGCTACTGAGAATCAAAGTGCAGTGTTTAAACTCTAGGACCCACTTCTGCAGGTGTTAGTCTGTGCACTTGGCTCCGCTGATGTGCAAGTAGCCACATTATGAAAGAAAGAAATCCTTGTGGAGAAGTGAATACGTGGACACTTAGGACTGGTCAGGGCTGAGACCTTGGAGGGCCAGTCCTGAAAGAACACTCCAATCCATATTACATTCAGTGGAAACCATTAATAAAACTAGAAGATGAGTTAACTTTCTCAGTGAGCCATCTAAACTTCCTACTAATATTCCAACTCACCGTAGAGAAAAAAAGGTTAGTTCTGATCAATGAACCTTAAAACATATATCTAAAATACTAAAATGAAGGAGTCTTCTTTTGAAAGCATTAGCTTTTATAAATGAAGGGTCATTAACGGCTTAGCAGAACAGGTTTAGTTCTTACTTTGCATCCGCTTTGTAACAGACAACTTCTGTTATTCTTTGCTTCATTTCCAACAGGAAAAGCATGCTTGATTCCCAGCTTCTCTGGGAACAAAATGGGTAGGAGACTCTCATCCTTAGCCTTTATGACCCTGTTAAATTATTCTCCTCTTTTAAGGCATGAAGTGATTTCTTTAAAAAAAAAAACCACATAGGCACTGGGAAGCTCTGCACCTGAACAGACACAAAAATTTATTTCTGTGAAAAAATACTCACATGTGCAAATATGGTGTCTGTGTTTCCATTTATTTGTTTTCTTTTACCTAAGATCTAACTCTTCTTTTTTTTCTACATACAAGATTTTTATTGGGAACCATATGATAATTAGCTAATGTCTTCACCGATACTGTACTAAAGAAATTATGTCTACCTGAGCTTCTCCCACAGACTGATTAAGAAAGGATAATAAAATTGGCAGCAACAAATTAGACAGCAGTATAGCATATTTTCCTCACAGTAACTATTCTCCTAAGGCATAAGGACAGACCTGTAAGACAGAAACACAAAGTACATGATTATAGATTATTGTAGGAGAATTGCATGAGAGCTGCAAAAATTTGTGGATTTAAAAAAGTTGTAGATTTTTTTCTATAGATGAAGCTCACAACTCAGATTACAAAGTATCTCAATACAGGTCTATTTATTCTGCTGTCAGTCATCTGTTTGAGATCAAATAAAATTCTAGCACTTTTTCTACATTTCTGATTAATCCGTAGTTTCTTTAAGTTATTTCCAAAAGTTACACACACACACACAAATAATAGTAGTGTCTATTACTTGAATCTAAGAAGCAATCTTGCAATGCAAAATTGCAAAGAATTTGTTCCTGTTTTCATACTTTCCTAGCTAGAAGAACAAGATCAACAGATTGTAAAGGCATCACCTTGGGGGAAATGCACCATTCCTCAGATATGTATTTGTATAACTCTGGTTATTTAATATGCATATTTAATTAAAGCTGTGTATGATTACATATCTCACCTTGTATTTGGTATATTTTACTCTACCGGTTAGAAATCAAATATTTTATACTTCGTCTGCTTCAACACTGCCAATAGCTCAGAACAATTTCATATTTTATAAAGATGTTAAAAGAGGCAAAGGGATAACTGTCCTGCCAGAACATCCCTACACACCTCCCCACACACATCTGGCTAAGCACCTTCCAGGCCAGTAAGTTAAACGTAACACACTCTGCCTTGTCTTATCGCCCGAGGAACAAAGAACAAGTGCCACCTTCTGTGTCACACATGAATCATCTACTTTCTTCTCCATTACACCAACTAAAAAAGCCCCGATCAACTGAGCCTTCCACAACTGTGATTCTTTTCTATTTGCACCATTACAAGTACCCAGGAACCTTCACTGGTCAACATTTTCATAACACATCTAGATTACAGCACTAAAAGGACCTACAAATACATCTCCCGTCCAACTTAAATGTTAGCTTTATATTAGCTTTAGCTTTACATTTTAATGGCTTCCAATGCCTATCATGCATAAATACACTTAAGTGAGGTGAAAAAATACTCGACACATTTGGATAACAATAATGACAACAGAGCCCACAAACTTTGATATCTGCCTGCTTGAGTTCAATGTTTTCACATCTTAGTCAAAATTATAAATGCATTTGCTTTTTTTGCTTTTTCTCTCTCAAAATCTTGAAAACTTAACAGCAGAAGTCACAAGCAAACATGTTCATGCTCTACAGCTAAGCAATGTATTTTTATTTTAAGGATCACAAAGTATTGAAAAGAAAGCATGTTTGCATATGGAGCCCAAATTGTTCCAAGAAAAACAGATAAGTTATCTGCTGGGAAGAGCACAAAATGAGACAAAACTAGTAAAATTATTAGCTCAAAATCACTCAAATAAAAAATGCCAGACTGAGGAAACAAACTATTCCAACAATGAAACTTCTCAAGCACTTTTCTCAAAATGAGGGGACTACTTGAGAGCTTTCAAACTACTGCACACATGCACAGGCACTTTTAGTCAGGTTTGCAACAAAAACACAGCAATTCCTACTGGAATGTAAGAACAAGGCTGCATGGTGACAGTTAGTCTGTTCTGAGACTTACACTTAAAATAACAAAGGAAGAAATGACATTACTTAACTTTTTTTCCTGCTATCGTAAGTGGGCCACACCTGAAAGTTGTAACTGCAAGAGTCCAGAAATCTTTTCCTTCAGTAACCACAGAAACGAATATAGAAACTCTGGCAATTTGTTTTCCTTTTTTCAGTACAAAATTTACACACCAAATTCTCTTGTTCTAATAAACTGTTCTGGACTCGCACAAAGAAAATATTGCTTCTTCATTATCATCCTCCTCTTGCTATACTTTGCTGTCTTTACAAAAAACCCCTATACACCTAAGGCCAGCAGCAAGCGTAGTGGTAGGTCTACCTCTTGCCTTGAGTCCACGCATGGAAACAGAGGTTTGGAAATATATCCTCATATTTCAAAGGATTTTAAGATTCCCAGATTTTCTGCCAGATACGTTCTCTTGTTAGTCACTGCCTTGTAAGTATTAACACAGCAGTCTGTACCAGTTAAGAAATCATCTGATGCAACTCAGCTGATTCTCAATGGCATAAAAAAATTGCAGGTAAAGCCTGCATAAGTTACTGATGTTCACGACTCGACTGGAAGACCCAAATACTGATTTTCTATTACTTTTCATATTCATTAATCACCATTAGATAAAGAACAAATGAACACACACACACAGACTAGAAACAGCACAAGAGTCACTTAGGTGTTTCCCGTGACAGAATACAACTCAAACATTGGTTTTGCACTCAAGAACAGAAATGCAAACATTTCATAATTGCACTACATATGGGAAATCAAAACAAACCTCACCTTATTTAAAATGGCAATTTTAGTAAAAAGTCAGGCTATGCTAGTACAGGGTGTAAGGAACCATACCATCCTCCTTCGGCAGACTTTTCCAAATGCCCCTGTATTCAACTAAGTCTAACTCCACTCTGTTTTGTTTCCCCAGGAGGACCTATTCAGGACCATGTGCTCCTTTTCAGCTGTCAATAAACAGAAGCGGTGAATTCCCCAGTGCTTCACAAAGCTAGTTAGGCATAGCCATTCATTTCTTCAGGAAAACAGGGCATTGATTTCAGCAAATTCCCAGGGAGCAGCTACAACAAAGAGATCAAAGACCCACCTCCTTTCCTGCCTGGCTTTGACCGGCTGGGCTGAGAGGAGCAGCAACAGGTTTCCCGAAGAGCGGGCTCTATCCCCACCGACCACTGCACTCTCCATTCACACCCATCGCCTTCCTACATTCCCGGGACAGCCCCTGGCGCTAACCGTGACAAACCCCTACATTCAGGCAGCATAATATACTGCACTCTAGTTCATCCAAGGATAAAAAGGAAAACAAGCTCCAAGGGAAGTCTGCTGCTTTCCTGACCAGCCGAGCCTCAGTAGCCGACAGACTTTTCCTAAACGTCTCCTTTTTCTTAGCTTCTCCATCTAAATCAGTGAAACACTTGCTAGCTCAAATTAATTGTGCTGAAATTTGTCTGGAATGTTGGCTTTTCTGATTTATTTCCACAAGCTTGAAGACTTAGCTGCTGGAGTTTGAGGTCTAGCTGCAGCAGCCATTGTATTGTGCAACCATGATATTTTCTTTGTGGAATTTGCCCTAGACTGCAGTGGGGTTTTTTTTTAAGGAATTTAAGGGGTTTTGTTCCAGTTTGGTTAGATTTTTTACTTTTTTAAATTATACATCTTGTCTTTGTTACTGTAACTTGGAACAAGATTTTTAATGCTAAAATTTGACCTTGTATTGAACCAAGCATTAACAAAAGACAATACTGTGGTCAAGCTTAAGGACTGGTGGTTAGGCTACATGTCTACTGCTAAACAGTAAGAGCCAGAGACCTAGTGCTGAGACCACCTGGTATCAGCTCCACGTGTCTAAATGCTCCTCATCTCCTTCTCTTTTCCCCCACAAACAGTTTGGTTATATCCACATTCCTTACCTGGAACACAGTCTGGTAGATATTATCCCTCAAACACACCCTAGTGTTTGTTGCTTGTCAGTATAGGCTAGTACTGAGCTCACAGGCTGGCCCTGAAATATTTATTTATATACATACAGACATAAAGATCTAAAGTCAATTCACACCTGTACAGATTTGCCATGTCATTCTTTAGCATTCTCCTGTGCGCTGACATTTTACCAAGGCACTGCCCAGATGTCACAAACACCCACCAGCTGAAACCTGGAAAGTTCCCTCAGCACTGGTACTGCCTCCAGGCCATTGACACATATCCAAGCGAGAAGACAAATATCTGTTCCACTAACATGAGCAAGTATCACAGGACCTGGCACAGTACAAGCAGTACAACAGGAGAAGACTAGGGACAGGTGGTAGGGATGACAGCTCACTGCACAGAAGACAGCTGAGGACACAAGGAAATACAGAACTGCAGAATTACTGAAGTTGCAGGAGACCTGTGACAATCAACTAGCCCAGCCTCTTGCTGGGTGCAGGCCCTTTAATAGCATTACTCAGGGCCTTGTCAAGCTGTATCTCAAATACTTCCAGTGAGGGCAACTCCACCACTTCCCTGGGCAGCCTATTCCAATGTTTGATTGATCCCCCAATGAAAATGCCCCTTGCATCCACAAGCGTCTCCCCTGAAGCAACTTGTGGCCATTGCCTCTTGTCCTGTCACAGTGCATATTTGGGGAAAGGCTGCTTCCAACTCCTTCTCCATAACCACCATTTTTGTACTGAAAGACCATGACTAGATCCCCTTGAGCCTTCTCTTCTTTGAGTGGAACATGCCCAACTCCTTCAGCCTCTGCTCAGGTAACAACTTCTCTTAACACACTGATCATTAGGGGGAACATGAGACAGACACTGTTGCTGAGCTGAAAAAAAGGAAAATGAAACTTCCAGGGCAGAAAATAGCTAAAACAGACAAACATCTGAGTGCAGTTGAGGAGTCTTGACCACGACCCCTGCGCAGACACCCTGCCCTCTCTGCTTTAAAATTTCGCTCCTGACAACAGTTTTGCCTGTTATAGACAATACAGTCAGGCATATTACATTTCTTATTTTAGAGTCCTCCCTGTATCTAAATGGCATTTAAGCATGCCCCAAAATTACCAGTTCACAGATATAATTTTAAAAAATGCACTTTCACAAATAACTTGATCTTGAAGTACATGTATCACCTCCACAGAGAGCAGCTATCTGCCATTAAGCCACTGGTGGTTTTATATTTATTAATTGATTGCAGTTATTAATGAAAAAGAAACCCAACCCTGTTTTCTTTGCTCCTTTGAGAAAGTATTGAAGAAAGATAAAATGTGTGTCAGAAATTTCCCTCTCTTATATTGTACAGTGTGCAGCTGGGCAGCCCTTGAAGGCAATGATAAAAAACAGCAGCTGAGGCACTGGAGGGACTCCAAAAGAAAGCATGTAGATCAGATCAATAAGCATTAAAAAGATGCTTAATGCTTCAGATAACTGAAACTTGAGCTAGAGAGTGCAAGTATCGGGGAAGCGTGAGCTGCAACCTTCCGTGGTAGTTACAACAGCAGAGTATAAGGATATGCCACTTGACTGTTCAAAAGAAGAACAAATAATAGTAATAAGGCATGAGATTTGGATGTGACTGGGATAATGATGCATTGGAAGCACAGGAGTTAAATTCACAAAATGATTAAAAAACCCCAAGCACATCACTCTGTAGTAATCTGGGATGGTATTTGTGCCAAAGATAGATAAAACATTTTAGACAGAATTGCAATTTTAAGTCTCAATGAACTGTTCTTATACTTGGGCCAGATTTTTACAATTTTACTCATATTAAGTCATGCTTTACTCCAAGAATAATCCCGTTGATTATAATGGTAATATTGTTCCACAGATGTCTCGGAAGAAACACAAATGTAAAAGCAGACTTTATACTTCAGATAAAAGACATCAATCATGAGTACATCTGGGAATCCGATAAAAACATATGGTACAAAAAAATCTCTGTGGGATGATGGAAATGTACTTACAGAGCAGGTCTGTGGACATGTTTACAGATCAGGCAAAGGAAACCTACACAAAATAAATGAAAAAAGAATTATCAGTTTTCTGAACTAGCACTATTCATGTTTGTATCTCATGCCAATAATCATATGCATAGTCTTTCAGTTCTTTAGGAAATAAGGACAACATATCTACAGAAATCTAGGAAGGAAGAATTTCAGTTTGTAGAGGAAAAGGAAGAGAAAAACTGATTCCACTCCATTTCACAGACAGTGTAAACTGACAATATTAATGTAATGAATTTTAATTAAGATCAGTTCATTGTATTCCACATCTTCATTAACATTTATTATTATATATTTTCCAGGCATAAATTACAACAGAATTTTCAAGCACCATGTATTCTACCCCATTGCATGCTATTCTGTGTTTAAACCTGATATTTCAGATATTCATCTTAACTGTCCTGACCCTTGCAGAGTCAAAAATAATATTAACCAAATATAGGACAAGACATTTTATTTGCTCTCTTGAAAGACTTCTGGAGACTTCTGGTTTTCTGCTGAACTCATTCATCTTGTTCCCTTCCCATTAATCTTCTGGGTTTTGACTGAAATTTTACTACAAGCACATAGGGGCAGAGTCTGAATTTTCTGTAGCTGTCTGAGCAATCCCCAACACGTGGGTATGCCAATGACTGAATAAGGCCACTTGGAGCTACAGAAATAATAATGCATGTATTAGTAAGGAGACACACAAATAACAGTACAAATCACATCAGTGTATGCCATTTTATGCTCTGTACAAATCCTGAAAATTTCAGGCAGTGTTTAAAGGTGTGTGTATGTATGAATTAGGGTGAATGAAGGATGTTCAACAAAGTGAAGTGCCGAGTCCTGCACTTGGGTCACAACTGCAGCAGGCAGTGCTACAGGCTGTGGGAAGAGTGGCTGGAAAGTGGCCTGGCAGAAAAAGACCTGGGGGTGCTGGTCAACAGCAGCTGAACATGAGCCGGCTGTGCCCAGGTGGCCAAGAAGGCCAATGGCATCCTGGCCTGGATCAGCAATAGTGTGGCCAGCAGGACCAGGGCAGGGCTCATCCCCCTGAACCTGGCATTGGTGAGGCTGAATCCTGTGATCAGTTCTGGGCCCCCTACTGCAAGAAGGACATTGAGGTGCTGGAGCAAGTTCAGGAAAGGTCAACAGAACTGGTGAAGGGTCTGGAGCACAAGTCTGATTGAGCAGCAGCTGAGGGAGCTGGCATTTTTTAGCCTGGAGAAAAGGAGGCCTAGGAGGATGCTTATGATTCTCTACAACATCCTGAAAGGAGGTTGTAGCCAGGTGGGATGAGTCTCTTCTCCCAAGTAACAAGGGACAGGACAAGAGGAAACAGTCTCAAGTTGGGCCAGGAGAGGTTTAGGTTGGCTATCAGGAAAAAAGTCTTCACCGAAAGAGTTGTCAAGCACTGGAACAGGCTGCCATGTAAAGCGTCCCCATTCCTGCGGGTATTTAAAAAACATGTAGATGTGGTGATTAGGGACATTGTTTAGTGGTGGACTTGGCAGTGCTGGGTTAGTGGTTGGACCAATGATCTGAAGTGTCTTTTCCAACCTAAACTATTCTATGATTCTATGAAAATTTGACTCTGATGAAGACAACAGTATTTTGTTGCTGACTGAAATGGGCCAAAGAAAACATCTTCATTTTTAAAAATAGAATGATAGTTAGTAAAATGTGGCGGTCACATTGGCGTGCGAGGCTGCGGCTCAACCTGCCTTTTCAATGTGGGTCAGTGATCAGGTAGATTGGGCGGATGATGCCTCTCAGGACAGTGAGTCCTGAGAGGTAGGCAGGTTGAGGCAGTTTCCCGCCATGGGTTGCCATCCATCACGGCTCCGTCCCCTCCCCTTTCCCCTCATGAGTTAAATATTCATGTAGTTGATTTAATATTCATGTATAACTAGAAGGTTCTGTGGCTCTGTTTTCTCTATTGGTTCGTTCAAATTTGTCCCTCCTTTGTGTCACGATTATTGGTTGCTGTCACCTCCCTTCATGTACCCCATTTGTCTGTTCCCATTCTCCTCCCCTTTTTCCCTCCCCTCATAAACCCCTGTAACGGTCTTTTCGGGGCTCGTTCTGCGGCTCCCGTTCTAGTAGTGAGTTCTCCTGTCCACGCCTGGACAGGGAATAAAGCTCGAGGATTTGCACCGCAAACGAGTCCTCCTTTCTTCCTTCATCGCCTCCGTGTCGCTATCACGCGATCAGCTGCTGCCAGCCCCAATCTGGGCTTCAGATTTAACAGCTCTTTTCAGAGCTGCCCCGCAAGGGCTAAGGCACTGCCTTGCTGCCGTGCACGCTTGCGCAGCGTGAGCTCCGGCGACCGGGCGCTCGAGGACACTGTCGCCCACTGACCAGCCGGGCGGTCAAGCGGCTCAGCGACAGTAAAATACTTCCAATTTAATTGAAGCTGGTTGCAAGAACTGAGTTGTGCTGTGAGAAAGCAGCAGTAAAGGGGCCCACATGCTAGAGGCACATCAGTGAGTTCTCTTTCTAGAAAAAAAACCAGGCATGCTGAGAGCAGGCTTCCCAAGCAGCAAGTGTCCTAGTCTGATTTCCATCATCTAGAAAACTTTATTTCTAAAAAAGATCTACTCTGCAGTTTGACTCAATTCTGGCGGAGAGCAAGACTAGTCTGTGGTGTCAATTTCTAAAAATACAGCCCTTGCAGAGGCAACAGTGGACTTTAATGGCATCCATATGTGACTGTACACACACCAGCCTTTGTCATCCCCAGAAACAGCAGGCTACATGTTATCACTGTCAAAGCAGTGCCATCAACTAATAAGGATTTCATTTCCCCTGCTGAAAAACTAGATTCATGATAAAATGATTTAATTGTGTTGGCATTCAATCTGCAGGGCAATTACCTGGTAAACACAAGCAGCTCTTCCCTCCCATATGGTTTGAGTCATTAATATACATTCACCCTCACACATCTGGTCTGCAGCACTCTCCTGGCATGAGAAAGTGCAGCCTCAGTCCATGCCCTCCTTGGCCCCCACACATTCCCCATCCAGCCTTGTTGCAGTGACACTGTGGTCCATGAACACCCCAATTAAGGTTTGGTTGAGTTGTTCTATGATGTCATTTTGCAGGTAAATCACCAAAGTGTTTTTCTCCACAGGCCATTGAAGACTGAGAAAATTTTCCCCTCGTACAATTCTATGATGAAGCAGTGTTAGCAGCAGCAACCCCAAAGTGCCGAAGTCCAGCCCTTGGGAAGGACACAGAAACCACAGATCAAGAGGGAGCCCCTCTATGAGGGCAGCCCAGTCACTGCAACACAACCCACTCACACAACAGAAGAACAGCAGGCACACCATCACAAGGAAGTGCTCCTCTTCCAGCGGCTGGTTCAGATATTGTCTCTGACAAGGTGAGGATAAGTACAGTAAAGCGTATTTGCAGGGACAAGGGAGTGTTAAGTAGAACTACAAGCTCCTTCATATGCTATGCCAGCTCTTACCTGCAGTTATCCTCAGCATGGACCCAGAATTGCCTGTCAACCTAGCTGCACGAAACCACACCACAAATCCCTCTTTTTCTTCAGGGGCATTATGATGAGGGCACCCTTGTGCAGTGTATTGCTCCCTGACCAAGGGGACTCCAACACACACAGGGCTGTGGCAGCCCATATGCTGTGCCAACCAGGCACAGTGCCTGGCAGTTTCTGGCCACATCAGTCACTTGTCCATCTAAACTCAGGTGGTTGGCCAGTGGCCATGCTGACCTCAGTTTAACATTGGCCAATCGTCTGTGTTTTCTCTCCTTGTAAACCACACTGATGTACCATATTGACCTTAAACAAAGTGCTGTAGGTGTGTTGGCCATTTTTCTGGCCAAATGTGCTGTGCTGCCCACACAGTCAAAAAAAGTTGTTTGCAGTTGCTCTTAAGTGTCCTCCTTTCTCATCAATGAATGGGCAGAGGAGGAGAAGCAGAGTAGGGGATGTTTCCCGTACATGAAAATTGCAGCCTTGAAAATGTCAGGCAAAGCCTGATGAGGTTTTTATAGGCTTCCAGGTATCAGAAAAATAGTTTATTCATTTAGGTTGAGTGGAACTTGATGGGTTAGGTATAATAGATGGTTAACAGTCAAGATAACAAAGCAGTGATTATAGACACTTTGGATAATGAAAAGTTCAGTGCTTTGTGGTGGTGGAAAGTGGTTTGTGCCCGTTAGAGGAAGTGGGGATGAGTTCTGCACTGCCCAGAAGGACGTGTCACAGTGTATTTTGTGTAGGAGCCAAGATTTTAGGGTTTGGATTATTTTCAGTTGCTGCACCATTGGCACAAATTCACAGACTATGCATTTTGTGTTTTATAAGTGATTGTAGTGGGCACACTGTGGGCACGTATGACTCAGGATAGATACATGTGATGGTGATGGGACTGCCCTGGGATGTCCAGAGTCCACAGTGGGAAAGGCAATGCCTGTTACCTGTTCTGTTCTGGTGCAGAAGACATGGAAGCAATGAAATCAGGAAGCAGTTTCCAGGTATGGTTCATGAGGAGGACCTACAATGAGGATCAAGGTCACTGCTACACCAGAGGAAAGGTGCTTTCCACAAGGAAATGCACAGCAAGGAAAACCAGCCTGAACAGGACCTATGGGGCTGTTCATGATGCATGAGACGTCCATGAAGGCTGCCAGCAATGGTCTTGATAACTTCCTTGCTTATCATTGGTTAGCACTGGGAGGCAGCAAGAAGGGCAGGAAAGACTCCACTTTCTACAGCTACTGCAGGTCGCTGCAGATTTCTAGGAGGATGACAAAGTTTTACCAAAAACCACGTTTCCCTGGTCTTGAAGCTCATCTCTACCAGAGACAACAAACTCCATGGCAAGGGAAGACAGGAAACTGCTCTGTGAGGGACCTTTGCAAAGTCTGCAATGTAAGACTACAACTTGTTGTTCAAGACAGCTGCCCTGCATGTAACACCCAAGGATTCTCACGTTCGTTCATGTGACAGAGCTCCTCCACTGACCTCTCTTTCAGAAGATGTACATCTATCTTCCCTGGTATCATGCCACAGAAAACCAGGGGAAAAGCAGGCCCAGATGTAGGAAGAGACATAAGTGGCAGCAACAGGAAAAGCTTTCACATTGTGGGTGATACCCCTGTGCTTGCAACTTGATGGCATCTGTAGATAACAAGAGAACACGTTGCCTGCAAAAGAGACCTATGCCATGCAGAGACAAAGACCTGGATCAGAATTTTTGAATTATGAACCCACCGTGAGTGGAAACATGGCTGTTCTGAACCAGACAGCTTCTGCCCCCCATCAAGTCTTCAGAGGGTATTACAGAATTCCTTACATTGCTTTCCACACAAAACCAATGTCCAAAAACAATGACAACTGCCAACACAGGCATACTCTTTGTAGTGATCTGACATTTTATGGCCCCCAAATGCACCTCAGTTTCATGCTGCCCACCACAGAGGCACACTAGCTAACCAGTCACCAAAAGACTCTTCTCATGATGTGAAGTCATCTGTCCACCCTACTCATGCAGCTGAAAAGGGACATTGCTATACCTTGGATACTTAGAAGAATGCCCAGCATAACTCATTTATAGATTCACAATAGCCTCATGTAAGTGACATTGTTATCTAAGTACCTTTTATCATATTTTAACTGAGTAAAGGTAAAACACAAGTAAATGTATTTTTTCAAAACATCTGTGGTAAGTAATACAATTGCAGATGCCTAAAATACACAAGCAAAGATGTGACAGGAAAACCACACTTAACCTACTTACACTGAGATTCAATCAGGAAGGACTCTCTTTCCCCCACCACAGAAATCGGTTGCTGGGGTTTAACTTCCAGCACACCTTACGACTCAGGTTGCATCTCTCTGAAGGAAACACCTTCAGAACACAACACATCTATCACACAGCATTAGCATTCCACTAGTGTCCCTACTTGTCCCTACTTTCCAGTACTAACAGGAAAAAATGAATATGCAGGGCCAAAATCTTCATCTAAAGAAACCTACACAGATTTTCTAAAGTTTGTGCTAGTCCCACATGTACCTCCACATCAGGATTTAATGCATGCTAAGTACAACTCATCAAACATGCAATTTGTTTGATATCATTGATCAGCCATTATAGTCTGTGCATTTTTTATCTACCACATGCAGAGTCCCTCACTGGCGAAAAAAATGAAATTATAAATGACTTTATTTATAATATAAAATAGTATGATTTGTACTTTTACAATTACTTGGGATTTTTTTTCAAGTCATGGAATTCTTTTATAATTATAAAACAGAATAACTGTTTTGCCATCATCTTTTTCTTTATGTACAGGATTCTGCATCTTTCCCTTGATTAAGCAACAAACCTTGAGCAGTACAACACACGAACGCTTGTGTCCCCAATCCAGAAATCTGGCTCACTAATTTTGCAGAAGTTCCCTAAGTCTTATTTGTGAATGTTAAAAATAAGGAAAACCCAAAATTATAAATGTAATGTCTTTCTCTTTTACAAAGGACTATGCAGAGGTAAAAGAACTGTACAAAATCATTAGGCAGACTGTGAATGGACAAAAATCATGTCCTCAAGGACATTTTCTCTAATGTATTTACTAAGGATATTTTGTATACCTTCAGGATAATGTTTTAAATCATGTTTACACACACAGAGACACTATACAAATACATAAGCTGGTTTCACTGCTGAAGGAAACCTTATAATTATATACACATCTCCACAGATGAAATGCAGTAGTATGCAAGCAACCAAGAGCCCTGCCAGTTCCCAGTGACTTCACAGGTCATTCTATTGAAAATTTTTTGATCCCTTGGCTAATATTTTGGCAAAGCTATACTGAGCATTAAATGTGGATACAAAAAAAAGTCCTGCCTTACCATCCCCTCCACCAACCAATCAATATTCTAACCTGGTTATGATCACCTCAACATGTAGTATCATCAAATATGATCCACACACGGTCACCTCATCTATTCAAGTCTGTTTTCAGTTTAAAGCAAAAAACACCCCAATTTTCATTAAAGGTAAATACATTTTATATCCTGTGCCCTATTACCAGAAACACAAATACCAACAAATCCCATTCCATATTTCAAAGCAAGTTCTTCCTGTTCTGAAATATTGCACTCTCTCACCATAATTTTTCCAGCCTGTATCACTTGACAAGGGTTTCTTTTGGTCAGCAAAAGACCTGTAGCAGATAAGGCATCAAACACAAGTCTTTGCCCATCTCCAGTGCTCTGATAACAAGAAATGCTATTAAATAGTATTTTTAAAAAGAGATAGTAACAAAAGGGAGACAAATTCCTAGGGAATGATACCAAATGGCATCTCATGCCAGCCTGCCTTACTGAGGGCTGCTCTTGTTGTTTGGCTTTGCAAAGCACTCAGCACTTTGACTGTGATCCAGTAGAGCAATTTTGCATTTCCCATGTTTTTCTACCACTGACTTGCAGGGAACTATTTGTATACATGAAGACAAACCTACTCTTCATATTTTGCTGGGTCAGGATCAAGGCACCAATCATCTTTCTAGATCCTTATTTTCTTATGAGAATTGGATAAAATGAGCTAAAAAAATAAATCTTGTAAGAGTGAGCTTTAGAAAGCCTCAAGACCCAGGAACATTCCTAAAATAATTTGCATTCCACAGCAACAGGGCAAAACAATTTCCATTTCAATGAGCCTGTGGAGAGGACTCTGGTCTGCTGGCTGAAACTCAGGACTGAATCCCAACATAAAATAAACACCAAACCCACTTGTACAAGGTCACGTGAAAAAGCACTTTTTCCTTTTCTCCCTGAATACCTTGGCGGAACTCTTTTTCATCACTTCAGGCCTGCATCCCAATACTCATTTCAAAAAGGACACTGCCACTCCTCTCTGCCGGACAGACTGGTCAGCAGGGAGATTTCTTGTCCCTTTCCTGCTTCATGCTTAAGCAGCTGTTCCCGAAGAGTCAACAAGTCTGCGGCTTCAAAAAAGGTTTGACAAAAACCTGGGTTTTAACACTCACTTCTTTCATAAGCTTGATACAAATAACACACACTAGCAGCTGAAAACTTTCCAAATGTGGTAAGCAAAACCCGCAGCAAAGGCAGACAAACAGACAAGTTCCCACACGGTGCAACAGGCACTCCCGTGACCAGAGAGAGGAATACACATTTAGCCAGTACTTTGGCAATGTCAGTAAATTTCAGGAAATCATAAAAACAGATTTGTCATCTGGAAGCCAACACCTTACCTCACACATCTTGCTTAGATTATGGTAATTTAAAATCTCCCACCCTCAAAATGCTCACAAACTTGCACATTATCTACAACATCACCCAGATGCATCCTAAGCACTGTTGCAATAATGTGATGTAATGTGTAATGTTGCTGCTATATTATGTAAATATTTATATTCAAATTATTTTGAATAGTTCCACTTCTCAGTTTTGCTCACTCTGATACACTTTTAGCAGTTTTAAATTTCAATGCTGTGAAATGACTACTTCATTCAGAAACTTGTAAAAGTGAGGAAGTTTTACCCGAAAACGGATTTTGAGTCAAGAATATTGGTATTTTCCAGTTATTTTAGATGCAAAATGATCTTAATGGTGATTCCAACGGGTTAGCAGCTTGGTCTCTTTAGTTGCTTCAGAAAAGTTGGATGTCTCTATACATAAATTATGTATCAAAGGATAATTAATCCTCCTCCACAATACGCCTCGCTGTTTGTTAACAGCTTCTTGGCTAGTAGAAATGTTTTCTTTTTTCTCTCCACTCCCAAAGGCCTCATACTTAAGAGATTTGCTTGAGCTGCCTGAAGTAAACAATGATAACACGAATACATCCTTATAACTCTAAAGCATAAGCAGAATTTTCACTAAGAACTTAATACTCAAGGCAGAGAGACAGCAGGAGCCAATTTGTTTTAATTAACACTACAAGACTTACACTGGGTAACAGCTGCCTGTCACATCCCTCCATTTGTTTGCTTCAACGTGCACGCTCAGATTTCCTTTGGACAGCAGCTGGACCTGTCAATGGTAAACTCAGCAGCAATACCACCCACATCCTTTCCCTCCTGTTCACACACGTGGACTGGCTGGAGTAGGATACTGCACGAAAAATGCAACCTACCACTTCGTAAGGTACAGAGGCAAGGGATAATTGTTAGAACTAAATTACTGAAATTAGCCAGCACATTAATCGTCAGGTACAGATTGTTGGAACTAAACTGTAACTTGAGGAGTGATTCCTTACTGCATTTTCTTAAAAGGTATGTTAGATTTAGGGGTTATATTTCATAGTAGTGTCTAGAATGACTATGGTGCACAACTCTAATAATATCCAAATCCTCCAAATGGTGTATATATGCTTATAATGGAAGCTACACATGTTCCTAAGTATTACTTAGCTGTTTCATTAATTTTTCCTTTGGTTATCAAGCCACTTAATGACTCCAAAAATCTGCAAATTGTGGCTCATAGATTATTGTTGAATGAAAGCAGATACAGATGCAGATTCTTCATATTCAACACAGTAACCTGTTTCTCAGATAAAAGAGAGAGAAAATGTTGCTCCCCACTGTCACTAATAATTGAACTTCTTGTTCTCCCATACTGACAGCTTGCAACACAGAGCTATAACTGGACTCCTGCCTTTCTAAGGTCTGGACTGGAATTGCATGGTATACAAGCCTTTCTGAGATTCTGTGCCACTTCTTGCACATTACTCAAACAAGAAGCCAAAAAAATGTGGCGTTACATGCACAGTGTTCATGCTTGTTTAAAATTTCATCCTGCCGGGCAATGTTGTTCTACTGTTTTCTCCGCAAAACTGAAACTTGAATAAATTAAAAGAGACTGTCTCTTCTATACACAAGGTTCTTTTTTTCAGTGAAAGAGAACGCGAAAGGAATTATGAAAACAGGATAACAAGGTCAATGATGTAGAGACTGGTAAAGGAAGAGCTACTACCGCCACAGAATGACAAAAATAACTTACAAACAAGTCCCCATTAATTCCCATATCAGTACCAAATAAAGAGCTTGGAATATGGTGCACCACAGATTAATGAATGCCAAGTGCAAGCTGACATAAAATACACCTTGTATTTCAGCAGTTTGGCATTTTTATTGCAGTCACTTGTCTGCATGCCAATTTTTCAGAGACAGCCTTGGAACCTGATTAACTTCTCCATGGGCTCTAGCAACAGAGGCAAAGAACACCATTTTTTCATTTAAAAGTGATCCTGATATAGAAAAGTTACAATAACATAGAAAAAACAAGCTAAGTGATCTCTAACCTTTTATTAAAATTCACCAAGAGGTCACGTGTCTTCATTTCTTCAGCCAGCTGCATGACCTCTTCAACTCCAACTCTGACTTTTGAAACATCCATTCAGTATGGTTCTGTGAGTTAATGAAAAATAACCTGAAACAACTCAGATGTTTGGCATTTACACCAAGTTACCAGAAGGCTGGTTTAGTAGTTTATAAAAACCTACATGAATATATTCTGATATATATATGGGATGTGAGGTTTGCAAGTGGAAGAATTTAGGGTTATCTAAAAGTGCCCATTATCAAATACTTGGATGTTTTCTGTCAACAACTACCAAAGTGTACTTTACTTGTTGCACCATGACATTCTAATCTCCAACATCTACTACAACCTTAATAGAAAACTAACAAGTTTCTAATGAATGGTCACTAATGGCTTGCTAACCAGATTCACATTGGGAGAATCCATATGATCCAAGAGCCAGTGCTCTGCTGGGACAAACTGAAGGTACAGGTCACACTCTCCACAATGACACTATCTTAAGTTGTTCTGTAAACTTTGTGGATTCAACTTTGGAAGAATATCCTTGTCAAAATACATGATATTTAAATTAAAATTTAATGCAGCTTCAGATTCTGGGACCCAAACATATTATTGGAAGTATGATACCAACCAAAACACCTAAGTAGATGTGCGACAATTTTTGTTATCAGGCTGGAATTTAATATTAAAAATTATAACCTGACTATGGGTCTTTCTAAATTAGATGATTATTTAATAAATTTATAAAGTTATCAATACAAATCACTGATGACAAAGATAATTCAGAGACTTATACCATCTAAAAAATCAGTGAATTTGACAAGTAAAAATTTTCAAAATAATATATCCTGCTGATAATTTTACAGATCAAAAAAAGACATTCATTCTACATTGTCTTCAACTATTTTGTGAACTGTTTTTTTGATTTGGGTAAAAAATTTTTTAAAACAATCTTATTTATAGTCTCTGTTTTCTATTAGTTTAAGAAGCCCATACTTACTTTTGTAATGTTTTATTTAAAATTATTTTATTATGTTGAGATTTTTGATGTTGATAAAAGTGGTATGAAAAACATAGCAAAAATATGATAATTTTATTTTTTAAAGGACTGAGATCACAACCCCTTCTCAATCAGGTCACTTTGATGACCTCTAACATCCTCATATACACTCTGTAGCTCAGTATTTCATCTTTGCTAGAGCTCTAGAAATCTGTAAATATTTGGCTTTATAGGTCCTGAAGCCTGCAAAGACTTGAAGGGTTCTGAGATTCAGGCATCAACACTGACAAATCACTGAAACAATAAGAACAACTTAAAGGAAAAAAAATTATTTCAAGCCTTATCTTTTCTATTAGAGTAAGACAAAGGGTGGAAAGCAATTTACTCTCCCATTTATCCCTGTTTTGTTTTCTAGCTTGTCAATCTCTCTGTTTTGGCCAGGGCAGCCTTTCTTATTTTCATTCAATAAATTATTAAAAACTAGGATACATTTTTATTAGCCAAAATCTTCCACAAACTCAGTGAAAAATCTGCATAGCAAATTCAATGATTAAAAAGGGAAACAATTCCTTCTGTCACTTCCACTAAGAGCATTTTAAAGAGAAGAACAGCATGTAAATGTGCACAAGTCAAGTAAAGATGATTTCTAAGCGTGAAAATTATTCTTGTCCGTGGCAGCTGCTATGTGAGAAGTAATAAGGCCCAGAAGCCTTGCTGGGCATGACCAGTGATAAGAATATCATTACGATCCATCTGCAACCCCCAAGAAATGCAAAATGCCTCAGCAATCTTTTGTTCTAAGCAAAACTAGAAATCCAAAGCAACAGGTTTCCAAGTCAGGACATAGTGAGTGTCACCACATGGATACCTCCCTGACCCCCTCAAATGGTTTCGAATAAGGGCAAGCTGAGAATACCTTTCAGAACTACAGAATTTCAGTATCACAGATTTTACAGTAAATGCGTTTGCTTCGCCTGCATATTTACTTGCTTTGTGAGGAAAGGAGTGTTAGGTTTGCAAAAACAAGTGAGTCATGAACAAGTCAAAATATTTCCAGTAAACTTATTTTTGCCTGAATACCGTGAGTTAACTGAAACCAAAACATTTTGTAGACTTGTATCAGTTTCAGTGGCTTGTGATGAATTGGTGATACTGGCTGTGCTCCATTTTGCTGAAATTGTTAGTTACAGAGTCACAGAATCAATTAGGCTGGAAGAGACCTCCGATCATTGAATGCAACATGACCAATCACAACCATGTCAACTAGACCATGGCACTGAGTGCCACATCCAGCCTTTCATTAAACACCTCCAGGCATGGTGACTCCACTACCTCCTTTGGCAGCCCATGCCAATGTCTAATCACCTTTTCTGTGAAGAACTTCTTCCTAATGTCCAACCTAAAACTCCCCTGGCCCAGCTCAAGCCAATGCCCTCTTGTCCTGTTGCTGGTTGCCTGGTAGAAGAGACTGACCCTCACCTGGCTAAAACCTCCTTTCAGGCAGTTATAGGGAGTGATAATGTCTTCCTTGAGCCTCCTTTTCTCCAGGCTAAATAACCCCAGCCCCCTTAGCTGCTCCTCGTAAGACTTGTGCTCCAGACCCTTCACCAGCTTTGTTGCCCTTCTCTGGACAAGAGGTTTTATTCACCTTCATTTGGGGTCTAACAGCCTAACTGTGGAAATCCTCACTTGACACATTTTTTCTTACTTTCACTGGCATCTACCACTGAGGACCAACACAGAGGGATCTCTTTCCAGTGCCTGGCACCACTGGGATGAGGAAGGGCTATCTGGCTGCCAGGTTTACAGGAAGCAAATGATGCATCTACTCAGGATACCTCATGTGCTAGTTTTCAAATTTCTCTTCCACTGAAAGAAGGGAAGAGTGGCTTTGTCATAGTGCATTTGGACTCATTCTGGCCAGCAGCCCTGGTCTTTTCTTGGATGAGCCCTGAGAATACAAAAACAGTGTTTCAGCACGCAAATAACCTGCTGCTCTTTCTCACTGTGAGAGACATTAAGTCACTTGCCTAATTAATATGGATGATTGCTGAGATACCTAAGTGCAGCTGAAGCAGAAAAAGATTACATTACATCATCTTGGTTTATCTTAATCACTTTAAAAGGGTTTAATGCCTTTTCCTTACTCAATGATGCAGGTGAGCCCTGACTGCCAGCACATAAAAAAGAAAAAAAACCAGAAGCCAGAAAGCATCCTAGACCATATATGGAACATTTCTGGAGCATTACAAAGGTTGCCTCTCTGCACAGAAAGTTAAGCTGGTTGCTAAGACTAAATGAAAATTGAATTAAAACAGAACTTATGATTACAATACAACTCTCTGGGGGTTTTGTATTCCTATCTACAAGTTTCTTTTTTGTTACACCAATCTAATATCAGTTATGTTTTTAGTAACTTCTTTCTTTTAGCTAACACTTTCCAGCATGTTACTACCTTCCCTCTGCCTCTTGCTGACTGCCTCTTTCCAGATCTTCGTTCAGCATCTCTACTTCCCTTCTTTTCAAAATCCTCTTGGTTTTCTGCATGCCATATCTGTGACGATGACTCTGGAGATAATTCTGCCTGGAAAAGAGGTAATATCTACCTCTCTGGAGACAAAATAAGCATTGAACTACTTTAGTTATGTCTTTAGCATGTGCTTCACTGGTCCTTCCACTGCTTATTATTGCAGGACAATATAATCATTAGACACCTGGTGTCTTCTTTGGGTATCAGCCTGTCAAGGCATTGGCAAAATAGAATTTTAATGCTATATAAATAACTTGTTTATTGCCTAGTTTTACAGCACTTTTATTGTAATTTTTTAAAAAGCCATACTGAATCTAAAGTTACTTATTTCTGCAGGACAGGACAAACTAAAGCTGACAATCACATTATACAGCTGCAGTGATTGAAATAACATTCTAGCTAAAGTACACCAACAAAATTGCAGTGATAGTTTATACCCAAAAACTCACACGGGACTCTTGCTGTTGTGGTTCTCTCTGAAAGATATATGTGACACTCTTGCAGAAGACATCCTTGCTTCTCCTCAAGAGTCCCTAAACACCACTAATAGCAACAGGAATCTGGAAACAAGAGAGTGAGTGGAGCAGAAAAGTTTAATATTGTTCAATGCTGTTAATATTGCTTGCTGTTGTGGATGTTAGCACAGGTTAGATACTGTTACACTAGTATTTTCTGAAGTGCAGTCTACAGTTGCTATCCTGCATTTGCTGCTAATGCATTTTTTGCTACAGTTCTTCAGATGACCATTTGATCATCCAAGTTTGACACAGGACAGTGCCTCCCAACAGGATAAGCCCAGAAAATTCACTAATCTGTGGATGAATCTTGCCATTCTGGAGTGACTAGAGCTCCTAAAGTGGCAGCACATGACTTCCTCCAGCGCAATTAGTGTCACTGTGAAGACAAAGCATGGTGCCATCTGTACAATGAACACAGTGAGCCATTCCATGAGGTGTGTCTGGGTCACCTGCAACACCCCTCAGCACACAGAGCTGACATTTAGAACTGAAACACCTCTAAGTGCAACACCCAGGTCTGGGCAGCCATCAGCTGAGCTACCTTAACCATGAGCACAGGTTTCCCTGTGAGGAGCCTGCCACACATAAGGTAAAAAGAATACTAACACTCCTGACATCTAAGAGATGAACACTTTTCTATTGTATCTCAACACACAAAAGAGACAATTCCCCTGCTCCTTCCCAAGATATAGAGAAAATAGGCAATGAAGAAACATTCTCCTAGAACAGACCCTTTTCCACTTCTCTCAGAGCAGGGGAAGAAGAGACAGAGAAGACAACTGAGACCGGGAATCCTTCTACATTATACAGATGACTGCTTCCCAGCAGCTGGGCTGGGATGAACATCAACATTTACTCTCTGACCCCTGTGGCTCAGACTGAGCTAGAAGGTCTTCTTCCCCATTACTTAATCATTGAGGAGTTAGGACTAGGTGCCACTCACAGCAGACCATGATGATATTCCTGAGATACTCCCTACATCTTCTTCTATACTCCTAAGTTAAGAACAGAAGATGAAATGCACACAGTTCTTCTACACAACTACTTTTTCAGTCTTTTCATGGATACTCACAAGAACTACATGTTTTTTTAATAGTTGTCTAATATCTTCAAGAATTTGTAGACAAATCTTTTCATACCTGAAACCTGAGGGTCTCCAGAGGAAAAAATTACAACAAGAATGTTTTGTTACCAACTCTGCATGACTGAGCTTAATTTAAACCCTTTTATGATCCACCAAAAGGACTAGAAATGTATGCTCTTCTATTTTACTCCAACCACAGTTTTTGAGGGTTTAAACAAGCGAATATGCAGTGTCTGTCTTCAGGGATGCACTTTGAAAAATCACAGAATCTGTATGGAAGAAAACATTTGGAGGTAATCAGTGTGATCAAGTTATCTCTCTAACTCATTAGAACTAAAAATCAATGCCTTATGGTACAATCTATCATATCATGATTCCAGCTTGCAGTGATGAGTAGCTAATGCTATTTGGGAAGATTACGTTTTTCTATTTCAAATTGTTTGTGAAACAGCTTCTCCTAAAATAGTGCTCTAGGTGCAAGACAAAAAAAGATAAAAGCAGATCTACTCTGTCCTCCAAGAGAACTAGTTTATAAAGGCATCCTTGATCCTGATTTAGCACTGCAACTCATGCCATTTTACAAAAGATCAATCAGTACAAGCAGAAAAAGCAAGAAAAAAGAGGAAATATCAGAAACATAGACTCAGTAAAGTCCGTTGCAAAGAACTGTTGCTTCTAGACTGCCATGTCAGAGACATCTGGAACCCAAAACGCTCTTTCACAGCAAATTGCAAATAGCCCATATACAGAAGACTGTGCTGGAAGATAGAGACAAGTCAGCAAAAAAAGAGGAAACTTAGAAGCAAAACATGGATTT
This sequence comes from Orthonyx spaldingii, assembly GCA_013397795.1. Lineage (NCBI taxonomy): Eukaryota > Metazoa > Chordata > Aves > Passeriformes > Orthonychidae > Orthonyx > Orthonyx spaldingii. The sequence goes on along the minus strand of VZTJ01006176.1, from coordinate 2,421,475 downwards.
TATTATCCCCAGGATATGTGTGGATTTAAATTTTATGATCAACTTCCAAGATTTTCCCATACAGAATTCAAGTCAACTGACCTTCTTTCTGTCCTAACTCTTGTTATTTCCTGCTAGTTATCACAAAATAGCCGTATCCTTGGCATCATTCAAAGAGATTTCCTACTACTTTCCACACACGCAAGAAAAGAACAAACAGTTTCTTCTGGGTTTAGTGACAATTAAATGATGCAGCCGCTTGCACGGTGGCACGAGCTAAAGTAGAAGTGTGTGACTGCTGTTCCCTTGGTGTTTCAAACAGTCTTGTTTGCCTCATGCTTATCTTCAAAAGCAGGAACATCTTAAAATAAAAGCTCAGAGGGGCCAGTAGGGAACTAGCTGGCAATACTCTAGTTTGGAAAACAGCTTGTGAGCTGGATTGCTCTTACTGAAGAGGACGATTTAGATTTGTAAAGGTAGATGGTAAGGTCAAGTGCCCAAACACATCAAACTTATAATGCCAGCACTGACTGCCTTAAGTATAGCATGTATATTCATTTATGGGCAGGGTGGGGGTTGATGTTTCTTGGGTTTTAATCATCAGTCAAGAAATCAGGAATCTGAGGGAGAGCGACAGCAGCTGAGATCCCAACCCTGGCAATACGCTGTAGATTAAATGTGTCTCAATTGTCACAGGGAGGGGAATTATCTTATGATGCTTCCTTTCCTTTGAGTCCTGGCAGAAGGGCAGGCAGGGAGAGAAGACATGCAAGTGCTGACAGAACTTCACAAAAAGGCAATTCTTGATGCAGAGAAAATTACAGAAATTAGAGGAAATAGAAGTTTTTGCCTTTGGTTAGAGAGCATGAATTTGTGACCTGCCCTGGTTAAACTTAGAGAATAAAAAACATGATTTAACGGCCCCCTTTAGGAAATAATTATTTATTTTCTTGTATTTATGTGATTTTTGGTATCAAACTCTCCAAACCTCCCACTACTCTTCTCACTCTGATACGCAGGTCTAGAGAAACTGATACAGTGCTTCTAATCTTATTTCTCTCTTTTGTTCCAGCTCATCCCATCTTTTGCTTCTTACACAAATAATCCTATTATCAATTTTCAGCATCTGTATGATGAGAACAACCAGGTTCTACTTACATGTCAGAGCACTGAACAATTCAAAAAGCGGTGGTGGTCAGCCCATTACGCAGTTACAGTACTCCACGATCTATACCAGCTCCCATTAGGTTTGCAAATGAGATTTTGACTGCTTTGACTTACAACTCAGGGCAAGTAAGACCACACTAATGGTGGAAAATATACTGCACACACAGTGACACCACAACAGCAAACACACACAATATCAAGGAATGAAAACACAATTTGTCATCGATCCTGTCACTGCACTTCTGTTTAGCAGAACTCCCTGTGTTCCACCCAGAGCCACCTGCCCCGCAGAGCCCCATTTTGTGTTGTCCAGTGTGACTACTCCCCATGCAGAGAGGTGGAACAGTGCTCCGTGCGCTGCTTCTGCAAACCAACAAGAGGGACAGGAAGGACCAGTGAAGGGAAATTCCCAATGACAGCATCTTTATTTCTCCCCGCTGAAGGGTCAGAGCACAAAAGAGATGTTGAAGGTTGCAGGGTCACTAGCATACTGCAGACCTTGCAACAAAAAAGAGAACTTCCAAGAAGGGACAGGACTGCTTGACACCTTGTGCTGCTGCATGTAACTAGGTGTCTCAGACTTAAACAGCCAGATTTTCTGCTAAGCATTAGGACAACCAAGAATCAGGTCATACCTGCTGATATTAGTTTTACAACTGCAATACTGAGATGTGAGTGCTCAGATTGGGAACTTCTTCCCCATTCTGTCAAGAGCTGGATTTGCTAATCTCTTGGTAATAATGCCAGGCACATCCTCACCTACTGATTCCTGGAAAGAGAATGTATGTATCACTTGTATTTATTCATGAAGATCCTCATCATTTTAGATGAAGTGGCCACAGACAAATATGTATGTAGATATATCATGTGCCCAAAAAACAAAAGCTTGGATTCTGTCCTATATAGTCCTTTATAAATTAAAAACATCAGCTGAGGTGGGACGATTGTGTTGAAACTCACATTTTAAAGACAGCTACCACTTCGTGCTCTTCATCAACTACTTTAAACATCTACAAAAGCAGGTTGCCTTACTGGCTATCCATTGTAAGGTGGAACATACTTCTTGTGCTAAAATCAGACAGGGGAAGCAACAGCTCTCAGAGAAATGTCTGGCTGTCCAAATTTCACCTTTCTGAAAAATGTACTGTCATTTGACTAAGGGACAGAAACTTTTAACAGAGAAATAAAAAACAAGTGAAAGTTAAATTTTAACCAAGTTAGGTACTTTAAGAAAAAACCAAATCCTATAATCTAGTAAATCCCTCTTCCCCACAGGAAAAAAAAAAATCGCGTGTCCCGTAGGAGTCAATGACAGCTCAAGGCTTGACCTCGGCAAGCTGTCAGCCTGCTGAAGAGAGACGGAAAACTGTATAAACCGTGCTGCGGCTGCTTCTGTCGGCGGGGGTTCTGATGCAGGCGTCGAGACCCGCGTGCGAGGGGCGGGCGCACCTTTGGGGCCGCAGAAGTTTTTCCACGCGGGAACAAACCTCCCGGACCACGACCCGAGCCTCTCCTCACACGGGTGCCACCGATGGACGCGGGTCACGCCACCTCCCGCTCCTCACGCTCTGCCTTGAAAGCCCCGTGAGGGCCGTAGGGTTGGAGACAGGCAAGAAGGAGAGATGAGGAGATGTCCCCTCCTCCCCCAAATTCCCGGTCCTGCGGCCTTTCTGTGCCCAGCGGCAAGAGGGGCCAGGGTGGGCGTACATCCCGGAGCCCCGGTGCGCGGCGCTGCGGACGGACGAGCGGGAGAGCCTGCACAGCGACCCGGGAGTGGGGAAAGTCGAGGGGCAGAAGCGGGAAATAAGTAAAGACGAAACTCTCCTTCTGAAGGCGGACACATTGTGGCACAGTTTTCCTGGGGCGGCGGGCCCGGTCCGACAGCCCCGGTGCTCGGCGCCCGCCCCCCAGCGCCCCGCCCGGAGCGGGCCCCCCCGGCACCGCTGCGGGCCGGCGGAGCGCCCCCAGCCCGGCCCCGCACGCCGG
>VZTJ01006176.1:2316729-2408664 GCA_013397795.1 Orthonyx spaldingii | reverse complement strand
GGGGTTTGGGGGGGTGGTTCGGGGTATCCCGGAATGGCCTGGGGCTGGAGGCACCTTAGGGATCATCCATGGGAAGGGACACCTCCCACTAGAGCAGGGTGCTCGAACACTTGCAGGGTGGGGACTTCACAGCCTCTCCGAGCAACCTGCCACAGTGCCTCACCACCCTCCCAGCAAATAATTTCTTCCTAATGTCTAATCTAAATCTACCCTCTTCCAGTTTGAATCCACTGCCCCTTGTCCAGTCACTACGTGCCCTTGTGAAAAGCCCCTCTCTTGCTCTCTTGTCGCCTCCCTTCAGGTACTGTCAGGCCGCGGTCAGGTCACCCCGGAGCCTTCCGTTTGCCGTGCGCTGCCTTCCCCCTCACGGAGCTGTTCCAGCCGGGACGGAGCTAAAGCCTGGGAACGTGCCGGCCCGTCAGGCCCTAGGACAGCATCCCCGTAACCCACAGCGGGTTCGTGCCCCGCCCTAGCCGAGGCAATGAGGGACTCGGACCGCGAGGTGTCACCGTCCTCCCGCCGCCTACGGACAAACTCCCCAGGGACCCGCAGCTTCCCGGGGAAACGCGAGGTGGCTTAACCCGATCTGCGCTGGCACTGGCGTGCCAAGGTTGGATGGGGGCTGGCGAAACCGTGTTGGGTGGCGTGCTGGTGGCTTCCGTACCGGTGTCCTGGAAGTACTGGCTCGAACAGCTGCGCTCCAAGCTTGTGTTTTCCACACAAGCTGGAGATTTGGATACTGTAAAGGTGCCCAATGATGAGAGATAAAAGATGAGGTGAGGTGAGTCCTCAGTATGCCGTCCCACCCGTGGTGAGCTGCACTCCCTGCCAGGGCAAATTATGACAACGTGTTTTCAGATTCTGCGAAAATTTTCCATTAAGAGAAACATAAAAGCATTGAAGGGTTACTGATAGCCTCCTTTTTTAACCCATGTAGGTAGGAATACACCTTGATTATTTTTAGCAAGACATAGCATATAAAATATCCCATACCCTTTGTTTCTGAAACCTTTGGTTTAAATGCAATTCATGTGGGAAATTCTATTTATTTAAGTTCAGTTGCCTGCTGCAGACATCTGTGCTCCAGCGCAGCCCTGAGTAGATAGTCCCGGACAAAAAACTGCAAATAGCAGAGAGTACTTTGCAGGAGGCCTCAATGGGATGGGGGAAGCTGTTGAGCAAGAGAAACTATTCAAAAACAAGTTTAAAACCCACCCCAAACTTAAAAAAAAACCCTACCAAAAAGCCAAGTCTGGGAGGCAAGGGGGGAAAAAAGAATGTTTTTGTAATTCATTATTGGGCAGCTTGCAGAGTCAATAGAGGAATAGGAACTGTGTTGACTACACTGTTGCTAGCTGGGTGGTGGGACAAGTGGATATGGGCCTGCAGAAGTACAGTGCAAGTGTCACTGGGGTGGGAGGGGAGTGCAGTGCTTCAATATTTACTTGTGTCTGGGCAAGCAAAGTTAATGAATGGATTCTTGGTCCAGCCAAGCCAGAGCACTGTGGTCCTTAAATCTGACAAGAACCAATACAGGCCTTTGATTTTGGAGACCTGACTAATATTTTCTGAAAATTTAAGGTTGGCTATACTGCTTTTAGACTGGGGACTTGAAATCTGTGTAGACCTTTCTAGGATTGTTAGGGATCTGCTGTTTCTGTTCATGTGAAAAACAGCTGCAGCATAGCCATAAAAATGGTCAGTCTATACCTGTCCAGAGTGTGCTTGCTGAACAACCCTAGAAATTTGGCTGGAATGGACTGGATAGGAACACAATGAGAAGACGGCCTGTAACCACAGGTGCAAGGATTCCTGAGGAGCTGCCTGTTGCCTATTGCCACAAATCTTGTGAAGATGAAAGTGCTCCATCACAGGTTCATTTTGTTAAGTTGGCCCCAGCTGGCATCTCACTTTTTTTGGTGAGAATTTCTTATTCACCTCATATGTTCACTGGTTGAATGGCAGCGACTCTCCTCCTTAGCTCTGTGAAACACTGCTAACTTCTGAGTTACCTATTCAGTGCAAAGGTCTCTACAGGTTTATAAGTGACAAAGCCATGCCAGAAAAAAACTCAGCTTTTCTCCCTTGCCCTCTTTTATGTTGGTTTTTATTGCTAAAAATACCTGGTGAGTTCTGGAACATTTTTGTCACTATGAGACTGAGCGGAACAGGATCCAAAAACACACTGATTGTAATCAGATTGCTGCTGGTAGTTGCTCTCTGGATCTCACAGTAACAATGGCTATTTCACATATTATTTGGAGGATTTTCTTAGACCTGCACAATAGCAGTGCCAGAGGTACTGCCTGGGAAATGGGCCTGCCTAGTAAGGAATGAATCAGCCCATCTCCCATATGGCAGTTAAGAAATGTCTTTTGAATTGCCTTCAGCTGACTTGAAAGCTGCAGAACAAGGGCTTTATCTTCTTCCAGGTTTTCTGTGGATCTGTTAAAAGGCCTTGAACATACCTGGTTTTTTGTCTGTTTTCATGATAATTTCCTGGCGTTGTACCATGCTTTGTGGCATTCCCTTGGCTTTCTTTTTTCAGATGTGAAACAAGTTATTCACAGCAAAGCAAATGAGAAGGTGTCAGTGTGTAGTAACAGAAGATGTACACCCACTATTTCCTGCAGCACTTGGGATGCATTCTGTAACTACTGAATGACACCTTGAAATACAATATAAGGGATCTACAGTGCTGAGCCTGGGTCTTCCTGGGACCCCAGCTTGGATGTTGCTAGATTGGGAAACCTTGTGCCACAGTGCCTTACACAATACAATGCTGAGCAGAATAGCTGTGTCCAGTTTTCACCCTCTTAACTTTATGCAGCATTTCAAATTAAGAAAGGAAGGAGGTTGATGGATATAGGCAATGCTTAATTGTCAGGGAAGGACAGGGAGGGGCATAATGCCTTCCCTAGGGCATTGTCTTCTGTCTGGAGAAGGACCATGGTTGCTTATAAAATCACAGGAATGCTTCCCTGGTGTAACACTGTGTAATTATATGAAATTTATTAGATTTGGTTCTCCATGGTCCTGAGATGGAATTTTAATCTGTGATTCTTACCCATTTGAGCCTGCATTTAAAGGTATGGATCTCCCAGTCTTGGAAGTAGCTCTATTTGAGGCCAAAATGCTATTGTGTTCAAGTAGACATCAAAGAATTACAGAGCAATCTAGACTGGAGAGGACTCTGGAGGTCTCTATGTAACCCTCTTGCCTAAGCCAGGACAAATTCAAACATAGATCCAATTGGTCAGGGCCTTCTCCTGCCAGCTTTTGAAAATCTCCAGGGATGGATATGCTTGGAGTAGTCTTGAAAATCCCAGCTAATCAATGCCCTGACAGATCTGTTGGAAATACAGAAAAGCACAGTACAAACGTGGAGACCCACCAGTGTGACTGCAAAGATAAAAGAATCACAGAGCCCAAGTCAGGTGTATATGTACTATTTGTCCTGATGTTGTGAGAGATCAGTTAATAGAAATGCCCTGAAACCTCTTTCCATTTGCTGCAGTGATGTGATCAAAGAGAATTAGCAATGCTGTGTCAGTGTTGTATCACCGGTGTCTGCCAGCTCACAGATGGTGTCGTTGCTGCTGTTCATAGCCGCTGGGCTCAGTGCGTCAGAGATAAACAGGCCTGGTACTAACAGGGAGATACTTAGCTTTAAAAAAAAATAATGTGCCAACCTGGCAGTTTTGACAGATGAGAGACATAGAAAGAAAATTAAATACCGGAACTGAACTTGAATTCTGCTGGTGACATCAATATTTTTTTAATAAGGTTGTTAATAATGATATGTAAACATTAATAGAAAAGAAATGGAGATCCTATCACTCATATCTTCAACCCAAATTATTAAACTTCGTTTTCTGTGTAGCAGCACGGCTTCCTCTTGACTCCAGTTCTGAGTTTGTGGGCTTGGGCAGGACTGGAAAGTTTCAGTTCTCAAGATTTTAATTTCTCCAACTCTAGTGAAAAAACAGACTTCATTAATCATGGTTTCCAGCAAAAATTTACCATGCTGTTTCTCCCTACCACTTCACCTCTGACTCTCAGCACCATTTTTCCTAGGTTGCCTTCCCTCCATGTTCCCCACAAACTTTGTTTTTCAGTGGTACAAGCCTGCTCTTGAGGCTGCGTTCTCGCCTTTTGCCACCACGTGCTTTCAGAGATAATAACTAGAAAAAATTATGGAGAGGTCATAAAGCACTCTAGATGGTGGAGTACACTGAATTTTAAACTATCATTCATTACACTGCCAAATGGAAAATCAATTGTTGGTGACCTTTCTATTTAAGCTCAAACAGACTGTGTGCTGCTATCCTGCTCCAGCCCCTTCTTACCTCTCCCTGCCTTGAACAGGGCTCTCCCACTCCATTTTGCTGCCCCAGGAAGCTTTGCCTTATTTTCCATCTCCCTGTATTGAGAGCAGTTGTTCAACTGCACTAAACTTGCAGAGTAAGAAACAAGACTGATCTGCTTCTGTTGCTCCTTCACTGTAGTCTTGGTGTTTGTCTATCTTGATATAAATTGCGCTTTAGCACAGCTCTGGGAGGCAGATCAGTATCACCTGTGCTTAATTTGAGATTAAATTACACAGTCCAAAAACTGCACCAGGTAGGAGGCCTTTTGGAATAAGCAGACCCGGATGTTGAAAACCCAAACTACAAGTCTCTGGTCTTTATCTCAAGATCATTCTCCCTGATGACCTATGGAGAACTAGTGGCTGCTCTGCTCTTTCTCACACCCAAGGGCTTCTCAAATGCCATGTCTTCTGGGGTCTGTAGCTCACAAGATGGTGTCTGTAGGTCTGTATTGTATCATGTAACATTGTGTCCTCCTCAGAGTACAGTGCCCTGGGAAGTTGTTGAATGATACTGTGGTTGCTTTCTCACCTGATCACTAGTTGTGCTGAAGAAATCTGGTTGGTGAATCACAGGCACAGCTGCACAGGTGCACTTGCGGTGTGAAGTCTGCAGCTTTATGATGGATAGAGAATTGCATGGCCCAAGACTGTGCAGCAAACATGTGGAAGAACAGAAAAATCCCTAATCTGTACTGTAAGAGCATCTTCTCTGATCACTTGACTTGGAAACTGCTTGGATTTGGCTTTAATTTTTTTTTTTTAAAATACAGTTTTATAACTTTCAGCATAGCCTGTGTGATACTGAAGGTGCAGGGTTTGAATATGGACTGTTGCATCTGTCGAGGAAGTTGGTGGGAGGTTTGTGGGTTGTAGGAAGGAAGAGTTGTGAGCAGCCGTTGGATCAGTTCTGTAAATAGACTTGTTGGCTGAAGAGCATGTTTTGTTTAGAAAGTGCAAAACCCTTCATAGAAACCTTTTCATATTATTACCTAGCAGAGGAAGCAGAGCTCAACAGATTCAACCGTGTTTAGAATTTGTGAACCATTTGTTCAGACTTATGTGCTGACCCCTCAGGTTAGAAACAGAAAATAATCTGTGGTTTCCTCTCCCTTAGTAGAAGAACAGGTAGAATTTGGAATGGGTTTCACTCAGACGTGAGATTTAAATTGATGCATTTATCACAGTGACTGGTAAAAACTGATTAAATCAATTAAAGTGATGTATTTATAGAAAAAATTATTATTAGATAATTAGCATTTCTGAATAAGAGAGAGGCAAAAAACCCCAGTTGTTTACCTAGCATCCACAGAGACTTGCAGACAGCTACGTATATGATAGTCAGCTGTTCATATGGGGATTATATCACTTCTCCAACTGTGGTTTCCCTTTTCCCATGGATCTTTCTCTTTATCATTGTCAGACTTTTTATTTAAAAAGTTGCTCCCGCTTCTGAATTTTTAGTTTTCAGAAGTTCCTCTGAAATTTTCACTCTCTGTTCTGATTACACATGTGATAAGGACTGACTGCTAACAAAATTCAGAGAAAAATGTAACCAGAACGCCTAACCAAGGTGGGTTTCCTTTTCCTGTAGTCAGAAATTGTCCTCCTGGAAACACAAGATAGCCACACAAACTGTGGTTCAACTCATGCTGCCAGAGTAGCATCATGTTCTTATTTGTTCAGAGTTCACCCCTGTGATAGCCAAATGGCCTCACTGTAGTAAAAAATAATATTCTCTCCTCAGGTTAATAGACCTGCCTGGGTGTGATGGGAAGCTGAAATTCTCACTTGCAGTTTATGAACAAGGAATGAGTCAACCTGGGCATAACCTGGTGTGGTGCTGCAGCAAACCTCCTGGTGTCCTGTGATGTATCCGTACCAAAACCAGAACAGGCAGTAGAGAAATAAGAACTCCTGTTCCCAGATAAAAACCAACACAGATGGGATTTTTATCAGCTGTGATACTTCTTCATGCTGTAATTGGAAACATTCAATAGCAATATTACAAGAAGGAACATTACGTAAAAACCATCTGTGTGGAACTCCCTACAATATGTAACTGAGCTATGAAGCAGTAATTTTATTATTAACTTTAAACATCAGTATTAGCTTTATAACATTAAAGTATACATAACCCAAGCAGAATCCCCAAACTATCCATTTTGGTTTTAGTGTTACAAGAAATTAGAGATCTAGTTCTAAGCAAAAGGCCAAAGAGATACAATCCTATTACAAAAAAACCTCCAAAGTTCTTGGCTTTATTTTAAGTGTCAGAATTGTGGAGCACAGTCACATGCTACAGAGTGGTTCAAGCCCAAAAGCAACAGAGTTCAGGGTGACCAACAGGATGCTTTACCTACCCTAAAACCACCTGTCAATGCAGGGTACACAGTCTTGTCCACCAGTTACATGATGTCCAGAGAAGACTAGATTTCAAATCCTGTTTCATCAAACTAGATACAGTGTAAAGAACTCTGAACAGCCAAATGCACACACACAAAATGAAAAGCCAGTTGTCTGTGTTGTGGAGAGGTAAATGTGAAATACAAAGTATGGACAACAAGGTCAGTGTAATTCTGTCCACTAATATTTTTGTCATGAGTTTGTATTGGCAATCTCAGTATTGCATCTTGTGCCAGGGGTACACCAGTAACAATCATGGGAGGAAGACACAGAAGAAAGATCTCATGTAGAGCAGTTATTCTGTGAGTGTGTCCAGTGAAGGTCTTTCTTGGGTTATGTTGAGGCAGCTATCACAGAAAGTGATCATGCTAGTAACAATTCTCTTGAGCATCATTGCTAAGTGGCCAGAAATTGTTCTTTCTCAGGTGCAAAGGATTCCTTATCTCTTTAGTTTTCACAGTTCCCAGAAATAAGTGCCCTTCAGATAATAGCTTTGAGAAGAGGTCAGACAGGTGAGAAGGCTTCTCCTCCAAGACCTTGCTTGCAGAGGCAGAAAAAACTTTACTGACGATGCCTTTTGTCAGAGAACATGAGAAAATTACTGAAAATATTCCTTACATCATAGTTTGTGAATGGCTTTCATGAGGCACAGGGGAAGTGGCTTACTTTGACTCGTTATTTCACCTTAACCTAGCTCCAAATCTCCTTCCATCATAGCTGACAGCCCGTATTTCCACACAACAAGAGATGTGCAGACCACTTGCTGAAATCCCAAAAATTCAAGGTCCTCCATCCATGGAAGGTTTGTTGTGAGGCTTTCCATGGTTACACCTGTGAATTGACGTCATCACTGGACTTTATGAATTCTGGGGGTTTTTTACCTTGTAGCTTGCAGAGAGTTTCCTTCTCTTATTCTGATTCTCTGTATTTGCAGTGACTAAAACAAGGTAGGGCATGTGGGTGGGACTGAGACAAGACAAGGTTTGATGGGGCTTATTGCAATTAAAAACCAGAGCAGATGAGAGGGGAAAATGTGAAAGAATTGGAAGAGGAAAACTGAAACCAGCTGACAGAGAAGTGGGTCTAGGGATAGAGTGGAAATGAAATAGGGATTTTGACAGCAAGTCAAAGTTTGGGGCTTGTTCAGTTAAAAGAGAAATAGCTGGATGAGGTCAGGAATGGAGGCTGGGAATGGAGAGGGAATGAAAATCAGGCAGAGATAAAGAATCAGGGGTGGAGAAGATAAATGTCTGAGTCAGAGTTTTCTATGGTGGGATGGAGCAGAAAGCACCAAACTCTGGAGGGGGTCAAGGAGGAGGGCCTATACCTGCTCAAGAATGCTTCTTTTGAAGGCTTAGATGGTGCCTAAAAAAAGGCTTAGATGGTGCCCAAAATCCCAAGTTTTACTGTTTCTCTGATGGCAATAAAAATGTCAGCCCTAGATTGTAGAGATCTACATTGAAGATATCTAAATGTAGCATGTATGTGTGAGGTGACAGTCTAAGCTCACACCACAGACAGAGAAGATTTTGGGGAAAGATTTTGCAACCTAAATATCTGGAATTTTATCCACTTTTGATGCTTTAGAAAATTCCTATGGCCCTAATATATCCAAATGACTTGGAAGAACATCTTCCTTCAGATAACTGTTCCACCTGCACTCAACTCAGTCCCAGTAGTCCAGAGAAATGAGACACAGAGAGCCTGTGCCTCATTTTCTGCAGACTGTGCAGAAGATGAAGCACAGGCTTACATAAATGCTTGCATGCAGATAAATAAATGTATGTGTCTACATCTGTAGTCTGCACTTGAGTGTTTAAATGCCTACAGTCAATGTTTGTGAAACCTGCAGGCATCATGTTTCTCTCAAATTTCACTAATGTTTGGCCATAGAGCTGATGGCAATATCCTTTTGCTGTAAGTTGCCATCCTAATTCAAGTGGCAGAGAACAAGTTTGCAACTTCCTGGTGCACAACACGGTTAAGGAAGGAGTTACTCCATGAGGAACTCCTTTGTTCTTCTGTTTGCTCTTTGAAATCCTGGCAAATGAGACATAGATGTATGTCCAAAACCTGGATGCCAGCTAGACAAACTGTATTAGGGAATGTCAGAATTAAAATTTTCTCCTTTGCTGCACAACTTTGGTTCCTTGCCGATGCAGGTGCATTCTGTGGGGAAGAACAGAGTGCACCGTGTGTTTGAAAACAACAGCAGGATGCAAACATAAGGAACTGAATTCAAGCTGCATCACCTGCCTTAATTCCAGAACTGCCTTACAAGGCAATGGCTTGGATTTTCTGCTTTAATACTGCTTTTTTCCCTCTTCCAGTCCTACCTGCCCTCTATGTTTGGAGTGTCTTAATGAAATTTAATTAGAAAATTGTGTGTGTGAAGCAAGTGGTGCAATACTGATGATGGAGTAACTTGTGGAGAGTGGGAGGCTGACTGTCATCATTCAACTCTTGTGCCAAAATCCATCTCCAGCTGACCCAGTTGTAAATGGGTGTTTGATCTTTCTGGCTGAGGAGTCAAAGGCAGCTTTGGCAAGGCACTTGTAAAACAGATAATCCACTTGTTGGATATAACAGTTAAAGGGCTTTACTCTCAGAGTCTAGGGTACTTGATCTGGATCTTAGAATGTGGTGGGGTGGATTGGTAGCAGGATGAAATGATTTTCTGGGCCAAAGGTAGACGAGTAAGTGCTAAAAAATAGTTCTCTACTTCCTGTGTCATTTTAGTCTTTTGAGGTCTCTTATCTGCCTGCATAGAAGAAAAATGACTTCTGTGGAGAGACATGACATGAAAATAATGCTGACTAAACAGTCATGTCTGAAGGGATGAAGGAAATCAAAAGTTATCTGCCAATGAGTAGGTAAATATCTTTTGGGGTCTGTTTGCATTCAGATTTTCTGTAATCATGTTTCCTGGACTTGAAGAAATGCAAGAGCAGGGTGAGGGGGACTAGGCCACTCTTTTATACAACTCCTTCACCCTACCCCTTTTTTGTTATCAATGTGTTTCTTCCTTTTGAAAATGATCTTTTCCAAATGGTCTTTCTTATTCAGGAGCTGGAAGATTTAGACTCATCTATATTTTAAGCCCAGGTATGCTTTCTGAGTGGGATTGTCAGATATGCCTTATGACACCTTAGACCTAAAGAGAGGATTTCCTCATCTCTGGTGAAGCGACTATGCTTATTAACCCTGGGTTTTCTGGTGTGGTTACAGGGCAGGAATCTTCTTGGGAGACTTTGTCTTCTCACAGTCAAAAAAGAATGAGTCACTTAACAAAGAAGGAGCTATATTGCTTTATGATTACATTTCAAGGTTCATGTTTTCTGCTTTATGGTTTCTGAGCATTTTCACTGCACATGGTTTATCTCTTCATACTTGTTCTGCCACAAGAGTGAGATGCCTGTGTTTTTTACACAAGAAAGATATCATTCCACTTAACATAGAACAAGGAGCAATAGGGACAAATTAAAATACAATCAAATTCCATCTGAATGCAAGGAGACACTTTTTCAGTGTGAGGCTGGTCAAACACAGGCATAGACTGCCCAGAGATGTTGCAGAGCCTCCATCTGTGGAAATATTCAAAAATTGTCTGAGCACAGTCCTGGGAAACCTCTTTTATCTGACCCTGCTTGGGCAGTGGGGTTGGATGGGAGGACATCAAGCCTTACTGATTCTGTGACCCAGGAGATGCAGATTCTAGCAAAAGGTAAACACCTTCTGCATCAGAGCCCTCTCATTCAGCTTGCTTGGAAACAGAGTGCCACTGTTCAGGAGGCTGAGAGAAGTGATGTTTTCTCTAGTTGCAGCTGACCCATATGGTCCTTCTCATATCGTTTCTCCTGTCATGTCAGGCGCCCTCCTTCCCTTATCTCCGTGTTCTGGAATCTCCCACACCTGGAAAACACCATTCCTGAGAAGGTGGTGTGCCATTTTAAATGTGTTTCACTTTTGGGGCAGCATCAGCTCTTTGCAGCTTAACTGCTGTTACACAGCTGTATAAGTTGTTTTCCTGACAGAGAGGGATTTGTAGCCTGCAGCCTCTTACAACAATAGCAGTGATACTGCTGGTCATTTACTTTGCTTCCTGCTACTCAGCAATGCCATATCGTTCAAGCAGACCTGCAGTACCTGTAGAATTGTATAAAAGTAGGTACAGTACGTGTAGGGCCTGAATGTTTTTAAAATAGACAGTTAAGCATTCATGCAGAAAGATGTTTTATTGTAGTGAAGTTACACAGGAGAAAAAAGTCTCCCCGTTCCTGGTTTAAGGCTATGCTGAGCCATAAAAACACATTGCACTTCCAGTCATTTTTACAAGGGTATAAGGACACCACTTAGTATTATCCTTTTTATCTTTTTTTTGGATGAGCTTTAACTATTTAAAGCTGGAATCCAGAATATATCCTTATAGGAGTTTTTGTTTGTTTTTTTGTTCTCCTCATAAGAGCAAACCTGAAGACTTTTTCTTTTCTTTTCTTTTCTTTTCTTTTCTTTTCTTTTCTTTTCTTTTCTTTTCTTTTCTTTTCTTTTCTTTTCTTTTCTTTTCTTTTTCTTTTCTTTTCCTTTTCCTTTTCCTTTTCCTTTTCCTTTTCTTTTCCTTTTCTTTACCTGTCCAGTTTATTTAGTCTAAAAGCACCTCAGGACACATGAGGGTTACTTGATACATTTCCATTATGATCTCATAGGACTCTAACCCTAGGCTCAGTGTACCACACTAATGCTGATTAGTGGTGAGATCATTCTTATAACCAGCAAGCAGGAAGATGGAATGGCAGCAGGTACAGGGGGGTTATGGAAGAGTGCTGAAGTGGCCTGGATGACAGAACAGTTCTTCCCCCATTAGGTAACTGTCAGCCCATTATCTAATGCAGAAAATCAGCAAAGCACTGCATCAGCCTCACACACACACACACACACACACGACAAATGGTACAGGGTCTGTGACCATACAGAAAACAATAAGAAGGCGAGACAGGTTTTGGACCTGCCAACCTTTTAATTGTCATGTCAGGAATACAAATACAACACTGTTTATCATCCACTAACCACTCTTCTGACACAACAGGTTATGTACAGCATGCTAACTTACATTTTTACATAATGATACACAGGTCTTCACCAGCAACAACTCTTGTGAAAGGATGTGACATGTCAAGCTGACAGACACTACAGAGAAAAAAAGTTCATGCAGAGCTAGCTTATTCTTTGTCCCTTGAAAGTAAAGTCCTACAAATGATTAACAAGATGTCTATTTTTACAATATTTACTTTGTACAGTGCAAAGAAGAAGGATAGGCTTTTTAAACGTAGGACTCCTTAGCATACTGGATCTGCTCTACCTCAAAACCTGCCCGGCTGCACCTCCGAGCCACATACTCAAGTTTGTTCTTTTGACAGGACTCAGACATGGCTCTCATCCGGTAGACTCCTGGGGTCACAGGTAAACTCACACGTGAGTTTACTCCTACAGTGATGCTGAAGGTTTCAGTTTCCATGTCAGAATCCTTTGTTGCAGAAACCGTGGCACTGCGTAGATCCCTTAGATCCATATATGCTGTGTCCTGTGCACTGTGGCTGCATGGATGAGGCAGCAAAGCATCCTGGTTTGACACCGCTAATCTCAGAGTTTGAACTGTGAGATTGTGGGAGGGAACTTTAGTGGCCAGGCAGTTTTTAACAGCTTCTTCATAAGAGGGTGGTCTTCCAGGGTTTTTCTGGTCTACCTCTCTGAACACTTCATCAACTGACCTGAAACGTGGCCTTTGCTGATAGTCCACCGGCAGTCGTTTGCCATCATTATGATTGTCCTCCTGGACAATTCTGGAGGAGAACTGATCTTTCTTTGTGAAACTGTCCCTCTGAAAAAACAGGGGTTTTCCAGGCCCCTGACTCTGGGTTTTTATTAGTGTTTTCCTGTGGTTTGCAAAAGAGAATGACATGGAATGCTTTTTGATCTCTCTGTTAGGTGTACTGCAGTCTTCGGTGGCCTTGGTGGAAAAGGACTGAGGCCTATTTAAAAAGGTTTTTTTGGGACTAGAGGGCGAAACTACTGGGGAGCTGGTGAAAACTGAGCCATCAGAGCTCTCCAGGGAGCAACTGGAGGATGTTTTGGGTAGAGAGTCAGTTGATAATTGTGAAGGTAAGGCTGGAAGACATTTATCCAGTGCCTCTAACCATAGCTGTCTCTGCTGAACTGGAAAATTGTCCTCACTTTTGTTTAACTTCTGTTTCCTTATCGTGTCATCAAGGCAGTTCTGGAAGGACAGGTCTGACTCTGAGTACCTCCTGTCCATTGTGCTGATGTCATTTCTGAAATTAGTCAGTGAAGGGTCAGAGAGGTGTGTTGGATATCTTCTGCTCACAGTAGCGCTCCTCCCTTTGGCCTGCTCCATCTCAGAGGTACAGGGACTGCCTTCTGCTTCGGGATCTGGGCTGTCATAGGCAGAGTCATTCTGATGAGCTGCACAGAGTTGTTCTGTGGGGAGAAAGCAGACATTAGTTTTCACTGACCAGCTGAGTATGAAAGAGGACTACATAGAGAGAGTTCAGAAGAGCACTTCAACAGTTTTGAACCCTCTGTATTTCCACAGATACATTCACATATCAAATTCAATAATCTGGCCCAGCAGCCCCAGTCAGTGACATCCCCAGTCCATTGTCATACCTGTGCAGCTGTCTCTGTGCTCTGTTGACTCCTCAGCCAAGGCACAGGCAGGGAAGGCAATGTCCTCCTCAAATATTTCCAAGCAGTTGTTTATGAGGAACTCCACCAACGCTGTCACCTGCACACAGAAAACAGCCCATTTCAGTCAAGAGGGATGAAAATATGTTGAAGACTCTTTCCTGCCCCTGCCTACTGTCTTGGTAGGAAGGACAGCACAGAGCAGGGTGGTTTCTGCCAAAATCCTGGCTTAAAGTCCAAGGGTGAGTCCACCATGGGGGATAAGACCTGGTGCTGCAGACAAAGGGATCTGCCCCAATACAGACAAAACACCATCAGCCACAGCTTTGGCCTCGCTGCCCAAGGGCCTAGGGGTGACAATGCCCACGGGTGCCCCTTGCAAAGTCTGCAGGAGCTGTGCTGTGACTTAGGGGGCTGTGAGGCAGCTGCTGCTTTTGCTCAGAGGCAGCGAGACGAGGGGCAGCCTGGCCCATCCCATCGCAGGCTGAGGGACACCTGAGCTGAGGGGGACACCCAATGTCCAGGGGTGCTGTTCTGTTCAGCTTCCTCAATGGCAGTGGGGTCCCTATGGATGGCTCTAAATTGCCTCAGAGGGAGCGGTTGCTTGCTGAGTTCCACGCACCTTGTCATTCATCTCCTTCTGCATTTCCAGCGGGAGCGCGTTGTCCGTCCCCGGGCTCAGCATATTTGGGCCAATGCAGATGGCCAGGTTGCTGGAGTCCATCCTGTTGGTCTCGGCATTTTGGCTGATGTGGTGGAGCAGAGACAGCAAGTGCTTGAGCAAGACGAGGTTTGGTCTCGGCAGCTCGGCAGCCACCCTGCATGAACACAAACGAAACGTGACGTTAACCGATGGTGCAGTGGCCTCTGCTTCTTTATTTGAGCAAGTCTCAATTAAACTTAGAGTGACAATGCTTCCTCCAGAAAGGGCCATGTGTGTGCTCACCGGATCTTTCAGAAATCTCCAACTGCAGCTGAGCATGTGGTTAATTATGAGACCTTGAATTATAAGGTCTTGACTGAAAGGCAGCATTGCAGAAGCCCATGTCCCAGAGTAGCTGGGATGGCATCAGGAGATGTCACTGGAGGCTTCCCAACACCTGTGGTTGTGCTGTGGGGCTTTCAAAGCACCCCCAGTCAGCTTCCACACCTACTCTTCCTAAAGAGCAAAACACAGTGGTGGTCTCCATGTGCCTGACTTTAGCTCCAGCAGATGTGAGGTCTCTGTGTCAGTGCCCGTCCCACAGCACCGTGACTGCGTTTGCTGAGACACTGCAGCCTCTGCCCTCTTCCTGCATTGGTGGTTTCATAAAGCAATCTAAAGTAACTTCAGTAAGTGCTGCTGTTGGAGCTCTCTAAACCAAACCCCATGGAGCAATAGCAAGCTGATATAAATTACAAGCTTTTAAATGAGACTCTTGATTTCGAAAGACATTGTTGGCCTGTACCAGTCAGTCCATTACACTGGGGCTGGTTGCAAAATTTCCTGGTTGAAAAACTTACTCTTTCAATTCTTCAATTTTCTCTTGCTTGCTTGGCTTCTCTAGAGCTTGCATCCATTTCTCATAGAGGTCAGCTGACAGGAGTTTGGAGGGAATATTTCGGAGAAAATCCTGCAAGGCCAAGAGATTTAGATGAAGCTTTGACACTACCCCTGACCAGAGAGAGAACATTACTGTCACATTGGCTCTCTAGGAGGCAGGTTGACTTGAGCTACCTGACCATTAGCACTGACAGAGCAGTGCAATGCACAAGTGCATTTGCACTTATGTAGTAACAGAACACAACAGTTGCTTTTCCTTCATCCATGAATCTCATTATTGCTCCCTGGGAGGATGCTGATCAAAAGGACACAATGAGTTTCCTGTGGGCATGCAGGAAATAAGCAGCCCAACAAGTAGGACTGAAAATCAGGTGGAAAAGGCCAAACTTTCCTAAGCCTCAAGCATTAAGTCTGGGTTTGTTCTGGCTTGAGCCAAGAGTCCCACCTAGGTCAGCTCGGAGCACTGCATTGGGCCTGTGCATATTAGAAATGTCCTCCCAACCAGCATAGCTCAGAATTACTCACCTTCAAAACCACTGCCAGCAGGTGCACAGATTTGCTTTTCAGATCAACATTCCCGCCTTTGTTTAGTTCCTCCTTCAACTCCTTTCGTGCTTTCTCATTGGCAGCTTTTCTGAATATCCCTTCAGTAGAAGGTCCTTTCATATACAATACGGCTAGGAGATCCTGCAGGGAAAAAAATCAGACAGCAACAGAAGAACAGTTAGTTGGATGAAGGAAGTTAGCAGGTGATCATTTCTTTAGAAATAGAAGAAAAATCGTCTGGAGGTTTACTGTACTCTGATTAGTTCAGCACCTAGTTCTTGCTCCAAGTGGATTACCTGGGAAATAGATTTAAATCTTATTCACATCCCCTCTCTCATAAACTAGGCAAATACTACTTAGAAGAGACAAATGCATGGCTATTGGGAAAGCCAATACAGTGGGAGAACTGTTGTAAGACAATTTTTATCCAGAATCTATTGTTTAGGTATTTTTTTGTGGCAGTCCATAGCTGAACACTTGATTTTCATGGAAATACAGAAATTCTTGGAAGTTTATGCTGCTGAAAGATTTATTTAAATTACTTCTTTAAAAACACAAATATACATATTAAGAAGCAGATCTTCAGTTCCTGGTCCTGGATTCTCTACACTCAAAGTTACTGCCAGTGAAAGTTGGGTGGGCTGAACAAAACCCCCAGATCTGACTCTTTCTACATCTGGGGTGGGCCCTGAGTTTATCAGGGATGTGTGTGTAGGGGAAACACCAAAATCACTCATCTCCTGGGGGATGCAGCAGAAGTACTGGGTATCCTACTTCACACTGAACTCAGAGGTATCACAGAATCACGGAATGGTTTGGGCTGAAAGGTACCTTAAAGATCATCTCATTCCTATCCCCTGCCATGGGCACGAACATCTTCCACTAGATCAGGTTGCTCCAAGTCCCATCCAACCTAGCCTGGGACACTCCTAGGGATGGGGCAGCCAGAGCTTCTCTGGGTGACTTCACTACCCTCAAAGCCAAAATTTCTTCCCACTGTCCAATCTAACCCTGCTCTCTGTCAGTTTGAAGCCATTTCCCCCTTTTCCTGACACTCCAGGCCCTTGTAAACAATTCCTCTATAACAGTACCTCCTTACCTGGACTGGCTGGGGCAGTGTGTCATCTTCCCCACAGATAAGTGCCAGAGGCTGGCCAAACAGAGTGATTTTGGCACCCAAGTCTAGCTGTCCTGAGGAATTTCTTTTGGTAAGGCTTCGTCTCAGAGTAAATGACTGCGATATCAACTTCTTTCTTTTCTTTGTTTCATCTACTGCAAATAAAAGGAAAACAAAATATCAATTAAAAAAAAAAACAAAAAACAACAGAGCACTATGTGGTCTTTCACCTCTGTGCAGTGCAGAGATGTATGTTGAAACAACTCAAACCAAATAGGGAGAAACTGAGAGACAACTAAGGTTGTCTAGGTTACTAGAGAAACAACTGCCTAAACTGTAAAACTGTGGCCATCGCCCTAAGGACACCACCTTTCCTGTTTTGGGTTGGGTGTTTTTTACATTCTAGTCAGTTTCTTCTTAGAGAGTGGGAACATACAAGGCATAGAAATAACAACATTTATAGAGATTTTTGATATTGCAGTAGTTTCTGTGATAACTCTGAGGCAGATAAATCTCTTGGGCAGCTTCCAATGACAACAATTTTCACTATGTGGTCTGACTGTGCCCCAGCTTTAGGGCAAGAGTAGAAGTAGGGCCTCCTACTTTTTGGTCTCTTTCACAGCCTGAAATGAAAACATATGGCTCCAACTCTGCCAGCTCTGGAGCCAGCTCTAATGACAATGCTCCTAGAGCTAGTGCTTGTCCCCTGCCAGCTAGCCAATGGAAGGTGATACTTGCACTAAAGCATGAGATCATCAGAGTAGGGTCTCACTGGCTTCAGGGTTAAAAATCTCTTAGTATGGATTTTGTATCTGCTTCTTAAAGAGGAGGGCCAGAAATTTGAAGATGATAGTTGTATTGGGGTGGGGTGTACCTTTTTTCTCCCTTTCAGAAACAGTGAGAGAAGGAACCTTTTGCAGAAAGCTTTCTAGAGGATTTGCCTTCTGCAAATTTGCAATAAATGTCACACCTTCTACTCCAAAATGAAGCTGTCTTACAGAGATGAGAAGTTCTCAGGCCCTCTCGTTGTGACTTAGCACAATCTCTTGGTAGGTAAGGGTTAAAATTTGAGAAAGTCACCTAAATTATAGTGTAATATAAAATATTTGCTTCTGATAATTCTGAAAACTGGTCTGATATGACAGTCTGCTCCAAATCTGACCCTACTCTGTTAATGGTCTGCTCTGGGTTGTTTACAGGTGCTGAGGTTTTGCATGGTGAGAAAAAACAAGTCCTGGTGCTGCTGCCAAAAGCGTTTATTTGCTCTGGTAACAGTACTCAGTACTCGCTTGCAGTGCCACACCTCAGTGGGGATGCTTGAATGAGAAACACATTTGCTTCCCATTGCTACCAGGGAACACAATGAAACACGGCTCTGAGGACCAGGGAACAGAAATACAAGACCTGTGTCACTCAGCACTGTCACATCTGCCACTGAGCATATAGGAAAGAAATAATTTGTAAGCGAGTTGGAGTCCAGGACTTAAACTATCTCCTGGGCTAGGGACTGTGGCTTGCTCTCAGGGAGGGGAAGCAGGCAGTTTCAGGTGGTTTTGCACATGTGCCAGCTTGCAAGCATTATATAAGAAGGCAGTTCCTCCATTTGTTTCTGAAACTCACCATTTGAGAGGCAAAGTCCGCCTTCAGTATCTGCTGGGACTGACAGGGGACATTTCTTGGCATCAGCCTGCAAAAAGCATGTTAGGGTTACAGAGCTGCTGTAGTAGCAAGGGCCACCAGTGAATTGCTGCAGTTCCTCAGAAATCTGGGGAGGCTCTGGGGAATGATCAGACAAGCCCAACACTTGCTGTAGAGGTGCCTCAGTCCAGGACTGACAGTACCTTGCTGCCCAGTAGAGGGGTCTGTGGTAAACCCTGCAGCCAGCCATCCCAGTCATGCCCAGCAGGTCACAAGCCTCTGCTCTTTCAGGCTGCGCTTCTGATCCAGAGAAGCCACAGCTGGACACAGCCTCCTTTTTTGTGTCCTCCCCCAGCACTGGAAATTTCCTCACAAAGTCCTCTGGGGAGCCTTGATGGCTTTGAAGCCTGCAAGATTCCTGAGCAAAGCTCCTCAGGAGACAGGGGAATGCACGGACTGCCCACAGCACTGCCCAGTTCCCTCTGCTCAGCGCGGCATAGACCTGCCTTTGAAGAGCTCTGCCCGCTCCTGGGTGAGGGTAGGCAGCCAGTAGTTACTAGAGGAGTCACCCCTCTTTGCTAAGGTATCTCACACCAGTACCCAAGAAGGATTCAGGAAAATGTAAGGGCGGCTTACCCCTGTCTGGCACTCAATCAGACTTTCCATGTTCCCAGCATTTAGTGTCTTTGACTAGGCAAGAAAACAAAGACGCTGTGTGAGTAAGTGAATGCTATGGTTTAGAAATAAGAGATTTTCAAAATCACTATTTTGACAGAGCTGAAATAACTCAGATACTCACAGTATTACAGCTGCTTAACACTTTCATTAGAAGTTTGATTGGAGGAGCTCTGGACACTCTGGTTTCCTTCAGTCCTTTTGTTTGCCTGTTTGTTGAACAGGGAATGGACAAAGAAAGTCTTGTAAAACTGCCCCCTTCTTGAGTTTCTCCTCAGCAAGCCAATCTAGTGTGTGTGTGATCCTGAACCAGCAAAATCTCCCACTCAAGTAAACCATAAAGCCCTTCTCTGGAAGGGCATTCAGCCCTGCTGCCCTATCAACCTCCTGATTAAAACAAAATAAAAGCAGCTTTCCATTTTTAATCCATGCAAAAAAGTGAGCAAGTGGTGACAGCTACATATGGTCATTAATCTGCACACCCGAGGCTGAGCGGCTCAGTCAGCTCTGCCCATGAGCTACACTTAGCAGTGCGTGCACCTCTCCCCCATCTATATTTTTGTACGTCTCTGTGCAGCTGCATCTGAAGCTCTCCACTGACTTCAGCCACGATGGCACAGATTTTATAAAAGGCGGTACTTACCCAAAGAGTGAGTCAAGCCAGAGCTCCTTCACCTCTTGTGAACTGCAGAGGAAAGGAGAAACAGCATCACTCCCCACTGCTACTAATCCTTTGGACGGAGGCAGGCAACTAAACAGTGTATACCACGTGTGCCGCCTTATATATGCAGAAGGGGCAGGTGGAAATTCACAGGCAGGAAGAAGCATCATGGGGCAGGACCAAGACACTACAAAATTTCTGGCTTCCTCTTTTCTTTTAGAGGAGCTACTATTTTCCCCCCTTAAAGAAAAAAAAAAAGAAGCTCTGGTAGCTGTTATGAATGGAAAAGATGAGACACTTGCCAGGTAAAAGTTCCAGCTATCATCACCAGAATGAGGTGAGATGTGCAGAGGGGGCTGCAGTGTGGGCAGTTTCTCTTTACCATTAAAGGGCAGTGGGTACAGTCTGTCCTTTGCTCAGAGACATTAGATTTGGCAGTTTAAAGATGCACCACCAGATTAAGTCACACTAAGAACAGTGAAAACAACAGGGAGGTGGAATAGACAAGATTCAGAGAAATGTTGCTGTATAATTTTTTAAAAGTTAATTGCAACAGTTTACTGTCTACAAGCAGATGTAAACACACATTTTATCAGTGCTAAGTAGTTCTTGAGAATCTAGGCCCTGGACTTCAATAGATGAAGTGGTGTTATGTAGTAATTTAGTAATGTATGACAATATATGTTTAAAAGTCTTGCCTAAAATATATCTTAATAAGAACTTTGTGTCCACATATTAAAATTTGCTTCAACTGATGAGATAAAAAATCTAGGAAAAATCTACTTGTGCTTGACCTGTACCATTCTGTTGCTGACTGCCCCCCAACTTGGGTATATTAGGAATACAGTGCTCACTCTACCAGACCATCATGAAAATTCAGTAAGGTTTGATGTTAAATACATGATATTATTTCTGTTGATTTATTGACTGAAGCAAATGATAACCCTGTTCTGGGTGCCAGTCTGCTGATCTTGTGAAAAGGAGGAATTAAGGCTTAGAGTCAGAGTTGGGAATTCTTCAGTAGTGGATTTAGGTGGAAAGCACCTTGTAAAACTGTGGTCTTTCTGCTGGTTCCCTCGTGGATGCTCCATTTCACATGTGAGAGCACGGGGCTGTGTCTTAGCACAGCTCTTTGCAGATGCACGTAATGGCTACATCCGCTGCTGAACTCACCCTCAAAGCCACTTTTGTGTAACCACATCAGACCCAGCCAGTGTAGTACTGACCCTGTTTCATGCGAAACAGAAAAGTGATCTCTGTTTGACTCTAGCAGAAAGTGAAAAATTCACGTTTGGTTTGATAGAGGTGTCCAGAAGAGATAATGGAGACCTGCCCTGCTTTTGCAGGGTGAGTTGCTGTAGGACACCTTTAAGTCCTCCTGAGGCCCATCACTTCCATCTCCTGTGGTGACACTGGTCTGTAGATTTGTTTAGGGATGAAACTTATTAATTGATCTTGATCAATTAATCTGTAGCCCTGTGCATTAACCATTGATCTTTTACTCATTGCTGTAACTGATTTTTTTTGTTAATTATCAGTACCATGACATTTGTAATTTCCCAACTAAATTCCATGGGCTGCAGCACATGCCTGTAAAAATATTGCCATACTACATCACTTTGTCCTGAGGATTTCTTTTGAGGCTCCCTAGCAGCTGCAGCACCACTGTTGACAGATTCAGTGGGATTCCTCAACAAGAAGCATCTATTTTTCAGTACATCTGGTAAATGTATATTCAAATATACCTGTCTGTTAAGTATCTCAGAGGGGACCTATGCAATTCAATTCTGCCTTGACCTCACTTCCAGCACTCTGCACAGATGTATTTCTGAACTCAGTCCATTTCATGATTAAGACATGGGGTTTGATCTGGAAAATATGTGACTTGTGAAGAAAATGTGAGTATAATGAGTGGTGATTAGCCAGGCCAGAAACTTAAATTACTGTTCTAGCACTGGCTGTACACAGGGCACAATGCTTTGAGTTTTCCAGGAGAAGATACAGTAATGGGTGGTGTATCAATAGCACATCACCACACTGTCCACTGGCACACACTGCTGTATCTCTATCCAATTAGTTCTCATCCATTAACAGTTGTAGGGATATAGTGGCTGTTGTATGTGGAAGGTGTAGGTATAGGGCTGCATTTGATTTTTTTTTTTTTACCCTCCTGATACCATTCTTTATGTAATAGCTCTTCTATGGTGCATATCACAAACATTTAAATTGCGCCAAAATTACTTTAAAGCAGCTTATTTTATTACAAACAAGCATGCCCTATCTGAATAGCAGGCATCTTAAAATGCTATGGCTTGGCACAGTAACTGTATGGCAACATAGAGGGAATCTTGGCTGTTTTTGTGAAAAGCAAGCACATGTTGACTCCTGCCAAACACCGTAGAGCTGTGTGCAGGCTTCCAGGTTCAGATGAGCTGCTCCCACACCTACCAACCAGAGCAGCTTCACAGCTTCCCCATCAGCATGGAAAAGGTAGCACAGATGTAGGGCCCAAAGCTAGTCTCCACTCTGAATATTAACAGAAAAGGCCTGTCATATGAGATGTTTACAAATTAAGTTCCCTTACATGAACAACTTTTCTCTTTGAGGAGGCTGATTCCACCTCTATCCCCTAGTTCTGCTTTGCAGACTTGAAACCTTTGCTACATTCTGCTCCTCCCTCAATTTGGTACAGATCTTACACCACGATGAATCAGAGCAATGTATTTGTTGTACCACAGCCACTGCCCTGGGGCAAGCAGAAGAGATGGCAGGTGTCTTGGGCACACCTGGAGCTGTTTGCAGGTGATGTGTTTCTCCCAATCCATCCCCAACTAAGTGAACACACTATCCTTCAAAGACACTGGATTTACACAAAGATCAGGGCATGGGAGAGGGGTTGGACTTGCAAGGGTTTTTTAGGACTAGACTGTGTAGAAGCTCTTCCCCTGCTGTACACCAGGCTGCTTCCCTCAGTTCTGCTGTAGTGTTTTACATTCACTGGAGAGAAA
Source organism: Orthonyx spaldingii (assembly GCA_013397795.1). NCBI lineage: Eukaryota > Metazoa > Chordata > Aves > Passeriformes > Orthonychidae > Orthonyx > Orthonyx spaldingii. The sequence continues at coordinate 2,386,002 of VZTJ01006176.1, read as the reverse complement.
GCAGGAAAAGGGAGGTCCTGTACAGTAGCCAAACCTGGGTGGATCCAGCCCTCTTAAGGACTGGGTTTGCCGCTTGAGAAGTGAAGCATTGTCCTTATAGAAGCCAGGACACCAGTTTGATGCTTCTGCTTCCCCTGGTCCCAGCCAGCCCCTTTCCCCTCCCAGACCATGGCTGCTTTTGTGGTCCACTCCCAAGTCTTCTGCCCAACAAGTGTTCGGAGAGAGGGTTTATACAGCACTTGCTGCCAACATGGACCAAATGGTGATTTTCCCCTTTGTGTGACTTCCAGTCAAGCTAGGCATTTCCTCCTCTTTTCTTCTCTTACACTGTGGCTCTGTGAAGGACTCTAGACCATAGCAATGAAAAAGCAACATCAATTGGCATGAGAAAGAAGTCAGGAGCTGACAGTGAAAAAAAGAACAAACGAATAAATCTGCTGTGACAGGAGAGTGTCTGTTTTCTTCTCTCCTTATCAAACCACAAATGGGAAAACCCCAGCCACAGCTCACTTTTGTTTATTTCTATTACTTTTGCAAACGTTTAACACCATGACTTTTAGAAAGGAGGAAGTGTGTGAATGAATCCTGAAACTCGCCTTTGCCCTGTTATCATACTAGCAAGGAGGCAGCAGGAGAAGAGTTGTGAGAAGGGTACAGCAGAATGTGCCTGGAGCAGGGATCCTTTCAAGCCCATATAGAGCAGAAGGAGTCTTCATCAGTGCCTCTTCATGCGGAAAACGGATTGTATTCCAGTTTTGTCTTCACTGCCACAGCTGCAGTCTCCCCAGGGAGCAATAGGAACCTTTACCAAAATAAGGAAAGCAGTTGTGCCAAACTGAGAAAGCTGTTGGTTGGTTGTTTTTTGGAAGGGAAAGCTCTGTACAATCTGTCCATGAACTCAAAGAACAAGGTGGCAAGTGGGTTCCTGAAAACAGGCAGCATTTATAGACGCCTTCTGAAGGCAGCTCTGATTTCCTACCATTCTCCAGACCATGTTGTGGGATGCGCAGGCATGGTTCAGGGTTTGATCACAGAAAAGAGGTCAGAGAGACCTTTGATCAGACCAGTCCCTACTTCCTACCTATAACAATTCAGAACAAGAACCACCAGCCCAGCTGGTGCTGAACTCTTACAGGTTTAGTCAGGTAGAATCTGGGCTCATGCTACACCTGCCTTTGGAAAGTGAAACACACTGTCAGTTTTCCCCAGCTCTGTTCAGCTGATTTCTGTCTTGAATTAGATATCAAGGTTAGATTGCAGTGTGGGTTAGATTGCACCACCCTTCTACACACTGTGCTACTATTGCACAGAAAAAAGTTACAAATCAAAAATAACACTATCAATACAGCACAAGGTGTATCCTATGCCCTTCCCGTGACACCATTTTGGTTGCATTTCCTTTGCAGTATGGTTTGTTTATTCTTTCGTGGTTGCTTCCTCCAAGACTAAGTTGGCATCTCTAAGATTTTTACTCATCCTCAGATGACTGGCTCCAGTGGGTGCTTTTTTTAGTTGTGAGGGGCAGGTGCATATGGGCCATTTTTCTAAAGGGTCTGTGCTGCTGTTTGGCTGTGTCTGAATTCAGCTTGCTCTTGTATCTCTGTGGCACTTGGGAATTACTCAATCCTTGGGCTTCCTGAGGTGGCCAGCACAAAGGAATCAGGGAATTGAAGTTGCCCATAATTTCTGACTAAGCAGATGCAGATCTAAACCTTTGCTTACTTACACAAAAATAGTAGAGACGTGTAATTCAGTCTGTAATCTATTCTTTTCAGGATTCCTGGTTGAAGGTAGTCAATATTGAAAAGTGATATGCTTGCTTTTTTTTGTTACTCCAGCAAGTTTTTCTACTTTATGTTGTTCATTCACAAATCAGAAGCTGAAATGGGACTTTTTGCCAAGCTCATTTGCTGTCAGGGACAGATTATGCTTCTTACCAAATACAGAGAGGTGTGAATCTTGATTTTGTTTTTCAGGATTAATACGAATATTTTCTTTTAGATTTTTTTTAAAGTATGCTTGTATTTCTCTTTTTTTTAAGTAGGCTTTGAATTTCAGCATCAAAACAATCTCATATCTCAAAATGTGAATCGAAACAAAAGAGCACCTGGATTTGACATTGAATTCTAACTTGCATGTGATTTTCAGGCATAAGTCATCTCGTGTTCACATAAAATGTGATCTATAGACTGGCACTGGCCTAGAAGCCTGTCCGGAAAAAGACCAAGAAAACCTGGCGCAGGTGTAGTTTGGGGTTTCATTGTACGTGTGTCCTATTGATAGGAAAGAAAGGCAGGCTCAGGAATGGCACAACCTTACCACTCCCCTGGCAGTGTGGGAGCTGCTCTGACCATAGCAAATGCCATGAACACAGCTGTTACCATAAGTGCCCAGGAGGAATAACCAGAAACAGTTGGATTTTGCCCATCATTTCTCTCCAGCTGGCTTCCTCGAAGCCCCAGGGGTATGATGGGAACATCCCCAAACTCTTCATCGTGTTGCCCTTGTGAGTTTGTCATTCTTGTGCTGTACTTGCTTCCTAAGTAATAAGTCAAACTGCCAGTAACCAGGTCCTCAACACCACTAAATTAACAAAGAATAGGAACTTTTATGACCATACATCTAGATTCCACTCTCCAGACAAAAGCAGTGTCAGGCAAAGAAAATCTTTCCAGGGACAACTCTGCTAACTACAGCTGAACTCCCCTGAGCACATTTGACCCCATGCTTCAAGAGGGTTATTGTCATGTGCTGTCCTTGTGCATGCACATCCACACACTGCAAAATAAAATGTTCTGTAAAGTTTTGGCCACCCATCAAAATCAAGATGATAAATTTAAAACAAACATCTCCATATTAGCTGGTGATTGCCATATTGTTGCTACTAGCAACAGCTGCCCTGTTAGTGTTTTATATAAACACTCCACTTCTGTACTGCTGTCCCGTTTTAAAGCGTGACTACCTTATGAGGATTTCTGAAAGCAAATGCTTCTCATGGCACGGGCTCTGCCTCCTGCTGCAGGGCATCACGAGATCCCTGGGAGGAAAGGACATGCAGAGAGTGGAGGAGCCCACAGGGCAGACCAGGCTGGCCTCAGACACAACTGGAGGGCACCGAGGGCTGCCACATCCAGATGCAGGGCAGCCAGGCTTCAGCATGGTGACACTTCCAGACCAGGAATAAGAGAGGGAGTCCGACCCTGCAGGACAAGCAGTACGTGGGATCTCCCCCTTGTGAGAGTGGGGTCAGAGGAAGAAAAAATGCTTTTGAGTTTGAGTTCAGCTATTTGACATGTTGCTGGAGAGGGCTCAGCTTGAAGGTCAGGCTGTTAGCTTCAGGCCTGCATTCCTGCAAATCTGGCCATTAATTTATGCTTCTGACATGCAAACCAGGTGCTGTTATGGTGCCTTCATTTATTTCATCTGTGCCTGCTATGAACCCTGCATTTGCTTTCAGTCCTGCAGTCACTGCACAGAGATGACACCAAGGAGTATGTAGAGAAGGTACCCTGTGTGCCACAATGTCCATTTCCCTGTTCAGTGATGGTTGAGGCTTAAAAAGAAGAATTTGTTCTCCATTTCTACTTCCTTTTAAAGGCTTGTATAGTATCATAGTAATTGACACCTGTCTGTGCTGTTTTAGGAGAGCCAGATTGCTGGAAGAGGAGTTCGAGAGGCCCTCCTTATGTCCCAGTGGTTGTTTCTCCTCCCTGCAACATTTCTATTTGCTTCCAGAACCAAATATTCCCACAGTTTTCTTTTGATGAGAGTGTGCTGCAATGTAAACCTGTCATAACTGTGAGACTGACATGAATAAACAATGCAGATAACATTTTTGTTCTGGCCTTAAAGGAACAGTCCTAATGAACGTCACAAGCATGGAAAAAGTCATTACTTTAACAATTGAACATGCTTACTTGGCACTCAGTAATCAACCCGTAAATGTAAACAAGCTACAACACAGTAATTCCCCTATCAGGGAATTTTCAGACTAACCAAATACTCTAATTGCATTTTTGTATTGCGATTTTGTGGGTGAACTCTGGGAGATACTTCAGTTTGCCCTTTGATTTTCCATACAACATTGAAAGGTAGCCTGCCTTCTTTCTGCCTCAGTTTCTCATTAATAACATGCTGAAAATAAAAGGTCACTGCATGGCATTAAGGTGCTTTGATGTCTTTTGGTGAAAACAGGTACATACAGAACCCTGTAAAGAGTCCGGCAGCTGTTGCCTCTCCTGCCTCCTATGTGCTACATAGCAAAGAGAAGACTTTAATTTTAGCCCTCCTGGCAAATCTTTGACAAATGAAAGCATGTTTTGAAGTGCATCACCCATGAGAAAAATACGTTCTTTTTCTGGGCATTATTTGTGTCCTTCCAAGATCTTTGCAGTTCTAATTAACACATCAGAATGCAGCAGTCACCTTCTGGCCATGTCAAATACACATTTATTTTAAGCATGCAGCTTATTGTCAGGAAAATATATGAAAATGTGACAATATGTGATCATGTGACAAGGAAATAAACATTCAATACGGTGACTGAACCAGCCATTTTATTTAGATTGTGTCATTAGAAACGTTTCTGAGCATGAACTCCTCTCTCTTTGCCTGACGTCTGGGAAGAGGGATCTGACACGGGGACTCCAGCACAGTCACAGCAGAAGCTATGCTATAATCATCAAATGAATAGTGGGAAATGGTGTCACCTGATGTCTAAACTCTGTGAGGAGTTGCTTCCTTCAATGTGAGCTTGGGAAGAGCTGCATGGCACTGAAGTCACTAGTCACTGTGTATCTTCCAGCTCCTAAGGAGGTCCTTGCCTTGTATTTTCAACATAGAGTAAGTGCTAAAGGTAAGAGATAGCTGCCAATTTCTCAGACTTTGTATTTAATCTTCAAAAAACTCACTGGGATGGTGACTGGAGGGATATATGCACAGAGGTTGACTACTTGATCTATATCCCAATGACAGGTGAGTGTACATTCTTTTCCACCACTGTGACACCATCTGTGTGAATGTTGAGATGTTCAGTGGGCCAAAATATTTGATTCAGTTCATCACTTTGCTGAAAAGTGCACAGACAAGTGCTTAGCTGGAGCTGGAGGAGAAACTAAATACTTTTGGTACCAAGGCAGAAATCACTGCTTTATCTTTGTAATTAGTAGGTTTGTCCCTTTCTTCTACTTTCATCATGAGCCAATGAAAATCATTGCATCATTGTATGTATCACTTTTGAGCTTGAAATTCTGCTCTTTCAGTACACTGGAGTACCTGGTCAAGAGACAAAGGTGCATTTTATACCCCACTGATTGTTTATTTTTAAGAGTAGGGGAAGAATCTAATAACAAATGGGAATAGTATCCTCTCTTTGGTCAACCAATGGTTTTTTTCTTAGCTTACCATAGAGAATTTTGGCTGTGGTTTGGCCAGTATTCTGTGTAGATAAGGTGATTTTAATGAAAATAAGGAAAAAAAAATCCCTGTATTTTCCAGTTTAGTTTCTAAATGCTGGATGATGTTGTTCTTATTGAAAAAAAAAAAAAATCCAAGAGTTTCATCAGCTTGAAAATAGTTGCTTAATTTCTTATACGGAGGTAATTCATTAAAAGGAAATTACAGTCAGACACTGGCTGTTCTCTTCTCTTCCTTCTCTTTTTTATTCTTTACAAAGGCTTAGCAGTTTTAGTTCCTCAAAATTCAGTTTTTGTTCGTTCCCTTTTTCTTAATGTGCAGGATGCCACCAGTCTTGCAGAATGAATTTTCCCGCCAAAAATGCCTTCCCTCACAGTGGTTTGTGTGGCTGTTTCAGTATCCATGTAGACATAACCAAATAGGGTCACATTCCTACAGCCTGGCTCTCCAGGCTCCCCATGTATAAAATATCACCATTCTGTTTAGGTGGCATTCAAAATTAAACAGGGATTAGTTTCAATAGAAAATGGGAAAAAATCCCAGGCCTCTGTTTTTGGATTGTGACTTTATGAAAGAGCACTTATAAAAGCCTACTGTCATGAAATATTCTATCCCTTTTAGTAGAAATTTCTGACCTCAAAATGGGGAATTTCCATTAGGAACTGCAAACATGGGGGTTTCACAATGATGCACATGTACTAGGGCTCTGCTTTATATGGTCAGGATATCATCCTAGTCCCTGATCCTTGGAAGAGAAGAGGGAATGGAAATAGCATGTGCCCACTGGTGGGATTTTATCTCCTTTGCCACAACTTCTGCACCGTGTCAGTGGGAGGAGGCTGGAGCTGGCCTTGGCAGCTGTGGGCATCCTTGTGCTGGGGAGTTACTACTGAAGGCTCTGGTGAGGAAGTGGAGCCAAGGACCAGATCCTCAAAGATACTTCAGGACCTACTGCCTTTTAATCACCCACTCACCCTGAATTAAAATGGGACCTGAGAACATAACTGCCTTGGCAGATTTTGGATGAGGTTAGTGTCAGGGAGAGGTCAGGCAGGCTCCAGCAGCGTAAGGTATAACTCCTTTCATTTTGCTCTTCTTCAGGACCGCTGTGCACTAAGCATGGCTGAGATAAAACTAACCTGCACTTAGGCAGTGCTTTCCATTTGATCCCTTTTATTTTCAGTACCAGTGTAAGGAGTTACAGGGAGTCTACTTGATGCAGCCCCCAAACCACCTCTATAGAAAATAGATGGTGAAAGCATAAAATCATGACCTAGACTGCACCTGATAATACAGAGGATGGATTTAATATCAGGGTGCTTGCCTGGAATTCTAGGTCTGGGGACACAGAGAGAAAGTGGCTCAGCATTCAGGTTTTGATTTGTCACAGAAATATTGCACAGGAATATTGTAAAACTTGGATTCACAGACTAACTGCTCTAAATAGTGCTTGAATCAAGTTTTAGTCAATGACTCATCTCTAAAAAAATGAGTATGATTCAAAGATCTAGTTCCAGCCAAAACCTTATGAATGAAGAGATTTCATTTTGTCCCTAGTGAAACTCTGTTCTGAATGAACTCTGCCTTGGACTAACTTATGGGGCCACAGCGAGATGTTCGTTTAGTGCAATATCCATTACTGCAAGCGGCCACTGGATCACTGATATCCTTTGGCATATCCTCACCATGGTACCGTGTGTATAAGCCTTTAACAGGACTTCGGCATGCTAATAATCTTGTGCACAGGCAAGGAACCATTCCTTCTCCACAAACCTGGTGCATTAAAAAGGGATAATCATGACCACAGGAAAATGAGGAAGATATAATTTTCTTTCATGAACAGTGTTAAAGTGCAAAGCATAAAATACAAATCCCACTACGATCTTGCAGGAATTCAGGAGGTGTTGGGGTCTTCCCATATAATACGCAACAATAACAAAAGTGTAGTGAAAACCAAGAAGCCATCCTATTGTATCAGCTCGTTATGGCACTTGAACATCATAGCTGATTTGTACTACAGACTCCCCAGTTGTCACTGGGCCTCACCCCAGTAATGCTGGCTAACCTGATTCCTGCAACCAGCTGTCCTATGGGAGAGTGCATGTATGCTCACACGTCTCTCAACACCACCAGGAATGGTTACACTTCAGTTGAAAAGCAGCTGGTAACAAACCTCCCATGTACCTGCTGACTGTAGCTCTCTGTAAAAGAGGGCTAAAGACAGAGTGATACAAATACCTTTGTATTATTTTCTTCAAGCTCACTCAGCTTCTGGGGAGGTAAAAAGTACCAAGCATTGTCAAAGACAACTAGAAAACAATGCCACCATTTTCCTTCCACCCATACTGCTCACAGTATTCAACAGTAGCACTTTGCTCTTAAACTGTTCTTCCCAGCAGTAGCTCTCACTCCACTCTTTTGTGCCCTGAAGTACATCTCGTTTACCTGCCTAGGTTCCCTTCAGCAACATGAGTCCATGCCACTCTCATGCCTCTCTTATGACAAAAGAAGCCTGGGATTCCCATGTCTCATTTCTCCTGATGGTTTTGTAATAGCTGCATTAGGTGCCTGCCATGCCACTGGAGATGCTCTAAGCTGGGTCCTCCCCAGCTTTGCCCAGGGCACAGGGTGTGAAACAGTCCCAGGACAGTAGTTGGGTTTATGCCTCCAGACCAAGCAGAAAGCAGGCAAAAAGGTAATGTGAGCAGAGGCAGATGAGCAGATGGGATTGCACATGTCAGCAAGGGCCTCCTGTGAAGGCTACATAATAGCAGATGCCAGTGAGAGGATGTTCCAGCCCACTGTGCTCTCAGAAAGTAATTGCTGGTGACATTTCTTCACACCATCCTCCTCCTCAGAGAGGAACTGGCAGGTTCTGAGGGGTTACATTTTTTGTTTGCATGTGGGAGGCTGATAAAAGTAGAAGTGGGGTTTGCTTCCATGCAGTGAACTAAACAAAGGAGCAGGGAAAAAACAGGCCCTTTAATCTTGCCAGTTATAATAACTTTTAGACTTGCAACAATCTACACGACAGTATAGAAAGGTAAAGGTTTGACCACTTTCACTTTGCTGAGACTGAGGGCCTTTGCCCATCTCATTAAGGCTGTTAGGGACTCCTGAGAACAAGGGATTAAGAATAGAGAATGCTACAAATCAGGGGAGATAGAAAGCCTTCCACCAGGGCCATGGCAGCTGATTGGCTGAGTAACTTTCTAAAAGGCACATCAGAGAGATTTTCTCTGCAAACCTGCTTCACATGACTGACAGCATCATAAGATCCATGGCAGCTGGTTGGTCTCTTGCTTCAGTGCCTAGCGGTTTGTTGTGCAAGCATGAAAATTTTCTACAACTCAATACACTCGGTTTCTTTTAAATGAGCTCTTCACTTTGTTCCCAGTCAAGTGACATAGCTTGACTCGTGTTTTTCTTTTGAAAGCAACTGTGTGTCTTTTGTTGTTTGAGAAATTTGCTGAATTGCTCATTCCCATAATCAGAATTCTCTGCTTTCTGGAATATGTGGGTCTTGCCCCAGTGCTGAGATGACCATCGCTCGCATCACCCTCACAGCAGCTGACTAACCTAGTGATTACAAACCACAATATACTTGAAAAAGTCAGAGAAGGATTTCAGATTATTTGGTAACACAGAGAAGAATGGTTGTCACATTCATGCCTCACCAACCAGCATTCAGTCAGACCAAACCAAGGCGAAAGTTCTCTTGAACCCTTGGGAAAGAGTTATTTGTCAACAACACCTGTGGGTGACTTCAAGCTGGTGCTTTTTTACATTTTTCATTCGGGGTCTTAACCTTTCACAGATGACTTCAATCCTTTGGAGACCTTCAGAAACCAGAAAATACACATACAAACACACACACACACACCTTAATACCTGTATCCATCAGCCCAAATACAAGTAACTCTTCTGTGACATAACACTGACACTCATCTAGGTTGCACTTTAAATATGCTGAACATCATTTATCAGTCCATCATTTATCAGTCACTGGGGCACATTCTGTGTCTGGCCATGTTCCTGAGGTACCTCAGTGTCCCGTCAGATGAGAGCCTCAGTTGATTGCAACTGTAATTGAGCAGCACGTCTGCCATCTTCCCCACCTCCAGGACAAAAGACAGATGGAGAAGATGGGTTTTTGAAGGTGAGAAAGACATGACTGAGGTAGCCTCGTTCTTCTCCAGATCTCCCCAAATGCTGGCTGGTCCCCAGGACCACTGCCAGTCAGCTTACAGACCTCTCCATGCTTCTTTTCTTTGCAGTATGAGGCATCAAGACATGCCCTCAGAGACAGAGCAAAAGCAATCAGACAAACAAATCTTGTTTTCAGAGTAGGAAACTTAACCTTTTGCAAATATTTTCTAACCTGGAAGATGTTGAAGCCAGACCCCCAAACCCCAGGGCAAGGAGGAAGTTCAGGGAGCTCTAACTGTTTCTTAAGACAGCAGCTGCTATCAGCCTGCATACTCTGTGTTGGGAAGTGCAGACAGTGCTCCCAGCCTTAGGAAGGTCTTCCATGGCTATCAGACAACAGTGGATGCACAGCCACTGTAACAGACAACCTCTGGCCACTGCCCTGAGCTGATAGAGAAGAATTCTGCTTTTGGAGTGGGTGACTATATTTTACTAAACAAGCTATTTTTATTCTACCTATTTACTCCAATTGAACAAGAAAACCTGAATTTTGAAGAGGCTGGCCAGAGCCTCTGTGAACATTACTACCTTTGTCTCCTTATAAAAGTGCACTGTGTAAGGAAAAAACTAACAGGATCAATGCCATTAAGTGCACAGTTACATATGCAGACATGCATGTACACCGGTAGGCAGAATTTGTGTGCTTACATGATTCTGTCAATTTTACTTGGGGAAAAAAATAGGGATGTCCAGGGCAGATTTGTAGACTACATTTATAATTCACGTCAATAATAGTTCTGAGCCACACAGTGTTTGTTTAAGTGGACTACCCTGCCCTTTCTCTGTACTGATTGTGTGGAGGTGTCTTCAGAGCAAATCCCCAGGAAACGCCTAATCTGAAGGCCTCTTCATTGCAGTCTGATCCTCAGGGGTTTCTGAATAGCCAAGTACAGTCTCCTTACATTGTCTTTAAAATATACTCACAGATGGGGAAGCCCAAAAAATCTGAGTTACAGGAGCACTCAGTAAGAATGGCATACCCTGTGAATGAGAGTAGCATTTTTATTAGCTCTGGTGGTCTTCGTACCATCCTTCTACTTCCTGATTTTAAAACCAACTTGGGCAACTTCCTTTCTTGGGCTATTTTGGAACTTCCACTTGCAGTTGTAATTGAAACTAAGATCTGTGAAGACGTGTGGTGGTGGTAAGCCCCTACTGATGACCACAGGAAACCTCCATGCCCAAATACTCAGCAGCTCATGGAAGCCTTGAACACGGTTGAATTTTCAGCTTGGGCTGTTTTGTTGGAGAAAACTAGTGTACATAAAACACAGGAATGTAGGAATAGCAGGCTGGATCATTCTCCTGAACCACCTAATACAGATTTCTCTCTCTAATGGCAAATGATGCTACTTGTTTTAGAAATAGTTGCAAATCTCATGCCTTTATAAGAAGCTTTTCCTTCCAAGCCTCTAGTTTATTAATTTTATTTACCCTTGAGAAAATCATATAGGAGTCAGCTGACTTAGCTTCTTATTTCATTAAAGACTGTTTTCCTAGAAAAAGTTGGAATAATACTAATACAATGGTAACAATTTCAGTTTTACCAGTACATCAGCTTCTGTCCCCATGAGCAGAAGAGCAGAGAGTTCAAAAGAAAGACTGCTGATAGGGAGCCAGAGCATTCTTCTGGGTACCTTCTACTTTCAAAAGTAGAATCACTTAATAAACAATCCTCTAACCCATGCAACTGTCACACATATGATGCCCTTTTGCATTAAGTCTTGGCAGTGGGACTGCGATCTTGCTGCCCTTGAAGGCAGGAGAGCCTTTTTCTGTCACAGACTCTGCCTTTCACACCACTCTATTCTGTCAGCCATATACAGAAAGATCCTTACCTTGGCTGCTCTCTGTAAAAGCAGCATACAGTCGTGTTAAAGAATGGGGAAACTCACTAAGTGAATTAATGTATTCTGTTATTGCATTGGTCTTTTCATGCAATGTAAGCAAGATGAAAAATGCTTGAATGAGCTTACACTCAAAATTCTGCATTTAATTACTCTGTTTCTTCCTCAAAGGCACCTTAAATTGATAGTTTTTAGTGCTGTCTGCCAAAGAAGGTAGATGAAAACATTTCCTTTAAAGGCACAGCCTTTCTTCCCCGAGTGTCAGCTCGGTTCCCATTCACTTTCCTCTGCCACCCAAGAAGACAAGAAAAATAAAGACAAGATTTCCAATTTCCAGTAGCACTATCAGGAAAAAAATAAAGACACCCCCTCACACACACACCCCCACCAAACAAACCCCAAAGAACCAGAAAAGATTGCTGCTCTTTCTTGTGTTTCTCAGCAGAAAAAAAACCAAACCGAAACACAAACTGGTGTCATAAAAGTGACATTGCAAATTGATTTTAGGAATTCTGCCTACAGATACCTTCTAGGGAAATTTCTGATGGGATATGTTTCTAATACAGTAATATAATACCTGAACAATAACTGAAACTTTTTTAATTACTCTAAACAATGGAAATGAAAAACTTCATCTGAACTGGCTTTAAGAAGAAATTAATAAGAATGCATTTATGTCTTTCTGTTCTTTTTCAGTCATCTCTCTCTGATAAGTCACTTCTCAGCAGATGTGAATAACATTGATGGGAAACAGAAGATGCTCTTTGTCCATTAGTAAGACAAATATGGCAATTGAGGCTGAATCAGTACATGCAACCTGTGTTATTTCTCACACCTGCAGACTGATAAATTAATTTATGCCCTGACTAATTTAACAAGTGTGGGCTTTATGAAGAAGCACCAATGTGTTTGAACGTAGGAGGAAAGCAAAAAGTCAGTAAAGTGCAGTGGCCTGACTGACCTGTGTGTGGGCTGGATGTTTTGCCTGTGAGAAGAGAAAGGATGTTCAGGACTCTTTGCAGTTCAAGACTGTGGCAGAAAGTCTTTCAGAAAAGTTGGTATGCTTTCTTTCCCAAGAATTCAGAGCTTAGGCTGATAATTTTACCCAAGGAAAGGATCTTTCTCACCAAACCAGATTCTTTGGGCCCTGGAGAATGATCAAAGGCCCTTTCTCCAACGTTGACAGCAAAAGGAAAATTAGTCTGACTTGTGGTGGTCCTTTTCTAAATATGCAGCACAATTACCTGGGCAGAACACAGGAGAAGGACGCCATCATTTTTACTTTATGTGTGAGCTACAGGGTTTAGATGCATACATGTAGAACACTTAAAGGAAAAAACAAAATAACCCCAAAACCCAACTGAAAAACAAGCAGCATATACTGAGAACATCATGCTTCATAACCCAATCTGTGCCCGCTAGGGTACAGAAAACCTTTGCTTTTATTGCTACGAAAGAGCTGTCCTGGTCCACTGGGCAAAAGCTTTGCTAAGAGTCACTAGTCAGCTTGATTTACATACTAGATTGCAACACTTCCAGTTAGCACCTGTTTAGAGTGGCAGCATTTTCTGAGTAATGGTCTACAGTGTCCTGATGGCATCAGTGTCCTGATGCATTTTTTTGTGAGGATAAAGAGCTTGAAAAGCATCATTCCCCTCAGGGTCCCTAGTCTTCTCCATTTTCCTCTATCTGTGAAGCTTACAAAAAAGAAGAGCTGGGACCCTGAAATTAGCACTTTACCCAGCAAAGAGGTTAGAGAAACATTTATGATATGTGAAGCAGGTGAAATACATTTAAATGTTGAACCTAATCTTTTTTGTGCTGTGGACTTCCCTGGAGCTATGCTAGAAGTCCCCCTCACACTAAGAATGTCCAGGGGAATTCCCTTTCTGCTTTTTGTGTCCTCCTGAATGATTATATTTCAAAGTTTCCTCAAAATAAAGAGAGATGCTGGCTCTCTCACTTCCATTTGTTTTGAAAGATCTGACATTGGATAGCATCTTGACCAGAGACTGTATTACCAGGGTCTGAATGGAGAAATCCAACCAGAAAAGTAGAGCTGGAGGAGGAGAAGAGCTACCTGTGGCTGAACTCCCGTGGGGAAGAGCAGTGGATATTGATGATTTCCTTAAGCTGAGCACAGATTTAATGCAAGTTGTTCCCCTGAAGTGAAAGCTTGCGCCCTTCACGTATGTCAGGAAACATCAGATGGCTGATTTGAAACTCATTGGTGAATGCTTAAGTGCTAGCTTCACTGTAAAGGTTGTCAAACACTGGAACAGGCTGCCCAGGGAAGTGGTGGAGTCCCCATCCCTGGAGGTATTTAAAGGATGTGTAGATGTGGCTCTTGGGGCCATGATTTTGTGGTGGGCTTGGCAGTATCAGGTTAAGGGTTGGACTCAATGGTCTTAGAGGTAATTTCCAACCTAAATCATGCTTTGATTGTACAAGGAGTCAATTGGCTGTTTTGATGAGGAAGAGTTACTGTGTCAGTAAGTTAAATATAGAAAGGCTGGGTTTATGGTCCGAGGGTGGGCACACTTGATTGGCTCTGCTGTTGTTGATCTCGCCATCAGCATGATTATTATTGACCTTGCCTATTATAGTGCAGTGCCTGCGGCTCAGCCAAACCAGGGTACCAGAGGTGACACGGGACCAGGTTTCTGCCTGACATAGCAGGTACCTGGGATCTGTGCACGAAGGCTACCATCTTTTCAAATGAAGAACCTGCTACCAGTTTCCTGGGAAATACTTTTATAACCTAAGCATAACAGCCTGGAGTGTTGTGCCATGAGCAGATGCTCTGAAGTTAGGATGTGGGCAGATTTCCCTGGGGACAGTGACATGCCCATTAGCAGGTCGAAGTTGATAAGCCAGGTGCTGAGGCAGCTGTGGCCACTTGACTGTGCTGCTATCCCCAGCCATCTATCTATATGTGAGCCTCCAGCAGGGCCAAACTGGTAAATTTGCTGAGGATAAACAGGTGAGATTTGTCTCTTCACAAAATGAAGGGAAGATTGAAACTTTAAAAAAAATTACTTCTGCATCATAAGAAGTTTAACTGAACATATAATTCTTTCACTGAAAAAACAACATTTCTTCAGCTGAATACCAACTATTCAAAATGTGAGACAACTTCTTACACTTCTTCCACTTTCAGGACCAAAGTTCCCAGCAGCCTGCCAAAAATAAAAATTTGAGCAGCTGTTCTTAAGAAATCAAGCTCCTTTCAAGTTTCTTCTTCAAGCCAGCACCAAAAATACCTGTTTGATTGGTTTGGTGTGGGTCAGAAGCGGAGTTGCAGATTTACCCAGCTTACCTGTGGTTGGCTCAGCATGGCTCCAAGCAGAGACTGACTTTCACTTTCAGTTTGGCTCTGAGCTCACTCATACAGAAGCTGAACTTTGAGAAATCCCCAAACACAAAGCCCAGCCACAGTGCTACAATTAGTCAACTGTAGGATTTTCCCATTGTCTGTTTATAACGGACTAGAGAGTTTCTTGGGTTTTTTTGTTATTTTTCAAAATACACGCAAGACAGGGGGTTTCAGGCATTATTTTTAGATATATGAAAAAAGATAAATATAAGAGGTAAGAAAATCCCTTTTACTTGATATTTGTGTGACATAATCAGTAGGGTTACTGCTGTTAGCAAAGGGAAGATGATTTCTCATTGCTGGGTTTCTGTGAAGCTGTGAGATCCCAGGTCACCATTGGTCAAATCTTACAGCTGTGGATAAGAGCAAAGTGTGACTGGCTGTAGCTAAATATTCCTACTTGCCTAAGAAAGTGAGGAATTGTCTCTCTAGATGCATCTGGATGTGTATGGTCCCTTTACATGCTTATTCTTTTGTCATCCTGCAACTGGGCCCTAATTTTTGCAATGAAGCTGTGAAAGCGACACATCAGAGTCGTTCTGAGCTGGGAGGAGGGCCAAGGGTGACATCTGGTCTTTGCCTTACAGAATTATGTGAACAACACTTTGTAGAGATTGGTGGAAACTATGCTCAGGTGAGAATTGCAGGATGAGGAAACACCAATCAGAAAAAACATGTTTTTCTTTTTTCCTTAGGAAAACAGGTAGCATGAACACATACGTTCATCCACAAGGCCAGGAAATAGTCCATGAAATCATCTAGTCTGGCTGCATGTCCACACTGGAATTTCATCTGATTAGTCTTGGAGTCAACCCAGCCAGCAATGTGTGTCTGACTAAAATGCTTCTGCTTTTGGTGAACACATCTACCTTCCCCCCATGCCCCAAAAGGCTCTTACTTCTGACCTGGTGATCTCAGCACAGATCACCATTTACCTTGATTATTTTTTCCCCCACCATGATTCAAACTCTCACAATGGCTTATTAACAGCATGGTTATTTCCACATTTTATTTTTCCCAGTTTGTGCAGCTACCTCTTCTCCTAACACCAATTTCACCTACTTCCAAGGGACTGTTGTTGCATTTGTTTCCCCTACGTGAACAAATCCACACATACCCTGAGCCATTTCCTGATCTTCCTTTTACTATGTTGGGTGGGCTGATACCCTTCAGATTCATTCTGCAGATCTTTCTCAAACCGTTCAACAGTTTTTAAGGGATCTTTCTACAGTTTCATCGAGTTTTCAAATCCTTTAAAAAATACAGACACCGATGTGTCAGACATCCTTCAGTTCCAACTGTTTCAAACACTTTTCTAACTTACAATTAAGCTACTTACTTCTGCTATTTGCTTTATATATACCTAAAAGTCACATCAAGCTTTGAGTATATGAAAGCTTCCTTACAAGTGGCTGTCTTGGTAATAAACACTTGAAAGATGCTTTAAAACAAGTTACCTGTACCAGTTTCCATTATCTACCTTAATAAGGTAAGATATGAAGCATGGACACAGAGAGGATAAAGGAGCTATGCTATTCTTTAGGAAAGCTGAGGCCAGGTGCCATGGGCCATACAGACACTGGTGGACAGATCTGTCCAGAGATGCTGTGGAACCTTTGGTTGCAGGAGAGGTGGGGACAGCTTTCTCATGACTCTGGGGACACCAGGTCACAGAGCAGCTTTACACCTGCAGTCTCAAGGAAACCCCAATTCACGCCCTGGCAGAATAATGTTGCAAGAACTCCTGTGTACAGTTACAGAGTGTAGAGATTGACTCACAGAGCAGATGAATCTTTTTGACCAAGCGCATTTCTAAGAAGAGCTTTGCACACAGTGGGTGCGCAGTGAGGACAGAGGTGAGATGTCCTCCTGGATGAGTTTTGTGGGATCAGACTGAGTACAAGAGTCTTAGAAATACAGTAATTGACTGTGTGTATATTATTTATTCTGGATTATATTGTTTAGTAAGAAATAGATGCAATGAGTTTGGCTAAAATTCCTTCTCCTAGCCAGAGATTGGCAATTCAGTGAGATTTCATTTTGACACTATAGTAAGTGGAATTTTGCTTTTAGGGCTGTAACTGATTTAAAACTGAATAGTCCATCCACTGATGGATGGGTGTTGCATGGGAAACACCAAAGACATACTTTATCCTCCCTTGGGATCTCCTCAAGTCCCTTGCTTTTCACTGGATGCTTGAAAATCTAAGCAACTGCTATTTCTTTCATGTGCCAAAACCAGCAGCATTTCCTGAGGCCACACCTTTCTGGGACTAATTTGCATGCCCATGTCTCTTCTTATTAATCCACTGCTATATGTGGAGCAATGGAACTACTGTGAATGCACCCCAACCCTGGTTCCTTCAGAGCCTGGGGTTTAAAAGATCTAATCGGAGGCTAGGGACCTGCCACTTAGTTTCCCACTAGGGGACAATAGGAAGTGACTGCTGCCTGGGACAAGAGAGGAGAACAGGATGGTGTTTGACACTGTAACAGGTCCAGCAGCTGGGTTGTGTTGCCACATAAAACCCAAACATGTGGGCCTGTCTGCAGTACACCAGAGCCCTCCATTGGCTTGGGTGGCCTACAGACACCTGCACTTGCCCTGAAGAGAAGAAAGGACATTTGCTTCTGGCAAGGTGTGGATCCCTCCATGGTTGCAAATCCTCCAGTGAACTGGGCTGAGACCAACTCGGGTTCCTGTGCCTTCCAGTCTGCCCTCCCTCATGCTGGATTAAGAAGTGCAGATGTATTTTCTGTCTCATTTACACCTGCGTCCTGTACCAGGTAACACCCAAATCTTCAGGGACCTCAAAGAGAGCAGAGTCAGAGAGACACAGTGTGAAGCACGCCTTCAAGGCTTAAGAAGGTTCTCCTTCATCAGTCAGCTGCAGCTTTATCTTCTTGTTGCCTCCGTAGCTCACTCTTCCTCTGCAGGGCAGTGACAGGGTGATGTGTGGAATGAAAAACACAAATGATGCTCCAGTAGCACCCTTCTCTCGTGCAACAAGAGCACACCCACATACGCGCTGCTTCCTCCCCAGCCCGCGCTGTGCCAGCTGAGTGCTTGCAGGGAGCTCAGGGCTGCTGAGAACTGCAAAGGTTTTGCTGCTTTTGTTGACATTTAACTATTAACCAATTTTGTGGAGACTGAAGGAAAGGGTGCTGTTTGTGGGAGGTGATGTGTGGAAAGGAGAAAGAGTAGGAGTAGCAGCTGTCATGCAATAAGAGCTGTCTGAGCGTCTTTACCCATTTTGACCTTGGCTGTCTTAAGGACAGAGCCCTTCTGAGTCCCTCACAGCCATGTGAGGCTACAGGTACCCATGCTTGGCTAAACCTGGGAGCTAAGTATTCCTGGGCCTGGCTAGCAGGAGATTGCCTGGCAGTAGAAGTACTGGATAACTGTGTGACTGAACTTAAAAGCCCTGCCAAATGTGAGACCACAGGCAGGGAGTGGGAGGAAATCCCTCTGGTTCCACTCCTGCTGGTGGCTGAAATAGTCCATACAGGCTATTCAAAGCTGATCTCCAAAAAAACCTGGAGATGTCTCACCCTGATGAGAGGAGACTTGCCTGGCTCTCCTAGCTTCTATTAGCACCAAAGACTCCCTGTCAGGCAATGGGCACTGCTTCAGGCACACTTGAGCAAGGGGAGGATGAGTGTTACATGACTCAATTCAGCCCTGGGGCTTCTCATAGCATTGGGATGGCCCTGCAGTCCTCTATGGCTTGTCTTTCCTGATCTCAAAGGTGCCCCTTGCCACTGTCATAAGTGGGCTGCACAAGGACATGCCAAGTGCCTTTGCTTTGGGGTAACAATAGGACTCAGCTCTCATCTGCTTTTCATTCACCCCTAAATAAATCTCAGTATTCCTTCATGGGAGGATGCTGAGGAGGACGACAACGTGAGTTTCCTCTGGGCATGTAGGAAATCATGTGGGACTGGAAATACCATGGAAAACACCAAACTTTTCTACGCCTGAAACATTTACTCTGACTTCACTCTGGCTTTAGCTAGGAGTCCCACCTAGGTCAGTTCAGGGCACTGGAGTGGATCTGTGCAGATTAGCAATGTCCTTCCATGGCTGGAAGTGAAGAAGGGAGCTAAAGAGACCAGGGCTCCACTGCAAGCACAGCTGGGCCCTGCCCAGACCCGGGGCTCAGGGCAGAGGGTGATTCTTCATAGTGTCCTCACCCAATGACTGGGGAGATGATAAACACGGACTATGGCAATACTGGCACAAGCCTGGTTCTGTGGTGACCTGGAACAGGGCAGTCCACATTTTTGCTGTCCAAGGCTATCACCCTGCCAAGCAAAGGAGACCTTATCCAAGCTGCCTACTGGGGATGCCCAGCTTGTGCCAGTTTCCAGATGGCGTCAAGATGCTGCTGGCAAGGGCTGGCTGGCCTGGACAGAGCTGTGCTGAGAACACCTGAACAATTTTGAGAGGGACAATCCTGTGCCAGTGATGGGGAAAGTCCTTGACAGCACCATGTTTGCTAGCACAGCAGGTGCCCTGCTGAGCCCCAGGAGACCTCTGGGGCTGCCTCATGCTGCCCAGCATGGGAAGGTCCTGGATGGAGGCTCCAGAGTGCCCATGGTGCCAGTGGTCTGCATGTCCGGCACACTGCTGGCTGTGCTGCCCACCCTGCAACAGCAGCACGGGAAAAAAGACAGGCATGAGTGTCAGCCTCGGGACGCCCACAGCATGTTTCCTTTCCAGCAGCAGACAGGATGTTAGCTGTCATGGGTGTTAATTAGCCCAAACGTGATGCTACTGATTTTCATCAGTTCATCTTTCGGTTTGAGGCTCTCTGTTCTCAGACCCAGCTTTTAACAGGGTCACAGCACTGAAGCCCCCATCCCTCTGAGGTCTTCTCTAGGTGAAACTTTTTTTTTGTTTTTATGAAGAATCCTCTACAAGCATCCCATGAGCACCACAGGCCATTTCTGGAGTTTGTCCAGGTGTCTGCAGTGCTGATGGACTCAGCTAAGTTCTAGGCAACATTGCACATGCTGCTGCATGTTCCTTGTGGCACATAGATAGGAATAGCTGTGTCGATGCAGAAAGGTCATGAAACCTGACCTTTTCTGGCATGCCTCAGAGTTTCATTTAATAGTAAAATGAAATTATTAGCTGTTTAGAGATAAGCTGATTATGACTGAGGCTTGGACACATAATAAAAGTTTTACTGTTTTGAACAAGATGTGTTGGTAAAAGTACAGATTCTGCCCTGTGTGGAACAGCTGTTCACGTCAGCATCTGTGAGGGCAGCAGCTGGATGCAACTTGTCACTGCCCACCTCATGAGCACTCTGCTCCCACCAGTCTGCAGGTGAAACAGAGCAAGGGAGTGCTCCCAAGTTTATCTCCAGTGGGAAGTCTCCAGCTTATTTCAAACCCCATCACGCAACATGATACTACAGAAATAGCAGAATTGATGCCAGAGCACCCACCAGCCTTAGCTGCTGTTTATAACTTCCAGACAGGGAATGGTGTTAAGTGGTAACAGGGCAGTAACACCTGAAGATCCTGCAGTCATTTTAAAGCTGCATGGATGCCTTTATGGTCCACTGCAACTTGGACACCTCTTGTCACACAGCTGCATGGGCTCTGCAGGCCATCCTGCTGCGGGCTGATCCCTGTGTGGGACACACTCCCAACTCACCCCATTTAACTCATCTAATCAGAGCCCACTGGGACTGGTCGTGGAGTCACAGATATGTTTGTGGCAACATCAGCCAGTGTCAGGGCAATATTGTTTCAAAACATGTTTACTTTCCATGTTTTTGGACTTTCATGAAACTGTAATTTATCAAAAGCATAATGAGGAATCACACAGGCCAAGTTTCTAAAGTTCACATTTAAGTTAGGTCATAGGCAGAATAAAAGTTTAAAGGTCTCTACCAACAACAATGACATTTTTCCCACTGAGAGGCTTTTTAGTTTGAGTGATATTTTCAGTGTTTCTTTTTTCCAACATAAATGTAACTTTCCCAAAGAAAGTAGACACCTTCTATAACAATGTCAGCCAGCCTCTGAGTTTCTTATCAGAACAATTTCTATGAATTGTTTTGAACCAACCCGCAGGAGAAGCTGGATATATTATTCTGTGTTTATAAATAAGTCTGTTTTCACAAAACTCTTTCTCAAGGAAATTGCACTTAATTAATATGAAGTACTTGTATTATAAGAAGAGAGGGATCCTGCCTGGATCAGAGTCCCGTTATGCTAAGTGTTAATAAAGGGACAAGTCTTACCCTGAAAAAACCTCATCTTTTGGGTTTGCTCCAGGTCTCTGCAGTTCCTGATTGTCTTATACCTACCTTCAAATTAATCAGCCCCATTACTCTGTTGAGTTTCCAACTGCTCCTTTCCTCACCATATCCTTATCCTTAAGAGAAAAGGCAGCATTATTAACCCTGTGTTACAGATGGGGACTTGTGGTGCAGAGGTGAAATGTCATGCTGAAGGTCATCTAAACCAGAGCAGGGGGTGGATGCCCACTCCTCCCCTAAAAAGCAGCACCCTACCTGCTATGCTTCCATTCGTCTGCTGCTGTGATAGTATTAAATTTTTGTTCATTAATTTCCCACCAGTCAATCTATGAAAGAAAACTCAGAGTACTATTATCAGCTAGTCACACAAGGGAGCTAAAACATTTAGCTAGTATAAGCATACAAAGAGTGAAAAATGGAAGATAGTAAAAGTGAATGAAGAGAAAAAGTGAAGGGCAGGAGCTGTATGGTTGTCAAGAAGTTGTGGGAGGGTATGGAAAGAAAATCGAAGCTTCAAACTGACCCATAAAACTCCACGTTGTTACCAGCAACCTCACTAATTTCACCTTCAGAGATTGTGTTTTGCAGTAACCTTCACTTGACGCATTGACACCTCCCCACTTCAGTCCTGTGGTCAGCCAGAAACCCTCCCACCTCCCTTAACCAAAGCCTTCCACGCAAGGGTCTCTGCTGTCAGCCTCAGGTTCTGCATGACTCACCCCCTCTACAGCTCTGCCCCCTCTGCATCTCTGCAGACACTTCCCTGAGCTTTCTCAGCTTGCCATGGCAAGAACAAAAAGGCAAATAAATGGGGTTGCATGATGACAGGATCCAGCATCTCTGTAGGAGAGTTCAGTACATGCTGTGCCTCCATGCTCAAACCTGGCTGCCAGGGCAGGAAAAGGAACCAGGGTAACACAGAAAAGACCACACAGAGCCCAAGCTCCCCCAGTGCTTGCTTTTCAGTGTGAAGAACCCCCCAAAATGATGTTTCCCTCCACAAAGAAATGTAGTGCTACCTTCATTATCAGGTTGGAAACGAAGAGAGTGATTAGTTAAACGACTTTCCCAAATGTCACACTAAGGGCTGCAGATGGGACTTGCTTCACTCTCCTGAAAGCCAGTTGAGTGTTGTCTTCAGTACACTGCTCCTCTTAGCTCCTGCAATTGCTTCTGCAGTCACAGCAAGAGTTGGTCTGGGTCCACTGACTTCTCTAACATGACATCAGTTGAAAACTCAGTGAAAAACCTGGGGGATAGAAATCCTGTCCCCACGAATATTTGAAGAGGATGCACCTTGTTTAATGTCTCCCCTGTCAGGAGTGGGCAATGAAGTTAGCACCTAATGACCAATATGCAAACTCAGCCTCAGAAGTACAGAAGGTGCCTGGCATAAAAATAAACATCAATTGTCAGAAAATGCCTACTAGACAACATCCCAACGGATAAGTTTGTTCAGGGTCTCAGTTCGCTATGGAGGCTGTGTGCTTTAAAGAAAAAGGTTTCCCTTACTTCCTGAGGTTTGTCACTGGCAGTTTTCCAACATAAATCCAAAGGATTTCTGATTGGCCTGTTTGTTAATAACCAGAAAAATAAGCACAGGATTATGCTTATGTTACCTTTTCCTAATGTTACCTTTTCCTAATGCTACTGATACTTGCTCAATAGGTTCAGAAGCCAGATACTTCAGTAACTTTTATCTCATGAGCCAACTCTTCACACAATGTCTGGATCTGCACTAGTTGATTACAGTATAACCTGCATGCTATTGCAACAAGGAATTGGTTTGAGGGCTGGAGGGTACCAGTTTCTAGATTGTTGAACCTGCAGGATGCATAAATTCATCAATTTTCTGGAAATTACTTATGGTTCAGTCTTGATAATCACTTGCATTAGCCCAGTCTAGTTGTTTGTGAACTTCTGTAGGGGAAAGGAAAAGTCACATTTAGGCTGAAAACAGTCAGGACTGGATGGTTCACAGGTTTGGCAACCAACTCAGAAAGGCTATTGCTGCCATGTGAAATTAATCCTCACTGCATAGTGGCTATGCAGGATAGTGTTCCAGTAAGTGCTTCATGGTACTTGCATAGCTTTCTGCCTGCACAGAAAAAAATCAGGGAATATTCCGCCTGTAGCTGTTCTCCATCCTGAAAGGTGACAGCTTTAGGAAGGTGGGTTACTTGTAACAATTCAACCTTCCTCACCTGAAGTGTAATCGAGTCTTTTCTTTTTATGCTTCTATAGGTGCAGGGGCTTTAGACCATGTCTGGAGACAACAAGTCTGCAGTGTTGCCCAAGATGGCAGTGTTTTTGGAACACAAATGACATTTTTCCTTTAAAGGCTGATTAGCTTCTGCTGATCACAGAGACACAAAAATCTCTTTCCATAGGGCTTTGTGGGCCTTCTCCATTGCTTTATGTCATGGTGAAGCCACCAGTCACAGCTTGGTCACAAGGCTGTGAGGTTTTGGGAAGGGACTCTGTGTGTAGCACAAAGGAAGCTGGATTTGACCTGACTTTCACAACAACCTCTTCTGCAGCTCAGAGGTTTTGTGTATTCATTGACTCCAATGTATTCTGTAGAAACAATACTTCATTTTGTAAGATGAGCTGATTCGAGGCCTTGATAACCATTAGTACTATGAGGCAGGTGCCAGTGAAGAAGATGGGGCTCAATCCAGGCTACTCAGATTAGCACAGCTCGAGGGATAGGCTAAGCAAGCACCCACCCACAGGAGCAAGGAGTGTGAAAACCATCACAGATCTCCTGCCCACACTGCCTGCAGAGCGATGTGGAGGCAAAGCTTGGGGTAGAGGGAGGTGGCAGCTGCTGCTGAACTGCTGCTTGGAGGAGCAAAATTAGGTGCTGGCACAAGCTGCAAATTAGCTGATGACACCAGCAACAACGTGGATTAGACCACTGAGAATGCTCTGCAGGAGCTCTTGGTAAATGCTGCCTCCTGCAGAAATGAGAGGGAGGGCCCATACTTAGCATGAAGTGGGGATGAGGCACTGGCACAACTTTCCTGCCCAGCACAGTCTGTTGTCATGGACAGAAGTCCAAAAACCAAAGCCAGTGACTGAAGGTGGGAGGAACTCAGGGCTGGACAAGAGGCACACCTGCCCCTCCAGCTGATCACCTATCACCAGCTAATACAGGGATGCCGCTATCTCCTTCCTATAGTGACATCAATAGTTCCTTTTTCCTTCAGATGTCTGGAGTTTGTAGCTGTTATGGGGAGAAGGGTGGGATGGGGTGTCTCATAGTATTTTTCACTTGTAACACCTACCAAATTAAGGCATCAATGAAAACAGAGCAGCAAGTCCTAGGCACTCGTTCAGTATTTGAGTTCCTCCTGTCTTCCTGGGCTGTAGGATGATTCTGGGCTCTGAGATGGAGCCGTATGGCAAGCCAGGAGGTGTCACACAGAGCCACTTCACAGACTTCAATCAGGAATGTTTCCAGCAAAAGAAAAATGTGTTAAGCTCAGCCATTCTCACAGTCTGACAGCTCCTGATGTTCATGTCAAGAAATTAATGCAAAAAAACGTGCTCTGAAGAGAGACATAACTGACGAATAATCAATGAGTAAGTGCTCATACAGCACAACTTGGCCTCTTCCCCATGCAAGGAGTTCTCAAGGCCTTGGACTTTTGAAAGATAAAGACCCAAGATATTGGTGCCCTTTCTGCCTTTCCCCTGAAAGATATTTTTGTAACCCATAACAAGCCCACTTGCAATACCATCACGCCCTGTTAGCAGTGATGTTTGTCTAAATGCACTGGGTTTATTAGAGGGGAAATTGAGGCATTGTGGTGAAATAGCTGCAGTTCAAATAACAGTGTTCTGCTTACTGGAAATAGTTTAATCAAGGAAGGAGGCACTGCCACTAACATCAGCAGGTATTTCCCATTGGTTTGTGTAGGTAAGCCATGACCTATAGCAAAATCAGGCAGTAAATGCTATCACAACCAACTCTTCTGCCTCTTTGGAGGCTTTGCTATCCAAAAGAAAAAAACCAGCAGGAAAACAAAGAATCACAATGCACCGGAGGGGAAACTGCCAATGAAGGCTTCTCAACAGCACTAGAAGAACCTAATATAACAAGGAGCCATCACTGGCAGCCCTTGGCCTGGGATGGGAGAGATGAAGGGAAGAGGCTTATCTCCTGCTGGCCTTGCACAGGCCTGGTGGGATGGCGAGAAGAGCAGCTGGGTGGAATGACAGAAAACGCAGTTCCCACCACCCCTCCCATCCATCACATCTACACCAGCAGCCCCCACTGCAGCCACTGCTCTGCCAGCTCAGCCACCCCAGGCACCACAGGTACACTCCCACACCTGCAACTCACCTGGATCTTCTGGTGCACAACACTGACAGCACTGCCACATGACATATGCACAAGCAAGTCAAGGTGTATCACCTTGCTCCTGGGCATCAAACATCTGTGCAACCTCTCGAGGTACATACCTGGCTGAAGGCAACCAGGGCTTGCTCAAACCTTTGCAAAATAAGAGCGATGGTGCTGAACACCGGCGGGAAGGAACAGTCTTGAGGGGCTGAAAACAAGAATAAGTTTGTTATCAGTTTCCATCCTGCAGCAAAGCTCCCTTAAAAGTGAGGGATTTGAGCATTTATAGGAGTCACTGCTACAAAGTGTGTATGGGAGGAGAATAAAGTCTGTTTGTCCTCCTAACTCCTGGATGCTGCCAAATTTCTACTCCAGTGTCAAGGCTCCAAGCCCCACTGTGGTCAGCACAACAGCTGCTGTCACACAGGGCTAGCCAGGCTCAGGGGCACTGGACAAGGCCAGAGCACAGCCACAGCACTGTGGGCAAAGCCCTGGTGCCACCAGCCAAGGCAGCCCAGCAGGTGTCTGCCCAACCTGGGGCAACATCAATGTCTGCACGGAGGTTGCTCAACCCAAGCTCCTTTTACGGGCAGTGGGGAAACATGGACACTTGTAGGGCACCGTTCTTCCCTCCCCACTTCTGCAGCAGGCTTGGGAGAACAGGAGCCATGTCCTTTCCCAGAAATGCCCACTTCTCTGTGCTGACTCTAAAAGGGCCTTGGAGCACCAGGGTTGGACACAGACCTCCACTCCCTGTAATGCAGGGTGAAAGGAGGCTGTGAGCTCAACATGCAGAGGCAACCAAGCTGGTTTCAATTAGAGGTGGGTAAGCTGCCTCCACGAAATCCACAGGGAAGCTCCCTGCCTCTTGAAGATCTAAAATCCCTGCAATCTGTGCTTCAGGACAGCAGGTTCTGTGTGGCTGCCTGCCATCTGAACACAAGCATGAATGCTAAGGAACGAGGCTATTTTAGGAACAAGTGACACGACAGAGGAGCATCAGAGGTAAGAAATGGCTCCTTGCTGCCAAGTGTTGACATGAGGCCAATAAAGGGCAGATTATCACCCTTTGAGGGGGATGCCTGTCCTATTAAAGTTGTATTTACATTATTTTTTTGAGATACTTGAAAAGCAGGGTGATATATTTACAGAGAACTTTCTGAACATTTGGCCTCATTAACTGAGTGGAACAAGAATGATTAAGAACACCATCTGCTTTTTATTGAACTTTGTTTCAAATTCATCAGAATTTCATCAGCTTTAACCTCTAACTCTTGATTTTTACTCCTGAAAGTATGTTAGCAGCATACCACCCCATGCAGTTTACAAATGGCAAACAAGCCCTGCTGGTGGTGTCTGCAGATCTTCTCTACCAAGATCTCATCACATCAGTGCAAACCAGCCCAGCACAAAGGGCAAGCACCTGCACTACATGGAGCAGAGCTGGAGGCACCATGTACTCCCTGAAGGTGTCTGAGACCAAGTCCTGAGAAAGGTGACGGGGAGTCCAGCTGGCTGAGACCACCCCATGGTGCCATGGCCTATGTAACTCAAAGCAAATGCAGTTTCCCAGAGGAGATGAGTGATGTTTCCCGCTATTGTCAGCAGAAAAAAGTAAAGCAGCAGCAGAAGTCACCTCGCTCTGGCTGCAGGGAAAAGTGCCAGCACACATGGCCATGAGGCTGCAGCAGCACTGCACTGGGATACTAGAAAACCACTTTTTGCTAGGAACAGGGATAGACGGGAGTGATTTGTATATTTACTCCTGTTTTATACCAGTTTGACACTGGTATATTTAATCCAGTGGCCTCTCTGTATGTGGGAGCTTGTGTGACAGGAGTAGGTGACACAGACCTGCAGAGGAGCTGGTTTCTTAAGGCAATGCTTGTTCCCATGCCTGTACTATCATGGCCTTTTTTGCTGCCTACCTTTGACAAATACCTAAATATATGCAATGTGAAGTCAAAGAAATGAACATTGAAATTGCTAATTATGTACATGTGTCTGTTGTCAGAGCAGCAGGTCTTTTCTAAGTATTGACTCATCATTACCAGTTGTTTTTCTGCAGTCAGCTGCTCAACAAAAGGTCAGTATGTGACAAAGCCTGTGCCACTCTCACAGCAGTCACTGCGGAGTTCATGGAGTTAAATGTGTTTTGGAGAAGGGTTATCCTTCAAAGATCATCCTAAGATGCTGTAGGGTGTTGTCTGCATGCTGGAGCCCACTGGGACTCTGGATGAGGGTAGTTCTCTAGCTCCACTTAAAATGCCATAGGCATGGAAGGCATGGTCTATCCATCACTGGTTTTGCAGTATCAGGATAAAATACCAGCCTAGTTATAGAGTAATGGAAATAGCGTCACCCTGCAGGGGCAGTTAGGATGAATCCTGACCCAGGCAGAGGCCCATTTTCTCCCCAGCTTACTCCCTTGTATCCTGAGCTCTGACCACACCACCTTATAACACCGTCAGCGCTGTCTGTCATCCTGCCTCCATTTAAACCCGCAAAGACTGCTCAGTGCAGACTCCCAAACCAAATGCGCTTGGGAGGGCAGACACCAGTTTCTTTATCTGGTGCAAGATCTGAGAGGATGGCCAGGATTCTTTTCCGAACTCATCTAGGACCAGAGGCACTTTCAGTGCAGAGCAGACAGGGAATGTTCAGGGACATGCAACACTCCCAACATTCACCCAGGGTGGGCGTGGAGGTTACAGCTGGTGGCAGGAATGATGCTCAGGGTGCCTGGATCTATGTATCACCAGGACAGCAAGGAAAGAGTACGGCACTGTGGGGAAGAATGGTTTTGTTTCTCTTCCCAGATCAGTGTAAAGCAAATGATTTCTGTTACTGTTATTTTTATATTAACTCTATTCTAGAGTTGCCACAATTTCATCTACTAAATGCATATTGCAAAGATTAAATAAGCTGTATATTTCAAGTGATATATGTACACATGTGCACGTTTTGACACATATGAAAATATCAGACCTGATGTTCCTCCTCTCACGACAAATACATTCGACTTATTATTTGATGTATTGAACAAGATAATGTCATGTCATGAAGAAAAACTTTGTTTTCCAGTGTTGCTGCTACTTTGGTGGGAAAAACTACGTGTGATTTCTATTGAAAGACTGCAGCAGGTGCAGAGAGGACAAATTAACTTTGCCCTGTGTTCCAAGACCTGGGAGAATTTGAACACAGTTATGTCAATATTCACTGTCAATTACATCACACTTTCTCTCTTCATGGGTTTTCCTCCGCTTAACAGAAATCTTGTTTTGCTTCACAGAGAATATTGCAGTTTCTGACACAAGTTTAGCTCCAGCCGTTCTTACTCTAGCCTGTGAACGGCTCTCATTCTGAGGCACGCAGCAGATAATGCAAGGATGGTATCTGCAGATGGCAGAATTTCAGGAGCTCTCACTGGGAGCCATTTGCTCCAGCAAATCACCTACACATACCATGTAAGGGCTTCATCCCAGGCAAGGGCTTCACACCAGGCACCCACAAGGAGAGCTGCCTGAAGACTTGACTGTAACCAGAAGAACAGCAGGGAAAGTCTAAAAAGTATCCCAGTGCTCTGCACCTTGTAATGGAATACAGGCTACTGAGGGTGCTGAACAATGCTGGCAACAAATTATTTCCTTTTTGAAACTGGCACAAAAATCAAATATCTTTTGTTATCTCAAAGCACTCCACCAAAAACTCTGAAAATCCAGAGTTCAGTCAGTCTTCCTCAGATGAGCTAACCACATCCTGTTGGTTTATAGGCGCAAATGCATTGCTTGTCTTTACTTATTCAGAAAGCCTTTCAAAGTGTGTATACAGGGACATGATTTTGCCATCTGAAGAGATTTTTAGGTGGCCAGATTCTTCAGCGAGCAATGGCCAGCACTAGCTGAAAACTAACGCCATTTCTAAAACCTTGGACTTTTGTTTCTTCATGACTTTCAGAAATGCCCCCACATGTACTGACACATTTCTACAACCAAAAGGACAAACTAAAAGCCTCTTTACCCCCTTCTACCACACTAGGTGAGAGTCCTTGTGAAAACAGCAAACTCATGTCCTTCTTCTGAAAGAATCCATCAATGGCAGAAACAGAGTTCACATTAAGTGACCACTTAAACAAAAGCCCACAAGACACCTGAAGCAGAAGAGAGGAGAGCCCACAGGATTTCCAGGAGGTGTGGTGGCAGGTAAACCTGCCTTTCCTTGACCAGGTTTTCCCAGGGGACATAATGAAATTCACAGGGAGTTTCCTTTACCCAGCCATGTCATGCACATGCCCATGCCCATGCACATGCCGAAGAGACTGGGGTAAGGGCAGTTGGGACCACCCCAGCGCATCAGGCTGCCAAAAAGGGGGGGAAAGGGGTCTCCCAAGGGCAATGAGTCCTTTAAATGAGCTTTTGCCTGGACCTCTTCCCAATTTTGTCTCTCACCTAAGGCCAACAGCATGGAGGTGACAAGAGGTGTGGGGATGCCTTCCAAACACTCTTCAAGGCAGTGCTGCACTGCCAAACCAAACCATCTGCACATGCTGCTGGTTTCATGGCTCAGGCTGTGCCTGAGTTAGCCAGTGCTGCCCTTCCTGAGGCATGACTCTGCTCCCACTGGGAACATCCCAGGACACTGCTGCCTCAAAGAGGGCAGGGGTTGACCATGGCAGTGCTACTTGGCGTGGGCCAAAGAGGGTTCAGGGCTGGCTTTAACAGTTTATGTGTGATATTAGAATTTATTCTGATTTTAGGTAATTATGTTGCAGTGCCAGGGAGCACTCTCAAGTACTTCTTAATCTGTTAGTGCAGACAAACCCTGAGTGGTGCATGCCCTGGCCATTTCTGCAGCCAGTCCCACTAGCTGACATTTCAGATGGCAGCCCTCTGTCAGTATTTCCCAGTGGCACAGGGATGGGCGGCATTGTCTGGCTCCTTTGTCCTTCATGGACCAGGGCACCTCTGTACCCACTGGGATCTGTTGGGTGCTCTGCTGCCTCACTGCCCGCAGCAGTACCCATGAGGGCTGCCCTGCAGATGCTCCCTAGGGGTTGGTTTGGCTCAGTCAAGCAGACTGGGAAGGAACTTAAAAATACATGCAAGAGGAAGATTTCTGGTCTTGGTTGTATCAGTATGGGTAGAGTGGTCCCTCTGAAATAAGCAGCAGCACCCAATTTAAACTAGCCATCCCAAGGTGTGGGTCCAGGCTTACATAGAATAAACCAGACTGAAAATTGCCTTGATCTGGCCTGCAGTAAAACTCTCTTCCAAAGCTACTTTGTGCCACTATCATCACTCAAGCCAATGCAGTTATTCTGGACTTCTAACAACACAGCAATAAACAGATTTTTATCTAAATAGGTTTAAAAGCTGACAGCCTGGTTATGGGGACTGATGAGATTTCCTTTATTGACTATGCAATCAGTGTGATTTAGAGTCTCCACAGGGGCCTTGCTGAAGGCTCTCGAAGGCCCAGCTGTGACAAATCCCCCCTACAAGTTCTGCTGGGCACTGCTGCTGGAGATAGTGGCAGTGGTACTGGGACCTTGTTCCTCCCCCTCATCTTCCCACCCTCCTGATCCTGCCTTCCTGGTGTCCTGACCTCCCACGGGGCCAGTTATTTGTCTGGCATCACACCCCTGCCTTCCAAGGTAATAAATTACTGCAGGAAGCAGCTTTGCACTGGACCTCATTACCCGCAAACGCTGCTGTCCCTTTTCCTGCCACACCACGCAGGCCAGACATCCATGACTATCGGCAGCAGATACACATTTCTCAGGCTCCCAGGAGGAACCAAGGTCTGTGGCAGATGGTGCACCAGGCTGATGGATGCACAGGGCTCGGGAGGCTGGTCACCTCCTTGCCTCTTGGGATCATGTCCCAGCACAGCCTGGCCCCCCTTGTGATGCCCCATTCTGGTGCCATTGCAAGGGATTTGTGAACATGGGTAATATTGAAAAAAGTGGGAGGTTAGGTGAAGGGCCTTTTATGGTACTGTCTTGCTCCATTTTCAGAGACCACTGGTACTTTGAAAAAGCATCAGGCTTAAGCAAAATAGATCCACAAAACCTGGAGTGAAGTGTCAAAGTGCAGTGAAATGGATCCACTCCAATGCTATGGGTGCAAGTACTGAGGCTGTGTTATGTCTAAAGAATATAGCAAATTTTTTTCAATGTATATTGGAAGGTTACATTTTAATAAAGTTAAGTAAAAATTGATCTTGCGGCCACCAGCGTCCCAACACTCTTTGCTAAACAATCACCTACTTTTTTCTTTTTATTTCTTCTCTACTTTCTCACCAAAAACAGAAAAATAAAGAGTAATTAAAAAGAAAGAAATTGGAAGAAAAGAGAGAAAAATATGCAATCTGAAATTTTCTTTTTTTTACAATGTTTCTACGGACAACTTTGAACAAAATGTAACTATTATTTGTTTCTCTTTTTTCCTCTTAACTCCTTTTTGTTATGGTTTGGTTTATTAATGTAAGCTCTTTCTTATTGGAAAATAGTACATTTCTGCTAGCAGCCCTCGTTTTGAAGAGCAGGAAGAACAATGGAAAACCAGATCAGTTGTCATGTAAAATACTCTTCCAGGCTTTATATTTGGAAGCATTGAAGCTACCACTTATGATCCATGCATCTCTGTGTAAGGCAACCATGCAGAGAGTCCCTCATTTTTTGCGGAAAAGTCCATTTGTCAGAGCCGACAATGTCATGAAGAAATGTCATGTTTCAGTGCAGAGATTCAGTCCTCGGCAATTTTCTTTTTGTTTCCCAGCCAGCACCTCACTCCTGTCTGAGGTCAGACTAAATGATGTAACGCTCCCTTCTGGCCTCGCAATCGATGGGCTGGTGGCCGGGGCTTCTCTCCCTGCTGACAGCAGCGTTCGCTGCAGCTGAGACCCCCCCGGGGACCAGGCTTTGGTCCTGGGCTCACACCAGAAGACTACCAGGTGCTATGGGACAGTGTTCACAGCACGCACTGACGTGAAACACGTTTCTTGCAACGATGTTAAACCTCTCCAGAACAACAACAACGACGACACCACCTTAAACTCTTCCCTTCACATAGATATAGCCAAAAAACCCGCCAGTTTTATTTTAACCAACGTCCATTTACTCATGCATGAGGGTTTTGTTTTGTTTGTTCCATTTTTCAAGACTCTGCTGCCCTAACACGGTGCCAGAGCAGTTTGACAGTGCAGTGATATCGTCAAGCAGTCTCTTTAAATTCCATCTCTGGCAAGAAGTGAGGGACTGCACTTCGACACGGCCCCTGTTCATCTGACCCTGACTCCACCCGTGGCCCCTCTCTCTGGAGATGAGGAGAGCTCTGCGGTGCGGGGCAGGGACCACGAACCCGCGGAGCCCCGCAGCTCGGGACCGGCCCAGGGCCCTGGGAACGCATCTCCGGAGTTATGCGCAGCGCGCCAAGTCTCGGGGTTTGCTCGTCACCAGATTCAGGACCAGGCTCAGATTCCCGGCAGATCCCCAGCTATCTCTATGCCCAAGCCACCCGCGGCAGCAACAGCCGCATCCCCTCGAACACCCGGGAAGGAGCGGCGCTGCCCCGCGCCGCCACCCCGGCCCTGCCCCGCGCCCGCTGCGCCCCGCACTCACCGCCTGGGGCGCGGGGACCCCGCTGCCGCCTCCTGCCCGCGGCCCCGGCATCGTGCCGGGAGCCGGCCGGAGGAGCGCCGGGCCGGGGCCGGGTCCGCCTCGGGCGCAGAGCCGGAGAAAGTGAGCGGAGACCCCGGCGCCGGCCGCCCCTGGCCCTCCCCGCCGAGGGAGGAGCCGCTCCCTCCCGCAGCAAACCCCGGGGGTCCGTCGGGATGCCGAGCGGGCCGCGGGCAGGGCTTGCCAGAAAAGGGGAGGCAAAAATCAATAGGCGCAGGGAGAAATGAAGTGAAAAGTGACTTACAAAGAGAAAACCCTTCACGGGTTCTTCACAGCCAACCCTTCACAGCCAAGCCGTCCCTACCAGGAGTATTACAGAGACAGCAGGACAGGTATGAATGTAACACCATAGGGTGTCAGACGTAACGAGCACCAGTGCTGGGCAACTTGCAGTCCAAATTTGCGCCCTTCAGGCATGAGGGAATGAGGGATGGGACCAAGTGACATAAGGGATGGGGGTCTGTGTCACCACTGGCCTGTATGTAAAGACTCTGTAATGCACTCGTCATCCACACAAGTGTCCACTTAGGTCTGGAAAGCATTCTCATCGTCGTCCTGGGCACAAGTTTGGAGAATCACCCTTTTAATTCTGGTAAGAATTGCACAGAGCTCTTAAGCAACTGGGACTGACTTTCTACTGCCCCACATTCTCCATCTTCTTATTGAAATCTAAGTGACCCAAGTGCTGGGAAGCTCTATCAGTTCAAAGTGGATTATTTCTTCTACAGGCTTGCTTGTACTTAACTATCATATTTTACAAGTGACCTGCTCTCACTGAGTTGTGCTACTTGGCAGCTAAAGTTGCAGGATTTGTTTCAAGTAATGATGAATTGTCTCCAGATGGGACACTTGCTCTTGCAGTCTGGATTATGGTATTTTCACCAGGAAAAAAAGCATAGGAATTGCTCTTTCCCATGAGAAGGACAAATGTCCTGTCAAATGTGGGCTGGTTAATAAGAGCTCCAGTTTGTCCTTGAGGAGGGGGAAGGATGAATTATCATGTCCCTGACTGTCCACAAGGCACTCCTTAGGAAATAAAAAAAAACCAAAAACAAACAAAGCAGCAAAACACACCACCTTTCAAAACCACTCAGACCCCTTGAAAGGACAGGTAGATACAGATCCCTGCATTAAATTGCATCGAATGACAGCAGTTCTGCCTCTGCTTGTGCACAGCCAGCTGCTGCCAATCAGCCACCTAGTTCTGCCAGCATTTTCCTCCCTTTCCTGGCTCTGTGTGATCCAGAGATTTCTAGAGGGCTTTTTGGTTTGTTTGGGTTTTTTCCTCTTGTATTTTTTCAGTTTTATTACTGAGAACATCACTTGTATAAAATATTAACAAATCTTCATTCCAAGCTGCTGGGTCCTCTCTGTGACATCTTCTGGCAGCCTGCAAAAAATCAACAGGGAAGTTACATGAGATTTGGCATCATCACTGCAACTATTGTGAAGGCTCAGTTAAGCCCTCCAGGACATGAATCGAGGCCAGATTTTCAGGAAGTTGCAATATGTTCCTGGACAGCATGATCGGTAGTGATTGATTTCTACATTTACAAATGTGTTTATTATTTTACATTAGCTCAAATTGGACAGATAAGAGACCTCCAGAGAAGTGAGGCAGACCACTGCTTTGCTGTTTAGATCAGAAAATTCTTGTGTATTGTTGCAAGCGGAAGAATTTTTTTTTAAGCTCACATAACATCTTGGCCAGGACATTTCAGCATGTCAAATACTGGATAATTTAAAGGTGAGAACTGAAGACTACAGTGAGAGAAATTAGAATTGCAAACATGGTCATCTTATTTCTTACAATTCATATTTCTTTTGATGCTTATGCTAAAAAAAGAAACCATTTTGATCTGCACAAAGCCTCATGTTTTAGCAGAGTAAGGTTAACTGGGATGCCTAATTAAAACAGGCAGTCACCAATTAAGATAATAAAAAATTGCTATTTGAAATTCATAAGAGACCGTGAAGTTAAAGAGACACTTATCCAAGAGCTTAGCAGGTTTTCATTTGCAGATACTTAAGGAAAAAAAAAAGGTGAAGATGCACTTTGGAACACAGCCCAGTAAAATCAGAGAGGAGTCTGTGAGCTCCTGTGACGCTTCATCGCTTCATTACCAAAGTGCCTGCTGCTCGCCAGCCCATTTGCTTTTGCACTCCATCTGCCACGTCTTGTACGTACTGAGAGCCAGGCTCTGCTGCCATCACTTGTGCTGACAGTTCCCCTCAGGTGTCCCCAACAGCACAGCTCGGACCACCTGAACAGTGCAGGACCTGTGCCAGCACCCGGGTTTTCCTTGGGACTGGGACAGCATTTCATTGTCATTCACTCAACACTGCTTGCTCTCACTCCTGAAAGCTTTATGCAATACAGCAGCAATATTGTTGTTGTTGTTGTTGTTGTTTTTATTATTATTAATAATAATAATAACACTATTAATAATTAGTTCAAATAATTATGTCAATTCTCCAACCTGAAGTTTCTTTCACATTTATTTGCACCATCTGAAGCTGACTCAGTCTTCTCTGCCTGCTGTTAATAAGTGAATTAGCTCAGAGGGGAACATATGTATGTTCAGGTATATGAGCATATGTACCAGCCTGTGAGTGTGTATGAGAACAAGAGTGTGGTGGGTTAACCTTTGCTGGCTGCCAGATGCCCACCCAGATGCTTTCTCACTTCCCCTCCTCAGCAGGACAGGGGGACAAAAGCAGATTTAAAAGAAAACCTTAGGAGTCTTCCTAAATACTCTTTGGCTCTTGAGGTGGTGACTCATGGATGGGAACCAGGGAGCCTTGGTTGACATATACTGCCAATGGTGTGCCATCGTGGCAGCCATGGGCACCTCCTGTTCTTTGACGTGCAGCAATCCCATGAACACAGGGATCCTCCAGGACACTGGGCAAGGCAAGCAGATGTTTAAACTTCTCTGAATTGATAACAACTACATCAAAGACCCCTTTTTGGGTCCTTGAAGTACCCTCTGCTGAGACAGTCCATGTCAAGGATACATTGGGCCTCTGAACTGGTCACAATGGAGTACTTTTGCCATTTATCTCCTGTTAAGCTCACCTCAGCCACCAATATAGACAGCTTTTGGGATCTCCTTGTCAATCCAGAAATCCAGATGAGTTCCTCTATCACATACCATATTGGTATTAGGGTATACTGTGCATCAGTGTCTAGAAATGCTTTAGACTTCTGTGGATCCAGTGTACCACGCCATCAAATCCACACAGCCCAGTAAAGCTGGTCACCCCTTTCCTCCTCCTGATCAAAGGCAATGACCCTCTATTCCAGACTGGAGACCCTTGCAGTGTCAGACCAAAAGTCCCTCACCAAGATCAAGAGAGGCACTCTTAATCCTCTTCTGTACCAGGGAGACTGCTGGTTGCCTTCCACCATCTCAACAGCAGCAGAACTGACAGCAGTCATTGATGGCCCTCCTTATCATCTGTCTTCCCAGTCAATTTGTGTACATGGGCTCCTAACTTGAAGGAGGGTCACCATCCCACTTCCTCACAAGGTCACTCAGGAGGAACCAGAGAGTGGCACGTAGCGTGTGTCTGGGTACCCTGATGGCCAAGGCCATGACCTGTGGGGACAGGGAGAGAGACAGGTTTTCTGCAAAAGTCAGAGTCAGTGGGATGCTCTCTCCACAGCTGGTATATTCAAGTCTGGTCAGTCCATCATCTCCAGGAAGATGGAATATAATGCTGGTGAATTCCGGACAACCCTTCTGCACTTGCTCATGTACAGATGCCATCCAAATCTTTGGAGAGACATGGTTGCCATCCGGGTCACTGTAGAAGACTTTTCAGCACTGCTAGTTGTCTCAGATATTGGATGTCTTCTTCAGTAGTAGTGGCAGCAATCTGCTTGCCTGGCTGGTGGCTATAATGTTTCAGCATATTTTGAAGTCTGCCCAAGTTTCAGGACCAGTCATTTATCTCACTTCCCCTCTTGCTCCCTTGCTGAAGGACCAGCTGCCTGATCAGATCCTTCCTCCTCCTGCTCCTGTACTAATTGATAGTATGGACCCATTGACGTCTGTATCCAGTGATTCTTTTTGACTGCTAAGGCAATTACTGCAGCTGGGGCTTGGGTCCCTGTCTTATCCATGGTGTTCCCAGATATGGTTTGGGTCCCTGTCTCAACCATGTTCCCCTGATGGTGCTGAAGGGAGGCTCAAGAAGCACAAGGAAAGCCCCAATGTAGTGCCAAGAGCTGCTGGGTTTCACTGGAGCAGGCAAGGCACCCTTCCATCAAGTGTGCCAGTTCAGTGGGATTACATGCCTGTAGAGGTGCAAGATCACAGGCTGTGGGAGGTGATAACCATGCCAGGCACCCACCCAAGTCCTCCCACTCACCATGCAGGCACCCAGGGATCAGTGGCCTAAAGGCACATTTCCTCGTCACCTCACTGGCAAACTGTTTCCTCATAACACCAGACCATAACCAGTTTCTATGCAAATGACAAAAGGGTGACATTAGTCAAGTAGCTTAGATAAGGATGTGGTGAGGACCTCTGGAGAGGAAGGCAGACACATCAGTCCCAGAGGAGAAAAGAGAGGTGCGATCCCTCAGCTCTCCGCAGGACAGCCCTCCTGGCACAGGAGCAGTGCCCATGCCAGTGCCAAGTGCAGGGCTGCTGCTTTTATCAGAATGTTACCAGGCACAGCCAAACACAGAGATAAGCGCTGCGGCAAAGACAGGAGCTGAAAGCAGCCACTGCAGAGCCTGAGGCTCTATTACACTGTAAATCAAGCGAGCTCTATGAGCCACACAGAACCCTGCCAATTATCAGCTACTGCAGCTATAGTACACCCAGATCAAAACTGGCTTTATCTCGTGCCCAAGAAAAAAACTGGTGGGTTGCTCTTGGCTGGCTGCCAGACATCTACCTGGATGCTTTCTCACTCCCCCCTCCTCAACTGGACAGGAAGAGAAAATAAGATCAAAAAACTCTTCAAGGGTCAAAGACAGTTTAATAAAAAAAAGCAAAAGCTGTGCATGTGACCAAAGCAAAAAGAGGAATTCATTCCCTGCTTCCCATCAGTAGGCAGATGTCCAACTACTCCCTGGGAAGCAGAGCCTCAGCACATGTAACGGTGGCTTGGGAAGACAAACACCATAATCCTTCTTTCCCTGAGCTTTTATTAAAAGAGATGTGCAGCTTTGTGTGCTATTTGCTCTGTGTGTTGGATCAGAGGGCTGGGAAGTGTGATGTGCTAAGCCCTTGGCAGGGACCCTGTAGTGAAAGAGCGTCTTACCTCATGTGTGTGCTGGGAGCAGGGGTGTGCCTCTGGAGGCCAGAAGTCCTCTGCTGGAAGGAGATTTAGCAACAGAGAGCACCTGACTCTTGCACTGGAACACATGAACACTTTACACCTGGGGAAATGCTCACTGCAGTGCTGGTGGCCAGTACGTTGCAGTGCGGGTGAGGCAACCTCTGTGCCTAGGCTGGTTTGTTCAACTGTCCAGTTGCTCTTGAGGGATTCTTCTGGTGTTTATTTCCAAGTCGTGAGTCTAAGTCATCCCCAGATGGACTTTTCTGTTCAGGTCAGCTAACAAGGTGTAGGTGTGTCATGGATCATATCCAGAGCTCCGGCCCATAAGCCAGGCATTGCAAGTGATTTGGATCTGCATATGCCAGGATATTCCACAACAACTGCTCAGGAACTGCATCTTGAAGTACACTTTGGAAAAGAGGCATATCTGCATCCTTTTCTTATTGCCAGCCCTGACTGGCAAGAGCTGCTTGCAAAAGCAGCCAGTTCCATGGCCCATGGTCTGGAGCGAAACTGGCATCAGGCAGCATGGGATGAGGCAGAATTTGTCCCTTGAGGCCAAAGAGCACCAGAGGAATTGCTGGTGGATCCTGAGCAGTGAGACAGTAGGAATGCCTTCCTTCTGGAAACACTGCTACAAATACATTGCGTAATGTTTGCTGAGCTCTCCCTCCAGGTCCCCATGAGGAGAAAATGTTGTGGTTTTTGCAGGCAGCTACTTAGCTGGGGATTGGGGTAGGAGCAGTGTCAAGGATCTGTGCCGGGAGCTCTGCTCTTGGGAAAGCAGCCAGAGATGCTGGAGGAAATGAATCACCAGTGGCAGCTCTGGGACTGCAGAATAAATGAGTTTAATGCAGTGTGCAAGCAGAACAAGGCTGCTCCCTACACAGGTTTTGGTAATCAGCCCACAATAATCTGTGCTTTTTGAGGTACAGCATGCATTTTTCAGGTGGCTGTTGAGTGTTTCATTTGGTTTTATACAGCCCGTTCTACATGTAATTGGGGTTTGAGTCTGTGTATTTGATTTCAGAAGTTAAGCAGTAGAAAGAAGGGAGCATCCTGTCATTTCCATTGAGCTGTGGGACTAGATTTCCACAAGGACAGTGTCCCTTGACATATTTTCAAAGCAGCCGGGAGCTTAAGCTCTTCTGAAAATTTCCCCAGGTTTTTTTTGCAGCCCATGTGGGATACAAACTTTTTGCAAGATTTGCTCCAGAGAATAACTTCTGGTTTTCAGTGGTTTGATTTTGCTACATCCTTTTCCTTCATGAACATTGCAGGAAGATTTCTGTGACAACCACAAACAAAAAACCAGAAATTCAGTATCCTGCCTATCTGCATGCTGAAGCCTCTGCTCCACTCTTACAAAGTGTGCTGGAGCTGTGGCACACAATTTCTCCCACCTTCAGCTGAGTCACCTCATAATGGTGGTGGAAAGCTAAAACACCAAATTCTGACTAGGAGGTGACAAAGGCTACTTACTGGGACGTCCAAAAAATGGGTGAATATAGGCAGGGAAACGTATTTTTTCCTCCAATCTCACTCAAAGGACAGACAGAAACAGCTCTGTTGAACTTTTTGAAAACTGAGGTGAGGTGTGGTGTGGAAACATTTGACAGCTGCAGTTAAAAAGCCCTGAAACCCTCGATCGTGGTGTGGACTGAGTAGAGGACATGTGGATTTGTCAGGGGCATTGGACTAGATGATTTTTAAAGGTGCCTTCCAACTCAAACCATTCTGAGTCTGTGCTCTTACTGTGGACTGTGTAGGATGACCCTAAGTATGACCAGGTTTCCCAATGGGTCCGGCACCTTTGGGGTTTAGCAGAGGAGGAAAGTTCAGACGGGTGTCACTAGTGCAGGGTGTGCTATGTGCAGGAGGTGACATCCCTATTGTCTTGGCACCCATTTCTCCAGCCGGATTGCCGTGGGCTGTCCCGCCCTCTAGTGCCTGCAGCGCCGGCTCCCTCTG
This sequence comes from Orthonyx spaldingii, assembly GCA_013397795.1. NCBI lineage: Eukaryota > Metazoa > Chordata > Aves > Passeriformes > Orthonychidae > Orthonyx > Orthonyx spaldingii. The sequence goes on along the minus strand of VZTJ01006176.1, from coordinate 2,345,579 downwards.
GCCTCTCTCCGCTCCCCCGTGTACATGCACACTCACACTCAATGGATGATGCTGTGGCTCTGAGTAGGGAACAGGAGCTGGAAACCCCCGTGGCCTCCCCTGTGCGACAATGAGTGCAGAGCCAAACTGGAGGAGAAGCCATGTGGGAAAGTGAAAAACTTCTTATCAGATCCACAGGGATGGCAGGCTGCTTATCAAACAAAAAGTCCAAGCTGTTTCCTTCCAGCTGACACATCCAGGACTGCAATTTTCCCCAGTGCTCAAAAAACCCTGCAGCTGACAACTTCTGCAGCAGCCAAACACCCTGTAGCACCCGTGCCTGGCTGTTCAGACCCATGTGCAGACAGGGGCTGTGTGCCAGACCCCATGCACTGGGGAGCAGCAGCCCCTCTGGAAGCCAAGACCCACACAGAACCATCTAGTTTCATTTCTGTGTCTCCACAGCTCTGGGGTGATGGATCACAAAATCACAGTCTCTTTTTCTTAAGTGTCTTAAGGGTCTGAATGTCTTTTTGATTTTGGACTTAGTGGTGTCAGCCCATAGGTTTTCTGAAGAGGATGTTCCTACCCCTCTCCATGTTCCTGTCCCCTGGGTTCATGCAGCTCTGGCTCACAATGTTCTGCTTTACCTACCTGTCTCTGAGTACTTTGTAACCCTCCCAAGGAGCCTCTGACTGGTGAGGATGGGAAAACCCTCACCAGTCACTCCATTTTGTCCAAGGCAGACACTGTTGGTGGCTGCCCTACGAAATGACCAGCATAGGAACAGGGCAGAGGCACAGTGTCTCAGCAAACACAGCCACAGTGCTGTGGAACAGGCACTGACACAGAGCCTTCACATCTGCTGGAGCTAAAGTCAGGCACATGGAGACCACCACTGTGTTTTGCTCTTTAGGAAGAGTAGGTGTGGAAGCTGACTGGGAGTGCTTTGAAAGCCCCACAGCACAACCACAGGTGTTGGGAAGCCTCCAGTGACATCTCCTGATGCCATCCCAGCTACTCTGGGACATGGGCTTCTGCAATGCTGCCTTTCAGTCAAGACCTTGTAATTCAAGGTCTCATAATTAACCACATGCTCAGCTGTAGTTGGAGATTTCTGAAAGATCCGGTGAGCACACACATGGCCCTTTCTGGAGGAAGCATTGTCACTCTAAGTTTAATTGAGACTTGCTCAAATAAAGAAGCAGAGGCCACTGCACCATCGGTTAACGTCACGTTTCGTTTGTGTTCATGCAGGGTGGCTGCCGAGCTGCCGAGACCAAACCTCGTCTTGCTCAAGCACTTGCTGTCTCTGCTCCACCACATCAGCCAAAATGCCGAGACCAACAGGATGGACTCCAGCAACCTGGCCATCTGCATTGGCCCAAATATGCTGAGCCCGGGGACGGACAACGCGCTCCCGCTGGAAATGCAGAAGGAGATGAATGACAAGGTGCGTGGAACTCAGCAAGCAACCGCTCCCTCTGGGGCAATTTAGAGCCATCCATAGGGACCCCGCTGCCATTGAGGAAGCTGAACAGAACAGCACCCCTGGACATTGGGTGTCCCCCTCAGCTCAGGTGTCCCTCAGCCTGCGATGGGATGGGCCAGGCTGCCCCTCGTCTCGCTGCCTCTGAGCAAAAGCAGCAGCTGCCTCACAGCCCCCTAAGTCACAGCACAGCTCCTGCAGACTTTGCAAGGGGCACCCGTGGGCATTGTCACCCCTAGGCCCTTGGGCAGCGAGGCCAAAGCTGTGGCTGATGGTGTTTTGTCTGTATTGGGGCAGATCCCTTTGTCTGCAGCACCAGGTCTTATCCCCCATGGTGGACTCACCCTTGGACTTTAAGCCAGGATTTTGGCAGAAACCACCCTGCTCTGTGCTGTCCTTCCTACCAAGACAGTAGGCAGGGGCAGGAAAGAGTCTTCAACATATTTTCATCCCTCTTGACTGAAATGGGCTGTTTTCTGTGTGCAGGTGACAGCGTTGGTGGAGTTCCTCATAAACAACTGCTTGGAAATATTTGAGGAGGACATTGCCTTCCCTGCCTGTGCCTTGGCTGAGGAGTCAACAGAGCACAGAGACAGCTGCACAGGTATGACAATGGACTGGGGATGTCACTGACTGGGGCTGCTGGGCCAGATTATTGAATTTGATATGTGAATGTATCTGTGGAAACACAGCAAGCTGCTGACAGTTCAATACCTTAATGAAGTATTTTTCTACAGGAACACCTTACAGAAGTTCAGAATTACAACATTCACATAACAGAATTAAATCCCAATGTTAAACATCTGATTCAAGTATATTTTGCTACAGATGTGCTGAGACTTCAAGAATCTTTCTGTCAGGCTTGAAAGAAAGCACCATTCTCCCAACCTAACAGATCCAGAAATCTTTATTTTGTCACCGCTTCTCAGGAGGAATGGGCCATGAAAAGAAAGACACATTTTCAGTATAGCTGATATCCTATCTATGTCCTTTTTTGCACTTGCCTTATCAAAGCTAACTGCTTCAAGAAATGTTTGTTCTTCAAGGTGAGATGAAACTTGAAGGTTTCGATGCTGGCTTCAAAAATCTGTGGTGTGAAATGTCTTCTTGAACCATTTTCAAAAGAGAAGAACACATTACAGAGAACAGGACATTATAGCATGCACAGAAGCCTGGTGTATGTTTTTAGCTGGGGTTTGAGTTTTGGGTTTTGTTTCACTTTACTGTTCATTTATTGGATAATGTTTACCTTACTGAATTGTCAGGTTTAAAAATCACAGCAAAGTCCTGCAGTTTTGCTTTCTAGAGCTGCATTCAGAAGAGCACCAAGTGAGGTGCACACAGGAGGTGAGAAGTGCCTTTCTGGATGGACAACCTCTCTGTTTTTCACCCAAGAAGAAGGACGAGTACATGTGGCCATGCAAATACGAAAAGGAAAGGTGCAGTTCCCCAGCCACTCTCAAAACAAGTCTCCTTGTATGAAACAAGCTTCTAATGCAAAACTGGGGCACAATCAGATAGGGAACTTCTCCTCACAGAAGGTATTGAAACAAAAAATCTTCAATTTACACTGTGAGGTTAAGTGCAATATTAAGGAAGAGGTGTCTCCGTGTGAACTGGTTCTGCTGCTTTCAGCTAAGAGCTACATCACTCAGAAATGCTGTCCCCTATAAAATGTGTCCAGCCCAAGAAGGGACAGGGAACACAGAAATAGGATCCAGGTAAGTGCTTGGCTTCTCCCTGGCAGTCCCCACAGGGGCTCTGAGAGGGCGTGTGGTGTCTCACTCCAGCCCACTCACCACTTAGCTCCCAGCAGCACTCATGATTCTCTCTGCCTTAGCTGATGCTGGTCCCCCACCTGCACCTGCAGAATTATTGTATTGTTCATTGATTTGGAAGGGCTGTGAGATCTGGAACACTTACAAGGCTATATGTAGCTAAGAGCAACAAAGAACAGGTGTTTAACAACTGCTTTTCAGGCACATTAAATATTTTGGTGGCTTCCTTGGTTCCAGTGTTTCCCACCACCAAAAAATCCCATGCTATATACAGACCTGCTTAGTGTTTTCTGCTGGCACAGAGCACAGTCACCATATGCTTTTGTCAGAAAGAAATACACTTTGGGAAATACATTCTTGTAAAATACTTCATTTGGGATGAGCCATTCACACTCATACACAACCTTTAAAAAGATTTTAAATTACTGTCTATTACCACCAGATGTCACTGATAACACTAAGCACAGCACCTTTACCTGTGACTAAAGCCTTACCTCAAAGGCAGGCTTGCACACACACCTATTTATGGCCCACAGTCTGCACCATGGCCGCGGGTGGTTGACGTTGCAGACATTACTTTAGCATTTGTCATGCAGAGGTTATTCAGTGTAAAGCCCTTCCTAGCACTGTTCCTGCTTATCACACATTTTGGGTTGTGTAAGATTTTCCTCCAGAATCTCTCCAGATTGGATGGACACAGGTTTAAGGGCCGGGCTTCCCTAAATATACAGCAGTGGGAGTGACCAGCAGACCAGTGTCAGGCTCACTGATGCAACCTGGCAAGATACCAAAAAACATGCTTTCCATAGCTTGAGGTAAAAATCAAAAACCTGAAAACTGAAAAGGTAATAAGATTCTACCTTTTGACTTGTACCAAAATGGTTCTAGTGGGCAACAGAGAATTAGGATCATCTTTAGAGAGACAGTCATGGAGATTGATGTGGCTGATATGGAGGGGATGCCAGCAGCTAGCTTCTCCCCCTTGCCCAGGGCAGATGGAGCAGACAGACCCAGCTAGGATGGGTCTGGGGGCTGACAGGGAGCTGAGAAATTACTAACAGGAAAGCAATTGCCACATCTGTCCCTTGTGCCTTGACAGAGGCTCACACAAGCACCTCAACAGGCGATGGAGCAAAGACTACTATTCCTGAAGGTCTTCAATTTCAGAGTGTTGTCTGCCACGTGTGCTGACCTAGCAGGGAAACCCCAGTCTGAGGGTGGGATATCAGGAATGACACCATTCAAGGACCTGATCCACACCCCATACCCTCAAAATGTATGGACCTCACTGGACCACTTACCAGTGTGGCTTCAAAGGCAGGCCCTGCCTTCCATCCATCCTGGGCTAGAACTGTCCAGTGATAATCAGGGCAGAGATTGCTCACATGGAAAACCTCCCTTGGAAGGTGACACCCTCTCTGTGTGTGGCTGAAAATCAGAAGTTATGAGATGCAACCACCAACAAATCCATTCAGTGGTTTGAGGATCAGCAGTTTTGAATGTGTTAAACTGAGTGTCTGTAGTCAGATGGTTTGAGGTCAAAATTAGGCTAGCACATCACAGACACATTCTAAAGATGAAATGTTCCTCTGTAAACTCTGATATTCATGTCACAGTAATTCAACATACTGTGCTATATTTTTCATTTATCATTAATCCCTAAAACCATATAGATGTCATGTCTCTGAATTTCCTGTGCTCACCCCACCTGCCTGTTAGTATTTGAGAACAATTGCTCTGTTTCTTTTGGTGACATGTAAGATGGGAGTCAAAGACTGGCAGTGAAAATTTGGTTTAGGTGTTGAAGTCAATGGGACCAGGACTTTACAATGGTTTTGTTTTCATGAGATGGATCACAACTTCATATAAATCAGTCTTATTATGGCTTATTTTATCTGGTTTAAAATAAATAAAAGAACATTAAGGTGTACCATGTGAAAACTGCAAATATTTTAGCTTCTTTAGTGGAGTATTAAGTGTCAGTTTTAGGGATTACTCATTACTGGATGCCCTCTTGTATCTTTACTAGAGAGTTAGCATCACTAGGAGGATTGCTATGGATATTGGCAAAAAGATTCAAGCAACTGAATGGTGACTTTAGTATTTGTTTTAGAAATTGTCCAAGGGGAAAGTGGTCAACCGGAAGATTTTCATTTCTGCCATTTCTGCTTTGTGTTTTATTGGCTGGAAAATTTAGTTAGAGGGTGTTGAATTGTTTTATTTAAATTGTCTGTGACATTATTTTTATTCTTAAATTGTTGTAAGAAAAATTAATGAATTATATCCGCACCAATAATTCAGTAATATTGGTCTACAAAAAATCAGGAACACACTGAAGAGAAATCCAAAGTTTGTACATCACCGCTAACCTACACACAACATTAAAAGTGTTGTTCAGAAGGTCCCTGTCCTCACCTACCTGAAGTGATATGAACAATGCACAAGTAAAGAAAAGAAAGCACGTTTGGTTATATCTATAAAGACAGGCTCCTGACTTCATGTAAGGGTTTTGGTTTTTTTTAAAGTCTAATATGAAGAGTTTGTTTGTGGTTTTATGCTGTGAAAATTGTCAAGAAGCTACAAGGTCAGCCTAAGGTGTTTTAGCTAATGTCACTTGGGATTTCACCCTCCATGTGCTGTAGTATGGGTGGAGGGCACTTGTGGAAAGTTATGTGAAAACTTACATGTAGATATTTTTCCTGTAGCATCATTCATATAAGAGTTCCATTTTTACTTCACTAGAATTTACAAATAAATCCAAGCCTGTAAATCATACCTACACTTCAAAATCTGCAGTAAAGAAAAAAAAAAGTGGCATGAAAATATTACTATACTGTAGAAATTACCTTGCAATACATTTGTAGAATATATTAGGAGAGCCAATTCTCTTAACCCTAAAGTACGGTGCAATCTGTATTCTTTTGTTAACAGCTAATGGTTGTGTTTGATAAAACACCTCATAAATCTGTTTCCATACCCCCTAAATAAAATATTTGTTTAATGATAACAGCTTCAGGGGCGCCAGGATTGCCTATTTGATGAAAAATATTTCTTCACATGGATAAGGTGTACCCAAGTTTAAAAGAAAAATATTATAATGGCCATTCCCATGACACCTTTTGCAAGTGACTCTTGGTGGAAGGACATGACTGTGCTCTGCAGTCAGCCTGGCAGTCACATTCCTTTGGCTGAGTGGGAATTATTTAAGTTTGCTCTAACTTAAAGATAGCAGTAGCAACAGAATTTACTTAGGAGCCAGACAGGCTCGTATGCCAATAAAATTGCACTGCGCTGACCCAGAGAGGGCATCTTGCTAGTGACAGATCAGTGGTTGGGCAGGTTCTGCGGCATTTCCTTCCACTTGCCCTAAAACATTTGCACAAGGTAGCATTAGAAACGTGCAGCAGGGACAAGCTGACATATGGGCAGGGAGCTGGGGGGTGCTAAAGGGTACAAGAGTTGTGCCTGACAGGTGACAGCTGGCCCTGGGCTGTCTGCTGGGGAGCAGAGGCAAGTGAGTGTCCTGAGGCTGGAGAAGTGAGGTTACTCCAGGGTGACCAACCTTGCAAGATGCTCACCAAAACCCTCATGTGGCCAAAGGTTAAGGAAGAAGAGAAAGCTCCAGCATGGGTTTACCTGAGCCCCATGCTTTCCGTGAGGGAGAGGGAGCCACCTCTGCCAGTATTCTTCTTCTTACAGTACTGGTGTCTGAGGTCACCTGGCAGATTCTGTGCCTGCACAACCCACTGCTCATCCTGTGAGGCCGCTCCAGCGCTGGGAACCACACTTGTCCTGCCCAAAGATCCACTGCTGGACACATCTGATCTCTATTCCTAAATACCTCCACCCTTCCCAATGCATACTCTGCTTCTGAAGGGTATTTTACTGATGTGGCAAAGCCAAAACCACAAGCATTAGGATTTGCCAGAGCAGCCCTCGAGGTTCTTACACAGGGCACTCCATAGGTGCCTATAGAAAGCCTCATGTGTCCTTGCTCCATGCAATACCAAGGATGGACACGGGACCACAATGCTACAGGGGCTTCCTGGGGACAGTGGTGGGTTTGTGGCAGAGGGTTGCAGACAGAGACAGAGCAGGCTGGCAGTGTCACTAGTTCGGGGCTTGTCTAAATAAAGCCTGCCTCTTCCACTGAGGTCACAAGTAATGCTGGGTGAGCATGAGTGAAATAGCTGAGAAATGTATTTGTCTATTCCAGGCAGGTATAAAAATCTACTAAATTAAAAAATCTCAAGAACATGGGGTTTACAAACAATCTGTTCACTGATACTGGAATTCAAAAATCCAGTATATTACCTTTGTTTAATAAACATTGATTCATAATAAACATATATTATTTTGGTAAGTATGCCCAATTTATTTCCAACAAAAACCTTAAAAATTGTAGTTTTCCTAACTCTTCCTAATTTCCCTTCAGTGTTAGCTTGACAAACCAAAAGAAGAGCAAAAGTATCATTCACTAAAATGTAAAAATTACAAATTCAAATTAATGTATTTTCCTGTGTAGAACTGCCCAAATGACAGGCACTGTCTAGTTCTGGTTTGTGAAAAACACAGATTGAATGAAAATGTTATATACGTGTCTGTAAATCAGCACTGTCTGAAGACATACCAGCAAATAAAGATACGTCTCCTGAAAAAAAAAAATTAATTTAATTTTTTTTCTTTCCTTATGCCTGTGTGGCACCACCTCTGTACCTCTAGACAATTTATCAAAGATTTCCTCTCCCAAAGAGTCTCAGCTACTGCCCCGCTCCAAGAAAACATTGCTGCCCTCCAGATGTTATTGAGACACAAGATCTCCTGCCATCCCAGTCATGGATGACTTGCAGTTCCTACAAAAGTTGTGCTGCTGAACTGCTCCTTGGGAACACACCTACACCCCATGCCTGGGCTGCAGGAGCGGCCCGGCCTTGCAGACATTACAGGGCTGTAGCAGTGCCTGTGGGAATGGACTGGATGAACTGAAGGAAAACTAAAAGGGAATCTAAGTCAGGAGTTGTTCAGAAGCTGAAACTCACACCAGTCAGGAAAGTTCTTCCCTATTATTCTGAGAACTTTGCATGAGCTTAATAGGTGCCACAGCAGCGTGGGACTAGAGACTGGAAAACCAATCAACCACAGTGACGCAGTGCCAGTGCTCCTGACCTTTCCATTCTTCCTATGTGACTTCAGACTTGGGACTTCTGGACATCTACTAACAGCCTGAGATTCATTAAAAAGTTATTGGGAAGTACAGAAGGTGGCTATGGGCATGTAGCCAATGTGGTATAAATGTATGTTGAGTGTGGGGCAGGTGACATTACTGTTCTGCAGACCTCTTTTTGGGCTGAAACCCAACCCCTACTGCTGGTTCTGTGGGACTGAGCTCCTTATTCCATCCCTTCCAGGCCTGTGCCCTCCAACTAAAGAATAAATTCAGTTTTATTGTCTTTATTTACAGTATATGCTAACTCACTTCTGGGGAAAAGCACTAAACAAAGCATCCGAGACCGAGGCAGTTTCATGTTTAAGCAGCTATTGAAGAACTACCCATCCTTATGGAACAGCTACCTCTGAGGGGCTGCTAAAGCCACAATCTGCATGGTTATCAGCAACACAGACGGCAGTCACCTAAAGGAAAAATGACTTTGTAGCAGGATGGGCTTCCATGGCCAACCTCTGTGAGCAGCTGCAGTCTTTCATTCCATATGTATGCAGCCTCTCCATGATCCCCCACAAATCAGCAGAACTATGGAACACAGGTGAGACAAACAGGAAGAACAACAGCTCTACCATTTGGCTTTTGCTGGGTTACCACATTCATCCTGAGCTGGATCCTTGTACACGTGGGAAGTTGTGCCTCCAACCCAAGAGCTGTACACTTCTATAAAATCCAATCCATATAGCAAGAATACTCCTCAGCAGAAATAGACCTTCTTTTCACATCTCCTTAGGGAAATGGCCTTCCCTCAGGTTATTCCCCCCTGCCTTATGACTGATACACTGGATTTCCACTGTTTAAAAAGCACATGAAAGTCTGTAGAGGTCCTCCAGCCTTGACAGGAAAGGAATCGTTTTCAGAAGACCTATGCTGAATATTGTTCAATACAATGGGATAATCATGCTCCTTTTCTCCATGTGATCTCAGGGTACTTAAACTCCTGAGCACTAAATTTTGTGTTGTTTTTGGGGAAAAAAATCCCAAAAAACGCAAATATTCATATGACCAACTGACTCTTCAACAGAAAGTGTATGTGAGAAGGCAACTCATCTCCTTCCAGCAGCAAGGCTGGAACAGGAGCTCCCTGTGCGCCCTCAGCCAGCCTCGGGCAGCTCAGGGCAGAGGTGGGGGGTTGGCACCGCTCAGGCCCCTATGCCAGTTCTGCTGTGCTGGTACCTTGTCCTTGCTCTCACCCTTCAGTGTCAGCAGGTTCACAAGGTCTGGTCCCGTGCCCTAGATAATAAATACAAGCCCTTGCAGATGTGGAGCGTGGAATTTGTAACTGTTTAGGCAGGTATTGCTGGTATTTTAATCACTTTCTCAAATGGCCCATCTGTCTCATTCTGCCAGCAAATAAGGACTGCAGCTCCACTGTTTCTTACTTGGAGTGTTTAAACAAGCAGCAAACCTTTTGGCTTGTGGCCACCTTCAGAAATACAGATTATTAATATTTATTTATATCAAATAATTAACTAGGAAATACAGGCACGGACCAGTGGTCAGCTTGATAGTTTGGTATTATACAAACACACAGCAAAGCAACCTTCCATCCCTCAATCAAAGTAACAGAAGGAAAGAACAACAGTGGTACAGAACATAAAGAAAGAGCATTTCTGTGTCATAAACATTTACTGCAAGAATTGTTGTCCATGACTTATTAGACATTGTGAAGGAAAAAAACCCCAACATATTGAATGAAATGATAGTGAAACATAGGGATAACTGTGCTGGGTCAAAACAGCAGCATTTCAAGTCCAGTCCAGGACTATCTCCAGAGCAGCCAACAGTAGTTGCCTAATGACAGCATGAGCACAGGGGAGGTTGCTCTCCCAAATGCTTCCACAGGATGCGGATTTGCACCTCAAAGAGTTCCTGAATCAGAGGTGTTTGTGTTGAACATCTCTGCACAGATTTTTCTTCCATGGTCATGCTTAATTGCTTTTTGAACTGCTTCCTGATATCCCACAGCAGTGAGTTCCAAGATTTGTTTTGTGTGAAGAGGTACGTTCTTTTGAACCTGCCACCTCATGATTTCATTTGATGATCACTCTTCTCCCCCAGCTGTTATGCTAAGCATTTCAGTAAATACTTCTGTTTGAATCCAGTGGCAACTAAAAAAAGATAATAAACTTCCTATTTAGAGAATTCAGCTGTATGAAAGCATATACATACAAGTTATATAAGTTACTCTGCAAGATATCTTCCCCAACAGCAAATTCATATTCTTTACTATCTTACCAAGGTCCCACAAAAAAAGGTAAAAAAACCCAAAACCCAAACCCAGTGATCGTACAGCAGATGCACATAGTCCTTTGCTACTCTCAGATAAAGTAAGTAGTAGAGTGAGAACAAGTGCAATTGCACAGTGCAGACTGAGAACACGTGCTGGGTACATTTCCACAGAACCAGCACAGCTTGAGCAAATAGGAACACATCTTTGAAGGGATCCACTGCACTTACAGCCCTTGCCATCTTGAGTATAGTCAGGAACTTGGTGTATTTTTAACATTTTCTGTATCATAGGCTTTTTAAAAAAGACACACATCTTCAAATAGGAGACTATTCGCTTTCATTTTGAGTCACGTCAGTTTTCACAGTTCTCCCCTCCTCACCTGCTTGTGATGCACCCCCATCTCTTCCAGAGGGAAAGGGAATAAAACAAAACGCCCACCTTAGCTTCCTCCATTGGTGGATATGGGTTAATGCATTCATCCTGCATGTCTGTATAGGGCAGAGAAGCCGAAGCTGCCAGCCCTAGGCAGTGCAGGTCTGTGTCTCCCCAGCAACATCTTACCCAGAAAGGGCCTGGCCCCGTACTATCTCTGCAGCCTTCTCCCGTGGCACCACGGCTCAGACTAATGCAGGAGAGATGGAGGAGCTCGGGCCAAGGCGATAAGCTTTATCAGCCCACTTCCTTCCCTGGGAACAGCCAGTGTCAGGTCTCAAACAGATGCTGTTTTAAAAGCACACACACAACACAGCTGCCAGGGCAGGCTGGGGTTTTTCATGGTAGCCTGGCACCGGCTCCCCTCGGCTGCTGTAGAGGGAGGTGGAGCACACCCTTTGAAAGGAGGAACGAACTAAGACCTACAGGAAGAGTCTCCTTGAGGGAGAGCGAAGTGACAAAGCCAGGCACCAAGGGCCCCGAGGGTGTCACACCCTGCCCCAGGGCTTCTCCCGCGGGCCGGCACCGCGCCCAGCCGGCTGCTCGGGGCGTAAGCAAGCCGCGACAAGGGGAGGAGCGGGCGGTGGCGGCGAGGCCCGGGGTGGCGGCGAGGCCCGGGGTGGCGGCTCCAGCGCTCCGCCACCGCCACACCTGGGCCGGGCGGGCGCCGACACCGCCCCTGGGTGCCATTTATAGCGCGCTATTTCGGTGGCGGGGGCCCACAGGGCGCCGCCGCGTGACAGCGCCGCCGCGCCCGGGGCAAAGTCCCGCCGCTCCCGCCGCTGGGGAGGCACGGGCGGCGCCTCGCCGGCCCTCTGCGCATGCCCGGGCACCGGAGCGGCGCGGGGGGGACCGCTCCAGAACAGCCCTGAGGGGCCCCTGCGGCCGCTGCCCGGAGCCGCTGTGCCGCCTCCCGGCGCTGCCCTGCTCGCTGCTGCTGGGGAGGGGAGCAGCGCCCGAGGGTGGGGTGGGCGGGGAGTCAGGGGCGTATCACAGGCCGTTCGTCCTTAGGCAGACCTGCAGAGGGGGAGAGCATCGGCGGTCACCGGTCTCTGGGGCAGCGCAAGGCTGAAAGGATGGCAGGGGCAGCTGGGCTCCGGTATGAGCTTGGCGGGAGGTGGGTGCGAGGGAGCAGTGACAGCAGGAACAGCTGCCTTAGGTGTTGGTCTAAATGTTAAAGTATGCTGTCGCACCTTGGTACCCCTGACACCAGCGAGAGGAACCTGCAGGGAGGAGCCAGGTTGCGTCCATCTGTAGGTGTGCAGACTACCTTCACAGTCGGAAAAGACCTCAGAGATCGTTGAGCCCAGCCTGTGACCTAACACCACCTTGTCAATTACACCATGGCACTAAGTGCCATCTCCAGTCTTAAACACCTCCGGGGAGGGTGACTCCACTAACCTCCCTGGGCAGCCTATTCCAATGTCTAACCACCCCTTCTGTGAAGAAATTCCTCCTAATGTCTACCTTAAACCTCCTCTGGCACAGTTTATATGCTCGTGTCCTGTCACTAGTTGCCTGGGAGAAGAGACCAACCCTCATCTGGCTACAACCTCCTTTCAGGGAGTTGTAGAGAGTGATAAGGTCTCCCCTGAGCCTCATCTTCTCCAGGCTAAACAACCCCAGCTCCCTCAGCCATTCGTCATAGGATTTGTGTTGCAGACCCTTCATCAGCTTTGTTGCCCTTTTCTGGACATTAAAGTACCTTAATTCAGTTTTGCTGATTTGGGGTTCTAGATAGGAGCACCCTCACATCCCCAGTCCTCCATGTCAGGATGGCACAGAGTCCAATGGCTCAGGTCACTGCAGGTTTGGGTTTTTTTTAATGTAGCATGAGTGCTTTGTAAACATTTAACAAATGAGCTAAGTGTTACCAGGACTCAGTGCCCTTCAAAAATAGCCTCCAGAACACCTCACCCATAAAAGCCATGTGTGACTTTCATGTTCCAGTGTGTGGTGATGGGTGGGATATACGTTTTTTGGCAGCTGCAGTCCCTCAAGACTCCAGTAGGCCTGGTGGATACATCAGTGCACATGTGAGAGGAGGGTCAGAAAAGTCAACCGGGAAAGGTGAAAGAGCAGGAAAGGTGAGATTGCCATTTCATGTGGTCGAAGAGATCCACAGTAAGTAGTGTCAAAATCCAATTGTGCAGTATTGTTATATGAGTGTGGAAGTTTTTCCAGCTCACCAAACTGTTCAACTAAGACGGCGCTTCAAGAAATGTGCAGTTATTTGCTTGGCATATCTAGCATGGGACTGAACAAGCTGTGCAAATTGCCTTCTTTAAGTCTCATAGGAGTCATCATCCCTGGAGTTCTTGGATGTAACTCTCAGGAGGGTGCAGAAATTAAGCCACGTGGAGCTGGGTGTCCGAAATCCCCAGTTTTCCACAGCCAGTAGAAAAGGTGCTCCCAGCATCTTCTGGGAGCAATACAGGTAGGAAAAGCAACAAAATATTGGCATGGCCCTGAAATAGTCATTTGTGTAAGCCCTTGATTGCCCACAGGATTTTGTCTGGGCAGGCAAGATCTGTGTTAATCTGGAGCCTGAGCCAAAAGACTCCTGGACAGTTTCTGCCAGGTCATAGGTCTATCATATGGCTAAGCTCACAGACAGGGAAGAACTTTTTACATTTCTTGTCTGCTAGCAGCTGTACTAAATATCAATTAGTTGCACTTTGAATAATTTAGTTCACACTTTCCTGACTTAGACTTACATTTCTGGCAAGTGGAGTGCAATACATAAACCTGGCAGAAGATGTTTCTGTTTGTCCATCTCCTGTTGTAGCATTTCAGAGTCGGTTTATGGCTTAAAAGTTATTTTCAGGAGTACTGAATTGTTTAAACTAAAGATTATGCTACTGTTTGCCTGGTGGTGCTTTGTAATTTCTAAAGAACAATCCCAGCTATATGTCTTTTGTACTTCTATTTAAAAGCTTCTCATTCTTGTACAGGCACAAGTTATGTGCGTTTACATATGAAGCACTGTTGAAAGAAAGAGAAATGCATTCCTCCCAACAGCTGCTGCTTGTTAATTCATTAAAAGAAAACCTACTTCCAAAAATCTGTTCACTCAGGAATTAAAATATACTATTCTATGAGGGTTCCTAAGCTGTCACATCGGGACCACTATCAAGCCATATACAACAGCATACTATAAAATTGTACACATTTCACAAAGCTGGGCACTTCCACTACTGTTGATCATATCTAGAAAATGGAAAATCTCTTGATGCTCATATTCAGAGCTTGATTACAAGTCCATTGTGGCCTATGAGAGTCTTTTCAGGAACTTCACTGTGCTTGAGGACATGCACTCAGCGCATAAAAGTTCATGGAATCTTTTATAGAGCCCACTGCTCAATTGTCTTTACTGGGGAAAAAGTTTAGGAGGGAGCAGAAAGATAAGCTTGCAGGCTTAGTATAGATCTGCCTCATATCTGATTAGCTCTGTCCTTGTCCATGTGTTTTCAGTTGTTTTATCCAAACAAAAATAAAACTAGATTCCAGTTTTATAACAGTCTTAATTCAAAGACAGTTTACAGTGATTGGAAAGTCAATGTTCACTGGCATCACAATTTCAGTATTGTTCCACAAGGAATTGTTTTGGAAAGATCCACACTTCCCAAATGCTTCAATTTAACAAAGTTTAAGAAGAAATTCAAGATTGTATTATCAACTTATAAATCTGTCTGTCAACTAAAATCTAACAAAAGCTTATATTTGGATGCAAAGATTTTATTGCCTTTGAGCTAATAGTATCAACTGCCTGATAAGCGAAGCATTTCTGCTAATATTTGGAGAACAAGCCTTGACTGCTGGGCTTATCCCCTATCACTGAAGCAAAGGGAAGGATTTTCTAAGCTCCCATTGACTTAACTGGGAAGTAAATCAGAACATATGCCAAAAGTAGAATGCAAGTCGTTCTGCAACATTAAAATAGTGAAACTGCATTGTTAGTGGAGATGTTGATTTGTGTGGGTTTTATCACTGAAATGTAGTAATTGTAGGTTACTGGGACAAGCAGTTTTGCCACCACCACAAATCAAAGACGTCATCAAGGAATGTCAGTGAGGTTTTGTGCTCACTGAATCTCATCTACTGGGGGGAGGAAAAGACTGAGTAGTGCTTAATGATTAGGTAGATCCAGTTTCTGCCTTGTCAGTGCCTTGGTCAGCCATGTAGTGCACGTCTCAGAGTTTTCTCAGACTCCAGAATGACAAAGAATGAGCTGTAACCAATAAGGAACAGCCTGTGATGGAGGGATGTTTGGGAATGATGTTATAGTCATGAAAGGAGCTAATTTTACATTACAGTTGTTAACACAATGTCGCGATCAATTACACAAAGTCTGATTCTACCTGTCTCATTAATAAACAATTTGTAATGCACAGGGAAGGGCAGACTGAGGAGTAGTATGTGCCTTTGCATTCGGAAGACTCCTTTCAAAGACTAATGTAAAGGTGTGCTTAAATAAAATTAATTTTCCATATGCAAAAGATTTCTTACCAGGTTGACCAGATTCTTGTCAGCCTAATGAGAGGCTGAAAATATGTTTGCAAAGCCAGTCTTGTTGCAAATCTTGCTGCACAGAAAAATAATTGCAACTTTTTTCTTGAAAACATGAGCTCCAGCATTCAAGGAAACAGTGCACCATTTTGCAAAATGGAACACGAGGTCATTTTGGGTGCATGCTCATTAAGGAAAGGAATTGCATTGGAATGTAGGAGGGTAGAGAGTAAGAATTTGAAGCTCCTATGTCTGCAAGAAAACAGAGCAGTATATATGCCACGGTGACTTCTGATGTCCAGACACCATGCCGAAATTCTAAAAATGTTAAGGATGTAAATTAGCTGTACTGAAGATCATGGTCACTATAAGTTGTCCATCAGCTCTCCCTGAACTTATTAGTCAAGTATTATCCTTGAGTATGTACAGGAATGCCTGCTGGGCTCAGGCTTTATTCAGGTTTCAGTTCAGCAAGACTTTTTAAGGACATGCACAGGGTTAAAAAAGTCTTATAATTTCACTGAATCCTGGAGAATGCCAGCAAGGCTGAACTGAAGTCAGTAGCCTCACAATGAGATACAACTTGCCTTGGCACAGGGTCTCAGCAACAGTTTAAATATGCACCTTAAGCCATGGGAACACTACAAATCCCAGGAGGGTCTTGCAGATCCCCATCTGGGTCAGTTCCATTCGCTGTTCAGCAGTGAAACTGCACTGTGAGAAAATGTTACATCTGTCAAGAAAGAAACAATTGAATAATGACATTTGAAACCTGATCTGTGATTTGAGGACTCAAGAACAGAGGAATCTAGATCTGCTTCTCATACAGAGGTAGTTGTAAGAGGACAATACAGGGATTGTAGAATTATTTATTTATGAATACTTCTAAATTTGAAGAGTATTTTAAGGCATTTGTTAGAAACCACCTGATGCTGGGAAGTAATGATGGTGCCTTTGGCTTCCTTTCTCTCCATTTCAGTTCAAGTACCCATCCTGGGCCTGACCCTGACTGAATGAAATCCATGAGTGTCTGGAGTACGACCAAGGTCTCTCTAATGCTATATTCAAGCTGCTTGGAGCAGAAATGCTGTGGAACTAACGCAAACATTGAATATTAAAGAGCTGGGATAATTTTCAATTCCTCAATCTTTTTCATTAGCAACATTGATTTATTTTTACACAGTTGCAGGCTGGTAGCAGTGTAGTCTGGGGCTAGACCAAAAGTACTTGGTTTTCTCTAAAATGTTGTGTTTGCTCACCTGAATGTGCCACTAGTCCCACAGAAATGCAGTACTCAATGCAACTCAAGCGTTTACACAACACTGTTGTAAAGCAGGCAGTAAATTACTTCCTTTATGGATAGAACTGTAGGTACATTCTGCTCACTCCTGTATTAACTGAATATTAATGATTAATGAAAAAAAAAAAAAAGAACCGTTAAACCAACTTGTTATACTTTTAGGATAATATAAAGTTTACTGACTGCTGTAGCAGGCCCTTTCCTTCCTGCATGTACTGCCCTGTACACATGCTCCAGTGAAGGCTCTGGCACAACCCACAGCAGCCTGTTTCTAGCCCAGAACACCTGGAGCCAGCCTGAGAATCATTACATTATAGATCAGATTAAAAGGAATCTATTATTTTAAAGAATTTCTGTTCTGTATCTGTCTAGGACAAACAACAGGCATAGGCAGTTAGTCTGAGTTGAAAACAAACAGAGCAACTGAACTGACCAGGACCACTTCAATTTTCCCTGATTACCCCAGATTTTTGTGATTGCTGAACCACTAATTTGTTCTATTCACGTCATCTCGAGTTTTCTAAGAAACATAGAACTCATCTCTTCCACCTCTACTCGTGTTTAAATAAGATTACACGAGAAATCAGGTAATAGCACCCTGGCTAAAAGTAGCAGAATCAGGCTGGTGAGATCTATTTCCAGACACACACAGACTCGTAATCTGATGTTTGATAAGGCCCATAAACAGCTGCATAGCTGTGATCCTGTGATCAGGTTGAGAGAATCAGCCTGATTCTGACCTCACGCAAGTGCAAAATGATTTCTGACTTTGTCCCTGTGCATTTCATGCAGGTCTTTGGATTATACTTAAACCATGAACACAGTTCAGGGTTATCATTTCACATTAACAAGGGTTGGCTGAGAGGCTAATCTAAAGTAACCAATTAAGAATTACCATGGAAACCTGTCACAGTGAAGTAATGGAATTTTCTCCACTAAACCTCTCAGTTACAGGCCTTGTCCCACCGTCTTGACTCTGAAGGGTTCTGACAGGATTGCAAACTTGAGTCCTGTGGGAAGGGGCTCACTCACAAGCATCACTAGTTTGCCTTGAAACAATCTCCAGTTTTCGTTCTCTTCAAGCAGGGTTTCACTGCAGCTGAGTTTACCGTAAACAGGTTATGCAGAATTAATTACTGTGTCTAAAAATTACTCAATTACCTTTTCCCTAGTATTCTGAGATAGCTTACAGGATGTAAGTTTGAATCCATCTGGGTACTGGATATGTAACATTTTATTTCTTCTCAAGGGAGACATAAGCAAGTTACTAGAAGAACAAGAAAATAACTTAAATCCACATTTAAATCCTGCAACGTATTTCTCAGTGTGAGTTTTACTTGGATTTTTTTAAGGATACTCATTACAAAATAAATGTTTTAACCCTGTGTAGTTTCTGCAGTCATTTTCCCATGCAATAGCAATTTAAACAAAATTGTTTTAAATGAAGTTGAAAAACTCACTCTCAGAAATTTACAGCCACAGTAAGAATCAGTGGTTAGAGATTGTGAGCCAGCAGAGATTATTTTGATTATCTGCCTTGTCTAACATGAAACTCAGGTTGTCAGTCAGGAATTTCAGTAACTTTTGTTTAGGACTTTGTTTGAGTTAGATTGTCCTGCTGAAATTTAACACCTGCAAAAGCAAACAAACCTTTTTTTACTTCTTATTTAAGCCATTATTTACTCACCATTGCTGTGTGGTGGCATTTGAAACACAATACTTAATTGCTACTTGAAGCACAGAAAAAGGGATAATTTCAAATACTCTACATTGGAAACCACGGGGAAAATGGTGGCCACAATCTTACTTGAAACAACACCACTATTTCAAAAGTCCTTAGCACTGCACTACATATATTGCATGCTGCATTTTAAGGCAATTTCTGTAAAGAGGGGTTGTTTTTTTGTTTTAACATTTCTTTTTTTTTTTTTTTTAACTAAGAGTGCAGACTGAACTCTGAGTCAAGAAAGAACATTGTGCAATACTCAGTGCTGTTATCTCAAGAATATTGTTTCTTATCTCTCTGGATTTGTACAGCACAGCATGGCTAAATTTTAGTGATGAGTGAGCAGTTATTTCAGGCGATGGGGGTAGAGGGCACTGAGAGGAATGCAGGGAAGGAGCACATTTAGATATCTGGAAAGGTAATACATTAGAAAATTATTCCTTGCTGTTACATTGCTTGTTTATGGGACGGCCTCCTACAGGGATCGGTAGAGTTCCCATCACTTTGAACACAAATGGAAAAAATGGTGTGTTGTTAGAGATGATTGCACTGGGAGAGAAATAAAGTGTGTGAAGTGCTTTCGTTAGTCCTGTCCACGTGACTTTCTGGGAGCACCTTAGGTGCAGTTCTCCAGGATGTCCCTGAACCCTCCCAGGCACATCTTCTCTATGGAGAGTCCCCGCCTATGAGACCAGTGTCTTGCTTTGCCAGTGCGTCCAGCTGTTACTCCACCCTGTGAATCAGCTGTACATGCACACCCTGTTTTGCTGTCATCTCTAAGGTACTTTTGGTGTTTTACTGTCTCGCCATGTCAGACACGTAAAAGGAAACCAGGCCAGTGGCCAGGACTCAGTTTTCCCATTCTGTGCTGCTGTCCTGCCTGGCAGAGCAGCCATGGAGAGTTGGGTAGGGAAACCACCCTGCAGGTCTGGACTGCTGTGTGGACATGGAGATGACTGAGCCCCTCTTGCAGGCTTTTGCAAACAGGGCTCAAAGACCACATTCCCTGTGAGTGGCAGGCAAGAAACCACTTGCACCCCTGGACCCAGAGCACTCAGACACTCTGAAGTGGTTCTGTGCCTGGGTGCTACACCATGCTGGGTCAGAAACAGGCCGTGTTACCTGGCATGGCCCTTATTGCGGCAGCATCCTGAATGCTGACAGAAATGGCCCTACAGCTGAACTCCACAGAAGAAGGCCATAGCTGACACTGTACTTCCCCTTCCCTCTACAGCTGCCATGGCAGGCAGAACACAGCCAGGGAGAACAACAAAGGGCAACCCACTTTCTCACAGAAAAATGCCACACATAACAGTGTAGCATGCCTTAGGGACAGTATGGTTCACCCAGGACTACAAGATGTTCCCAGCTCTTGTGCTCCTGATCTCACTCGGGAACAAACTGGGCCTGGCTTTGGAGATGATCCAAGGTGCAACTATGAAGGTTTCTGATATATGTTTGTACTAAACTACCCAAAACAAAGTCCATAAGGCCAAAAAGCAAAGTCTGTAAGGCCAAATAGCATGCGTAGGAAAACCAGACAAACTTTTTGGATACAGAAACTCTACTTCATTTCTGATTGCTGCAACGACAATGTTTTTACCCTTCCAAGATAATTAAACATACTGAACAACTAGCTCATGAAGCACCAGCTCTGGATCACCCGGTGCTCACCCTCAACTGATACCAGGTGGAGGGACACAACACCCTACTTCTGGAGTCCACCTCACCCTTCTCCTCCCACACTGGAAGTGTTTGAAGGTGAAAACAAAGCAGTGGACCAATGAATCTGGTTCCAAGGGTGTTGCTAGCAATTGCTGAGACATCACACAAATGAAACCATGGCACAGAAGGTGTTCATAAGGTTACATATGACATTTTTCCCTCTCATCATAACATTTGTCTTGTATTAAAAGAGACCAAAGAATTCATCATGCCACTTGTAAAAGATAATCAGCTTATTAAATAAATGAACTGCTGAGCTGTGTTCTTCCTAGGAGCAAATCAAGTCTGTGTGAAATCCTGGTTACATCCAAGGCAGCAAGTCAACTTTATTTTGAAGGCTTGAGTGCTACTCAGTTAATACTCAGGTCCTGAGTTACCTGCTGTGAACAGGTGAAATTCACCCGGTATTTTAAAGGTGGCATATTGATATTATTTTCCAAAGTGTTTTGGTGAGTTGCTAGCCAACATGCTACAAGACTCGGTGTTTATCTTTTGTGTCATGCGTCAGAGGTAATTACTTCACAGGGTAGGTGTGTCATTGGGAAGCACTGAAAACTCCCTTTGTTTCAGGTTACCTGCATGCCTCAGTGTGGCAGGTGAACAGTAATCAACCTGATCCCCTTCTCCTCCAGCAAGGCCTCACAGAAGTTATTTGGTTTGGTAGCCCCTTTGTTTCTGAGTTACTGCCTTTAAGGCAGCTGGGGCTGATTAGATAAGGTGACTATGTATCTGCAGCCTTGACATAAAATGGATTTAGTTTGCCCTCAGTGTTTAGCAGGGTCATTGAAAACCAATTAAGGATATATGTAGCCATTTGTAAATTGTATATGAGCTGTTTGCTATGAAACATAAATATTTTTTTCTCATGAATGAAAATTCAATTGAGGTACAGTTCCAGGTAAGCCCTTGCTAACTATCAGAGTTAAAATTCAGGTCTGGTGAAAGTAGGCAGTGTTCTGCTTTGTTTAGCAATGTCACCCTGCTTGTACCTCCCTTGTACTTGGTCTTAGGTCTTCATCAGTGCCTGCCTGTTTTCAGCATTATTGTTATCACAGCGCAAACAGAGGATTTCCCAAGAGACAGGTGGATACTTGTACTTCAGACTCCAGCTTGGTGTCTTACTCATGATACACTGAGGTCAAAACTACTCTCCTTTATCTACGTGAAGAATCTCCATTAGTATATTCTCACCTTATTCAGTGTTGAGAGCTCCCTGTGCAGCCTGCACTGCTGTTGGGCAGCTGTGAGCTGATAAATAACTTCAGCTCCTAATGGCATTTGGAAATGTTCATGTCTGCAGCAGATGCAAGTGATGCAGAGTAGGAGGGATAATGTATGGACCAGTAATAAACTGCATCCCCAGCATTACATATTTTCTGTTTCTCTCACTATTAGATGCAGGTTAACCAGCCTTACTCTACAAAATAAACCTGATCTCTAATGTTCAAAGGCGGAGAGCCTAGTTGCATAGAGCACTTAAATGAGGCTAGGCAAAATATAAAAAGATACCTGAAAGAGACAGTCCTGAGTGGCAAAACAGGCTAGTGTGATATTTGGGACTTCTGAACTTTACCTATTAATCTCTGCATCAAGGATTTTTTTTTTTTTTAGTTAGAGAAAAATATGAGAAAAAGGTCTGGCACCAAACTGCATAGTAATGCCCAGCTTATATTACTGGCCTAGCCAAGGCAAGAGCCATGCTAGATGTTTTATTTTTGTCTCAGTATTTAACTGTGAATTGCATTATAGATAATGCAGCTTCTGAAACTGAATGAGAAATACAAGTACCAGTCAATGCAAACAACTTTCACAGCTTACACTGAAAGAACATTTGGCTCTGGAGAGAACTGGTCAGGAGGTAGAATCACTGCCATTCAGTCTTCGAGACTGTGGTTTAAGGCCTTTCTAACGTTACACACTGGATTTGAGAATCACCATGTGAAACTCAAGAGCTTAGTTTATGCTGAAAGTCAAACAATATTATCTTAAAACTGATCTTAAAAGGTGTGAGTCAGTATCATATCACAGGAAAAGAAAAGGCACCCTGTCTATTAATTGTACATTGAACTTTGCACTCTTAGCCCTGAAATTCTGAATTCGGGCATCCTTAGTTAAATTGAAATAGCTTATTACTTGTGGTTTTGAACTCTTACAGCTTCATTCCCACAGTCAGAGCAATACAAATGTCAGCAGTATATGTAATTATAAAATAACTTGGAGTAAAAAAACAACTGTACATAGACGATGAACTATTCTTCCCTTTGTCAACCAGTGGATATTTGTTTTGCCTCCACCTTCCTTACCACTCTCACCTGCTCTAAACACAGATCTGTGCTCTGTCTATAAAGCACATGAATTAAGTTAGTTAATGTTATTTGACATGCAGTTTTTGTCAGCACCATCGTAACACATCTCTACTTTGATGCTAAAAACCAAAACCAACCAACCAAAGAAAACCCAACCAAAACCACCACCAAAAACAAAACAAAACAACACTAAAAAAACTGGTCCCATAGTGCTCAGATGTGCAGGGGGTATTTGCAGGGTATGGCACTCAGCTCTGCTTTTCATCAGATTTCAAATAGAAAGCACAAAGGAAGATATCAAGGTGAAATAGAGATTACTTAGCCAGGGGAACTCCCTTCCTCTTTCCTTTCTTATCATAAGCATTAAGATCATAATTTCATTTTAAGACGTAAAAGGTGTGTTGGCCCTAGTTTCCATTTGCTTTGAGCCTTGGACAAACATGGCTGGATTTACACATGTGGTATAATCTCTACAAATTCAGTATGTCATGAACTTCATTCGTCATTTTACATATTTTTAAACAATGGTTTGTGACATGATTGTTCTCATTCAATAGATTCAGAAAACTCTCAGTGCTTTTTCTATTTGTTTATTTGTTGGTAAATCAATAATTCATTGTGGGTTTCAGTTGCAAAGATGATTGCCATAGAATTTCCTTCCCTAGTCACATTCATGTTTAAACCTGCCTTTAAGTGATATTTTATCTCTATTTTACCTACCACCAAGTCTTGCCTTTCCCATCCGTTGTAAATAATTTCTCAGTGTACACAAAATGTAAATGCCAAATTATGTTTTGTTTCAGTTGAAAAGAAGTTTTTATTACACACTTTGCATGAAAAGTGCAAAATTTCACTTGCATGAAAATTTCCTGTGGAAGAAGAATGTGTTACTAAAGTGGTTGCTAAGATAACTCTCATGGGAACTGAAAGCAAACTATGTTTGGGACTTCTCAAAATTTGCTGAGAAGAAACATACTCATAATCTTCCTTTAAGCTGTTCTCTCCTTTTATGATGGGTAAGAAAAAAAGATAAAAGCCTGAAGCCTTGTCTACTTATTTTTCTATCTTACGACATTTTAAAGTAATCCTTCATAAACATCATATATACTTTTCTTCATAATCTACCAGGTCCTCATAGGGCTCCATGATGGTCAATCAGAGAGTCAAATAATTCCAAGGACTACTTGGGGATGCTGCTGGAAGACAAAATGATTGCAAAGATAAAGATCTCCCAGCATGTAACCATTGGATCATTTAATGAGATTTATTTCCAGGCCTGAATGCACCAAACCTCTTGTTAGTGCAGGAAAAAAACCCCCAATCTATGCTTATTAAAAAAAAAAAAAAAACCAAACAAAAAAGCAAAACAACAAACAACTAAACCTGGCAACAGCAGCTTTTCATGTAGGAAAAAAACCAACTGAACTTGGCAGCAGCAGCTTCTCGTAGGAACAAGCAAAAATGAGACACAAGCCTTGCACTCTTTAATGCTGTTTGTCCCCTTCATAGGAAACCCAGAGAATGTCTCAAGAGTGCTTTGTCAATAGATGCTGGTCCACTGTGACCTCAATCCGTCAGGTTTTCAGTAAGCTCAGTGTGGGTAGTGGGGGTAGCTCTCAGTGCAGACAGAACTATAATTCACCAGGTCCTTGGTCACTGTTCCTGAAGTCTGACATTTTGGAATTATAATGCCAAAATTTCAGAAAGTGCAGTAGGTAATAAGCTGCTTATTCAATTACGCACAATGAAAAAGAAATTATTGTCAGTAATACCAAATGGTTATTTTTCTTTTTATAACTCTTCCAGTTGACAAAGAAAATCAAAGACTCTTGACTGTCCTACAAGACAGCAAATCTCCTTAAATCTATAGAATGTCTCAGAACAGGACATCCTTTCCATTAATTACTCTTATGAATGTCCTTTCTTTTAGCTGCTATACTAAATGCACAGTCTGTGAGTTGTCAAGAGGACAGAGTTAGCTACTATTGATTTTCATTAGTAAAAATTCCCTGGAGTAAATCTGCAAACAAACCAGCAGAGATGCTGCAAAACTCTTCTAGCTATGCCTTGCCTAACCTGGATGAAGCTTTCTATTCAGAGAAACAGGGAGTTTAGGTCTGTCTGTTCTTGAAACTATTGATTCTGCATGAGCAACCAAGAATGGTGCATGTATGGCACAAGATTCCATGTTTCCCAGTTCCAGGATGATCTGCCTTAGGACGTTTTATGTTGACTAAAAATTGGCTGGCACAAAGCTGTGACAGCACAGAAACCTCTTTCTCATGAGAAAGAATCTATTTGTTTATATAAACTAAGATCAAGGTGTTCCTTTCTCGTGAATCCAGGTGGCCAATTAGCTGCAGGAGGCATACAGCTAATGGCCAATCAAGTGAGAGTCCATTTTGTATATAAAGCTGAATTTAATAAATAAATTAACCTCTTTTGCCACTTGATCTCAAGTTCTCTTTGTTTCGACATCCGCTCAACAGCGACACAAAGCCTGCTAAGCAAAAGCCACTTTATAGCGATAGGACTTGCTTGAGCAAACTCAGGCAAGTACTTGGAATTCATAAATGATCCACATCAAGTTTAAAAGTTCTTACAGCTTAAAGTATAACAGGAAAATTAAATGTGTCTTTTCTCTAAAACAGGGAAGGCAGGCTTGATGAGGATGACACAGTTTGGTTAGGGGTCAGTAAGTCACAGGAACTGTTACAGGGAAGAAGACAGAAACTGGGTTCTGCTACTGACCTGCTGAGCAATCGGGATTCTTTTGTCACCTCCTCTGCCTTATTAATTCCTGTAAATGATTAGTAATGCTATCCTCTTAATAAAGCAGGTTAAGAGTAAGTGCTGGATCAGAGCAGATCATAATCCTGTAACTTAAAGGCTTGATTTTGATTTGGGTCTTATGCTTAATTGTGAGGTCTCACTGAAGATGATTTGGTTAGGGTGGCCATAAAAGCTCTCTCTTGCTTAGCTAATGCCTAAATCTAGAAGTAACCAAATTCCATAGAGTTTTCATGTGGAATTTTACCCAGATTGTATATTTGTATCCATTTTTTCTATAGTTGTACTTCTGCCCCAGGATGTCTTGATGTGAGTTGATTGTTTTGTGCCCATTTCATGCTTTCTCCAATATTCCCTCACACACACACTCCAAAGGGGATTCAGTCTCTAAGCATTCTTAGGCAATACTTGTCGGTATTATACATGATGTCCATACTCCCAAAATTCGATATACTGATTTTCAGGACACTCTCAGAAAAGCTAGAGAACTGAGGGCTTTTACCCCCACTCTGGAGCAGAGGGGAACTGGATGAGTTTGTGTCTGGAAAGGATGAGAATGCTTCTATATAAAAGGGAAGAAGCAGCTTGCATTATATACCTTCCCACCCTTCTAGGGGGGAGGTGGGGAGAGAAGTACAAAGGAAGGAGCTGAGTGACCCACCTCTAGAAGAGAGTTTTGTACTGTCACAAAGACACCTACCTAGCCAAGTGTTCAATAAGGTACGGAGCTCTGCAGGCAAGAGGGTTTGAAAACATACCTAGCACAAGGCAAAAGCCCAGGAAGGAGGTGAAGGGTGTCTAACACATAGTCCAAGCTGGCAATTGTTCTGGTTCCTTCTACTGAAGACAATTCTTCCTGTGTAAGCTCAGTATGTTCACAGTGGCTGGTTTGGGGTGGAGCAGTATTGGGCAAGCTGGTAGTTATGGATGCCATTGAGGTATCTGCCTTTCCCCATGTATTGCAGGTGACTGTGGGAGAATGGCACAAGGTTATGTGCTGTGGCAAACAGGAACCTAGAGATTGTATGTTGCCACACTTAATTACTAGTCATCTAAATTCCTTTTGCCCCTAGGTCTGTGTGGTTAGGAAGCAATGGTAAGCATCAGCAAAAAAAAGGCAACAAAAAACCAACAAAAACAGGGGTTTAAGCTTGGATATGTAAGTAACATATGGAAACAAATACTTACCTAATTATGATCTATTAAATGAGACATGTCTCTGACATGGAGTTGCTTCAACATGAAGCCCCAGGGTGATGGTCTCTGACCCACATTGAACTATGGACAGAAAAGGATTTGGGGACTGCAGATCTCCCAGAATGGAAACGGGCTTCCCATTAGATGTGTGCAATGCTTTGTGTCAAGGGGATGCAGAAACCCACACACTTGTTTTGAGTTTTTCCACTCATAGCCAAAATCTGAATTTTAAGACTATGGCATGAAAATAACTCATCTCTGTCCTTTTCCATCCCTCCCCAAAAAATCTAAGAATGTCACTTAGAGTTCTGATTGAGAGTTGCAGAAGCTAGGTTCTTACAGCACTTATTACTTGGAAGAGTTGTTCCTTGTGTTTAGCAGCCTACCCAAAATACTGTAATAATTTGGTCTGGTTCATTTCCAGTGTCATCCTACTGCATAAGGCATGAATCCCACCATAAACTTATTGCTTACCAGAAGAGCATAGAAAGTGTCCTAACGAATCATATTTTTGTTAAATTAACTTGATCCAAGTGAATGTCAGTGTATTTTGTTAAATTAACCTGACCCAAGTAAATCTCAGTGGAATTGTTTCAACTGCAAATGGAGGCTGTATCTGTTTCCCAAGGATGTTTGATCTTATGGCCTTTTTCTTGGAAGCTCTTCAGCTTAGACTATTTCTTCTCACCTGCTGTTGCAAGCTGCCACCCCCACGGCTCTGTTTTGATAGTAAAGCTGCCTCTAATCTCTGAGGATCATGCAACAGGAAAGGAATATGAATTCTCTCAGCTTCCAACTTGGCTCCCCCCCCTTTCTTTCACAGACCTGACACAGTAATGATTCTTTTATTTTAATGTGGCACAACCAATTGCTGCTTGGTGGACTCTGTGAGGGCAGACACCATGTGGATCTCTACCAAAGCAGGACCTGTATTATTTGGGCAGTCCTTTTTGTCACCATCCCTCGATATTTCCCAGGCTCTCTCCTGCCCTATATATTTTCCATGTAGTGGGTTGTTATTCTCCTTGTTCTTTGCCTCCCTGTTCCTGTTCTATGTCCTATGCCAAACAGACAGACTCTGGTTGAAGTGGGATGTTGCAGACAGCAGCTTGGCTACAGGATGCACAATTTCCTTAATCTCACAGCTCAACTACATGCCATTGCTAGCACAGTGGAAGAGCTGTGTCCTACAGGCCGTTGCCCATGACTATGTAAATCAATGTGCTCTTGTGACCAGCCAAGCAAGGAGGTGCAGTGGGAGGCCAGTGGCTGACACTATGCATAGAAATGCATTACATTGATGGGTGAGGAGGGAGAAGGAACGAGGGGCAGAGACACCAACTTTGTGTTCTCTGTATGCCTATCAATTGTTAGGCTATTTGCATGAACTTTTGTGGGCATTATGAAAAGTCAGAACTAACTGAAGTATACTCTATGCTTTATAGTTTCTGAACTTAGATGGATTTTCAAAGCTTTCTCTTTTGCTGACATTGCTGAAAATATGCTTTACTACACAAAGCAAGCCTGTGTTTTGTTAGGTAGTCATGTTTTCCGACTTTGCACTTCAAGAAACACAGTGACTATTACAGGCCAGCGCCGATGCCCATCACTAGAGAGAGCTGGAACTCATTCCCCATTCCCCGGGCTGGATGGAGGCCGGGGCAGCTGGGGACTGGATGAGCCCACGCACGACAGCTGCCCCTCAGGGTCCTCTGCCTCGCCTATGCCGGACGCCTTCCCCGTGCCATCCACCGGCTTGGGAAGCGCCGACCGCAGCGCTGGGGCCGTGCCCGCTGTACCTGGCGTGGCCGGCTGGCAGGGCGGCGGGCCAGGGGTGTCCTCGCGGGGGTCGGGGCCGTGCGGGGAGGGGGCGGCACGGGGAGGCCCCGCAGGGCTCGTTCGTGCCCGGGGGTCGGGGCGGCGCCGCCCCCGCGCTCTGGCACCTGTTGCCCGGCGGTTCGCGGGCGGCCCCGCCCGTCCCTCCCCGCGAGGGGCTCGGGGGCTGCCGGAGGCTCCGGGCCGCGGTGCCCCCCGCGCTCCGGGGACGTGGAAGCGAAGCCGGCGCGGGTACCCAGCGGTTGGGCGAGGCCGGTGCCGCGCTTGGCAGGCGCCGGGGGAGCGGCGGGCAATCGCCGGCGGCGGTGAGTCACCGCCGGGCCCCACCT
>VZTJ01006176.1:2279875-2316299 GCA_013397795.1 Orthonyx spaldingii | reverse complement strand
GCGCAGGGCCGCGGGCAGGGCGGAGGCGCCTCGGGTGGGCTGTAGGGTCACCTCGCCGTCCCGCCGCCGGGAAGGGGACGCGGAGCGCCGGGAGCTGTGCTCCAGAGGTTGGGCGGGGGATTGCTCCCTCTTGTGTGGCGCTTCCGTGCTAGACACGCACAGAGCTCCCGAGCAACTCTCGAAAGAAGAGCTTTTATCACACTCCCGCTTTACGAGAAATGATACAGCTGCGCTGGCTGCCATTTATATGCTTGTGGCCTATGCATTTATCCACAAGAAGCGTGTATGTATCTGTAAACATAGAAAAACCTTGTTCCCTCCTTGTTTTGCAGTCTAAAAACTAAATGCCAGGGACTCTTAATATTCTCTACACTGATCTTTACCAGTCATTACCAAAGACCTGTTTCTTTTTGCTTGTTTGTTTTTTTTTAAAAATTGAACAGTCTTTTTCATCCCTTCTTTTTCTTGACACCACCACCTCCTCACCGCCTCCCGCTCCGAGCTTCTAGCGGGGTTTTTGTTTGTTTTATTTTAAAGTCTGCGGCTACTGTGCCGGTTAAAGACGGTAATTCCCTCGGGGAGCCAACTGCCTAACGCAGAGCTTTGAGCAGTCGTTGGAGCAGACGCACTTTTGAACTTTGAAGAGCATAATCAGAACAGATTGCTGTTACTATCTCTTTTCAATAGAGGCAATATTTCTTAAAATACAGTGCAGTGAAGGACTTATGTGAGTATTAGCTCACATAAATGAAATGTGAAATAAGAGCAAACAAGCTTATCTTTGTGGTAATAAGCAACTGATGTTTTACCACCTAACATTAAAGTTAGTTGAACTTTTTCTTTTTAAGTGTTTAGGTTAACTTACATTGCAGTTTCTGTAAACCTAAAAAAAAAAAACCAAAAAACCAAAAAAACAAAATCAAAAAAACCCAACAACCCAATGAAAGACAAAAACAGTGCTCAGTCTCCCTGGCTGTATTTCATCAGTAGGAGGTGATAAATTGCTGCATATAATAATATCTGACTGAGAGGGCCGTTCTGCAACTGGGGAAGTGAATACATAATTTATAAAATATGGATATAAAATGTGTGTGAATAATCTTTCTGCCTTGTTAGCTGTTTGCTAATTACAGAGTGCTTTCTTGAAATATCCTGGTTTAGGACTAAGTTGTACTAGAAGCCATGGATAGGTGTACAAAAACTCTTTAATCTTTTTAAAAAAAATACAGCTGTGTTTATCCTTTTGCTTGGCAGGGCTATGTTTGTATTCCCTCAGAGATGGTGATTTTTCTTTGTTTCTTGGCTGGCTAGCCAGGGAATAACAAAGGTGGATGGTGTAAACCACCTTCCACTGGGGTCGGACGGTAGTACTGTAAAGACTTCTGAGATGTGACCTACTGGCTGGGACTTATGGACAAGATTCTGTGTCAGTACTTTGTAAATATAAGGGGTTTTTTAAATTTAACCTGCTGTTCAGTAGAGCTAACTGCCACCTTAATGTAAACGGAAAAGAGGAATTTTGCAGAAGTTATTTTAGTAAAGCACACTGTTCAGTCTGTCTGCTTTAGACTGAGACTGGATTTGGATCTTTCCCAACTCAGCTCATTTAATCTTAATACAGCTAAATAGGATTCGTGTCAGTTTGCATGGAGAGGATGTAAAGCTGTCACTCCAGAGGCAGAACTGTGCTCAGGGCGAATGTGACAACAGCCTTTGGCATGTGTGAGGAATGATAGCATGACCTCTTGGGATGCACAGGGAAGCAGTGTGTTTCTGCTGGGTATTTGACATGGATGCTAAATATTTATTACCTCAGCTTGTTTGCATGTGTCTTGTCTACATGGCATAAGTAAATATGGTGTTGCTTGGCAGACTTCATACTGCTGTGTGTGAAGTCTCACACTGGTCATCAGTTATTTACAAGTAAAGATTATGATGACAGAAAGCAAAATTTTGGCAACACCCTCACCTCTTGCCCCTCCCCCCACAACCCAATAAGCTAAACCTTTTTATGAAACTATGGTTTTAACAAAAATTATAAATGCACACACAAAGCTTATGGATCCTGTTTCTAATTTATTATTTCACAATAAACAACCAGCAAGTCCATTAACACTAGAACATTAGTGATTCTGTATTTTAATTGAGTACCAAAGTGAAGTGCTGGAAAGCCAACTGTATTCTAGATTCTCTGGTAGCATTTGGTCACAATTAGTTGCATCTGATGCATGCTTACCATGCTCAAAATAAATTTTAGTAACAGTCCAGAAAATAACTCTGAAATAAGTATATTTGTTAATATAGACACATTTTAATATATAATTTAACACAGACACTCTGCCATGTGTAACAGTTAAAAAGTAACGAGATCTCGCCAAGGTAAGTTATAAATATATAACCTATACCCAGTTCATGAGGGTTTATGGCTGGGAGTTCATCAACGGTTCAGATGCATGGTTTCCATCTAGTCTGTACAGAGGTTCATTAGGCTTTACAGGTAGTGAATTATTTTGTAAGGAAATGCAAAAGGTATAATCTTGTCCAAATCTTGCTGTGTTATCTGGAAATGAGTGAAATGCTAAATAAACTTACTTGCTCAGCCTTGCTTCTTTTCATTTCTGGAGTGTCTGTGTGCTCTCTGCATTTTTGCTGGATTCATGGTACTGGTTTATTTCTGTTTGACTCTTTGAATGGATGATGTTTTAGGTGAATTATATCCTCTTGCAAAACAAACCAATCTAATAAATTGTGGCTAGAACAGCATGGCTGCAGGCTAATGAACAGTGCTTACCACAGGAGAGGGAAATGTGATCTTGGGTCTATAGAGCTGTTAATTTGATCTGATCTACCAGTATTCTTGGTTATTTTATTGAGGGTGGATTTTTTTGTTTGGTTAGTTTGGTTTGGGGTTTTTTTCTGTTTCCTCTCAGGAGAAAAAAAAATAAACTTTCACAAGAAATTAAGCTTTGCAGCATAGCATTTGACTGATGTAGTGTTGCACAAGAACTTTTGTTGTGTGAATGTGTATAAAACTTTGTAAAGAGAGGACAGCAGTCAATGCAGTCTCACAGCTTCTGGTGCTGAAGAGAAAATACAAGTGAATAATATCCAGAGGCACCTTTTTAAAATACCTTTATTAATGGCCTGTAGTCAGAAAGCTGTGCATAGTAATGGAATCTGTTAATGCCATGCTGTTGGTGGGGGTAGTATTGGTGCAGAGGACCAACATATAAAGAGGATTGAAGGACTGGGGTAATAAGGTCCCTTTGCATACGGTTAGACTTGGCAGAGTGGGGAAGGAAGGTCTCTCACTAAATAGGAAGAAGGAGATGGATTGATCAGTGGTAGTACAACTGTGCTGGTGTGCATATCATCTGCAATGTGTAGGGCTTCTCTAACAGAAAGCATTAATAGAAGGTTGTAGTGGGAGCTTTCCTTTAATGTAGCTACTTACCTGTGTACAGGAGAGACAAATTCAAAGCAAAACATAGAGAGGGGATTTGGGATGACCAGAGACAAAAACCCACCTTCAGATAAGAGGGTGCCTGACTACTTTAGCCTGGTAGAATTCAAGGAGTTATCTCTTCCTTCACCATTGTAAAATGTAAGGGATTTAAATGCCAAAGAGGAGAAGGAATTGCTTTAAGCGGAGATTTTAAAGCTTTAGAACAGTTAAGTGTGTGTGGTGGGGGGTTTTCTTGTGGGTGAGTAGGATTTTTTTTTCACTTCCTTGTTGATCTTGTTAGAAGACTATTCCAAGACCTAACATCCCTTAAGATAAAATTTGATAAGTACACAATTTAATGCTGCTGCCTGTAGGAGTGGGGAACTGAAACTGATGTCTCAAAAGGTTTTTCCCAGCCCTGTGTTGTTAATAATGTGCTGGTATGTGCTAGGCATTAAGTGGTTAGACAAGTCCTCCATACCTGTTTGATGTTGAATATACATGCATGCTTCAAGTTCTTTTTTCAGAATACAAGTCTTCTGCCAAGCCTTTATCTGTCTGTGAACAGACTATGGCATTAAAATTTAACAAGTTTTCGATAAGCCAGCCCAAAAATTATGCAAGGGTAGTGACAGGAATTTCTTTCTAAATATAAAAAATTAATAATAGTAAATGTTCCCAGATCTTCTCAATTTATTCTTGGCTATGTGTCTTCTAACTACGCATAGTGGTTTTATCTCAGAGCTCTTCACAGCCGATTGCTATAACTGGACTGAAGTAAGAATACTTTTTCATATCCTTAAGTGTTCATAATCAATTAAAATACTCTTAGCTTATGGATGGCTACAGTTTTAGTCAAGAATAAAATATTACCATTGTAAGCACCAATTGCAGTACAACAGGTGATACAGTGCATTTGATACAAGGAGATGTATACTCACTCCGGGGCAAAATGGAAACCCAAGGAAGCCTCCATTTGCCAAATGTAAGAACTCACTTACATTTGCTAAATGTGTCACTCACTGCTGCAAAAGAAAGGTGGAGGGTTCTATAAGTAGTAAATTTAAGGAGATGACTAAAGTTACAAGAGAATGAGTTCACAGTTTAGCCAAAACGCTTTTTTACTGCATGAGCTGAGTAAACATTTCTGAGGGCAGTTTGTTGTGGGATGTTAGCTGCTACAGAGAAACCAAGGGTGTTAACTGTTATGTTAGTCACTAATTAAAGAATTTCTTAGCCTTCTTCAAGGTCAAAAGGAGGGAGATAAGCCTTCCTGTTCTACTCCCTTCCTCCACCCACATGAACATCTTCCTCTGTCCATGAAAAAAAGCTGTGATATGTCAGGACTTTTTGAGAATAAGACTTCTTGATGACCACTGAAGATTCCCACATCAGTGTCGTTCTTGTTTGGCACACTGTGCACAAAGAGTTTTACATGCACTGTAAATCCCATAATCACTTGATTGACCTTGATGGAAGGCAGTGCTGCCCACAATCGCTGAACCACGCTGCACACTGTTAAGTAATGTACTTCAGCTGTGTTGTGTGCTTGCTTTGAAGCCTGGTTTCTACAATAGATAACATTTAGCCTGTGGTCTGAGAAGTACAGCTCTTTGCAGAAGAACAGCAGCATATGGGATCCTTGCATCTAGGAGAGGGGAAAATTGTTGCTGTATGAGGCTGGAAATAAGGCATAGCTCAGTGTAACAACTAACCATGCTGCCTCCATATTGCTCATCTGTTCAGATCCAGATTTTGTTTCTCTTTCTAGTTCCTACTTCACAGTGGGGAAATTCACTTGCCTTTTCTGCATCTGCTCTCATCTTTGAGAGTGCATGAGTAGCAGCCGTGTGCTCAGCTGGGGCTGATGGACACCAAATAGAAACAGCTGTCCATTAAAGTAAAAATTCCAACTCTAAGAATTAACATGCAGGATTCTGCCTTCTAATTAAGTAAGAGAAATTGCTGCTTGATGACCGTGGATTTGTATTTGGCTACCTACTGTGTAGACTCAGGGGAGGAGATACTGACTCCCTTACACAAGGCCTGTAGTCTTTTGCTGCCTTTGATAGGGAGTGTGTCATTGCCCTGTTTGGTTTTTGTGTATTTACTTCTCCCTCTGACTTTCATGAGCAAGTGCTGTAGCTGTTGTGTAAAACTCTGATGTGTCACTATCACCATCTCTTGGTTTTGCCTGAAGAATTCCATGCTTGCTGTAGTTGTTCTAACCTCAGTGTGAAATGAGTGTGAGAGAGTTCCCTGGGGTTGAGTGGGTGGATGTCCTGCTGCAGAATTCTGAGCAGGCTTACAAAATGACTCTAGAGTGGCTCGGTTCTGCCAAGAGACCACCGCTGTGTAGATGCAGAGAGCAGATCTGTAAGCTGCCTACTACCTGAAGAAGTAGAGGTTAAAAAATCTCACCTTTGTACCCAGGTGCCTGAATTTAGCCTGTGTAGCCCAGTAGATGACTTCAAGCCTGTGCTGTAAGTTCTGGGCTTCAGCATTATTTGTGGGAGTTAAAGTTGTTCTTAACACCTAGCTGAATATGCTTAGCTGGCTGAACTTTTTGTCTCCGTAGAGATAAGTGATTGTACCAAGTTTCTGCTATACAAACTGTGGTGCAAATTGGTGGGGTGATTTGCATGATTGGTATTTGGTGATCTCAGTGTGGGGGAGAATAGTTTTTCCTCCATAACAACTGTCACAGCTGTGCAGACAAACTCTTGAAAGGTACTTTTTCTGCCCTCACTGTGCTCAGGGTACACTTTGAGAACCACTGGAGCATATTTGTTTGCCATCACACTTCTATAGTGAGGGGAGTGGGAAGAGTTTCATCTCAGAACACTTAAGCTATTTTAGGGGTTAGGAAGAGGTACTTTTCCAATCCTTACAATCACTTTTCCTTTATGATCTGTAACTGCTCAAGAGCAATATCTTTGTGCTTAGGTGACATTCCAGGACTTGCCATGACCTACCTTTATCTGGGAGCAAATAATACCTGTTGCATGCTGTTTGAAGTACCTTCTTGAGAAGTGGAAGCATTGTAGTGTATTGCAAATAGATCAGATTATTAAGATGTCAGAGGCGATCACATCACATAACCCCACTAATAAATTTCACAAATGCCATGCAATATGTTTCAATGAAGTCTGTGAGTGAAATGAAAGAGGATGATATGGAACAAAAAATATCTCTCTGACAAAGGGATTTGTATCTAGAATGCAGAATGAACAAACATCATTACTGGGCCTTGTGTGACTTGTTGCACTGCTATTTCTCCCTAAGTAAATGGAGTTAATTTTCTTTCTGCTCTTTCATGTCTGTATGAACATGGCTGGTCTTGTAGGTCAGGTAGAAGCCCTTGTAGCCTAATAGTAGACCTCAGATGTTGGCCAAAAGCTGATGCCTGAGGAAGAGTATTTCAAAGATATGCACCATTGCTTTCCTCTGAGGTACTGGAGGTTGAAAGGTCCTATATAATGAGTTACTAAATAGATTTCTGTGAATTTGTCCAGTCTCCCTTTGAAACCCTGTGAACTCCAGCATCCATAGTATATTTTAACAAAGGCTGTCCTAGATAACCTTCACACTGTTTGGAAAGTTATCTACAAACCTCCTTGCTACAGTGCTATTTGATTTTTTTTCTTGATCAATGTTGATGCCCTGTAGTTATTTTTTTTGGTAGAACAATGAACACATGTTCCTTGTCTACTCTGCTCATGCAGCTCATGAGTTTATATGCTCTTATGTCCTAGCCTCAGTTAATTTTCTTCCAAACTGTGAAGTCCTAGCTAGCTTGGTTGATCCTTGCATTGATAAGTATTTGAGCATCCTTGACCTTCTTCCAGTTCACGTCTGATGAAAATACTGCTTTGCATCCTGTAACATCTCCATCTGCAAAGAGTACAGTTCCTAAGAACATTTCTCCAATAGTTGTTTCTTGGATACCTT
Source organism: Orthonyx spaldingii (assembly GCA_013397795.1). Classification (NCBI taxonomy): domain Eukaryota; kingdom Metazoa; phylum Chordata; class Aves; order Passeriformes; family Orthonychidae; genus Orthonyx; species Orthonyx spaldingii. The sequence goes on along the minus strand of VZTJ01006176.1, from coordinate 2,308,903 downwards.
AAACTCCCAGGTCATAGTCCTGTGAGACAGTAAGTCACAGATAATCCTTGTGTTCACTCAGCCCACCCTGTTCCATTGTAATGTGGCTCTTCCACCCCAGAAGAACAACCACCACAGGGTCTTTTGAAAGTCCTGAGAGCTGTGTGCTGTCAGGCTGTATTGCTGCTGTCAGACTTCTGACTCTGGGTTTTCCATGCACATTGCTCTCTAGAACATAGATCTCTGCATAAGCATTGGAATAAAAGACATCAGTATTGGTGCTTGGATTCAGGTGAAGCTCTGAGACTATTGTAGCTTTTATTTAGATTATTCATACCTTCAGATCCTGCCCTGGTTGTTGTGAGTTGGTACTGTGGAGTGCGCCTTTTGCAGAAATTGTGTGTTTTTTGCTTCCAAGTGAAAAAGCCAAGCAGAGGCATGAAATGGTGTTTGTGTTCCAGATCAAGACCATAAGATACTAATTTATTTGTTATTTTCCCTCATGGGGATTGCAGAAGGATGATAGTGCTTTATGTAGTGTAAATATTGGAGATGCTAAATTGTTTAGAAGGCTCTGAAATTATGATAAAACTTGACATCTCAAACCTCTATTTTATCTGCACTTGGCCCCATGCTTATGTTTCTGATGGAAGATGGCAGAAGATCTGATCCATTCTGGACTCTGAGCAACTTCTTGAGATAAAGCTTATTTGAGGATTGTTTGTGGGGCTTGCTTTAAACTTCATGTGTAAAGCCTTAGTCTCGCAACTTCATTATGTTTAATTACATGCAACAGCTGTCATGATAAAACAGTCTGTGTATGCAGGAGTTTGATCCAGTGGCCTCTAGCTTTCCTCTGTATTTATTCTTTATGTACAAAGGAGCTATTGTTGCTGCACTCTGTGTTCCTAAATCCATCCTAGAATCCATTGAGGGCAAGTGACACATCCAGGCGGTGGTGCTGCATTGAGCCTGTTGTCACTGGCTGTGTGTTCCTTCTTTAAAGAACAGACTGCTGCTTGTACACAGATATTCTGAAAATGCTAATGGAGTATTATACAGCATCAGAGAGTCTTTAAAGTGAACTTCAATGTATTTGAATGAAACACCATAAACCCTCCTGCTTCTTCGTAATATCATGTTCAAAGTAAATCATTCTTACATCCCTCACATAGACTGAAGGCAAGTGTTTTGCATGAAAAACACCTGGGCTCCCTAAGTGTACAGGGCTTTGTTAAAGGACAGTATCCTGGGGCCTTTCAGACTTATTCTGCATTGCTTTATGTCTTGCCAGAACATAGAGCTGTGCCTAGGTGATTTTACATTTTTAAAAAATTTTAATGTTTTAGATAGGCCTCTGTCTCTCAGTTTTTCAACTTGTTCCTAGCTCGGGACAGAATGATGCAGCTTGCTTGTTAGGAAAGAGTTGGGGGGATCTTCAGTGACTGGAGAAAGATTTAAAATTTTTTTCTTTTTTTTCTAGGAAGAGTGCTTGCTTGGTTTTACTGTGTCACTGAGTAGTTATTGTAACTGTACAGAGCTGACCAGAGGTGGAGAATGCTCAAAGTCTTTCTGGGGCCTATGCATTTGGGAGCCAGGGCTATCAGAGATGTACTGTCACTTGCACTTGCCACATCTGCATGAAATCTTCATGATCTTTTGGCATGCAAAGTGTTATTGCTTGACCTAAGATAAAGAAATTAATTGCAGCCATGGCTGCTGCTTGATTTTTCACACAGATGCCTACTATGCAGTTATTATATGTTGACAGAAGAGATAACAGACTTTCATTAAGGGAACTGAGATAGGCATGTAATTTAGTTTGGCATCTTCTGCACATCTAAACATAAAAAAGTTTGAATTTGCATTCTAGGTTTATATTCATGTTTAATTATAAGGAAGGTTTCATGCTGTCTTACAAAGAAGAGTTAAGTGACATGACTGCAATACTGAACTCGATGGATTGGCTTTCTTGTGACCTGTTTGTGTGTACTGGCAGGGAGGGGGAAGTTCATTCTGAAAATTCCACTCGCTTTGTTAAAACTGGAATTTCTGGATGACTCTTCACATCTGGGTATTGAAGGTTTTCCTGCCCACATGAGCCCCCCTTCCCTCTCTCCACTTCATCCAGAAGTCTAGCTTTCAGATTTCTCTCCAAAATTTTTCTTGGCTTCCCCTCAAAGTACCTTATTTCTCTTCAGAAAAACTGCCACAGAAGAAGTTGTAAGCCTTTTTGACCATACACAACAGCAGCAAATGCCTGGGCTCCTATTTTCTTGACTGAACTTAAGAAATTTCAGTTACGTATAACTGATACAGCTATTGCTCCTTAAATACTGAGGACTACTACCCCCCAAAATATGGTTGTGCAAGCTGTTGCGTTAAAGCTGACTAGTAGTTAAGGCTAACAATCATAGTGGACAATTTTAAAGTAACTACTAGATTATAAGTTATTATATACAACTCAATTTACCCTCAGTGGTATTTCTCCCTCTCCTGGGAAGGTAAGCAAGGTTTTAAGGAACAAAGACCAGCCTACTCAGCTCTAATTTTACCTGTTACAAATGCAGCAATACCTAACTGCTTCATAGACTCTGAGGAATTCCATTGGAACGTGACTTAATGTTCCCATTTATTTGCAATGAGGAAGCAATGTTTAACACAATGAGATCTGAAATGGAAGACGTGCTTCAGTTCTCAGACGGGTATTTTGATTTAGCATGGTATGCTGAGAAACTGGGTCGGTCAAATGGGTGCAACCAGCTTGCCTTGTCAGCCAAGGGGATGCCAGTGAGGCCATCCCCTATTCACATTTTGTGAACTGCTGAGCCTCTTTTCTTCCTTGTCAGCAAACTGTGCTCCCCAGTGTGTGAGGGAAGGCTCCTGGCTGCTATGCTGTGCTGCCACTGCCCTCTCTGCAATGCCACATGTTGGGCACGCAGTGCATGAAAGGTTCTGCCATGGGAGCAGGGGAGGAGAGCGTGAAAGGCTTTCTTCAGTGTTGTGATGTGCAGTCCTTTTGCGTTCTCATGGGAGTCAGGTTCTCCTTCCCACAGAAGTGGTGGGTCTGTCATTTGCCTTCTCATTTCAGGTTCTTGGACATCCTTTAAATCGTAAAAATGTAGCACTGGGAAGGACTTGAACCTATGTTTTCTGAAGGCTGCATGGTAGTGGTTACATAATATCATACTATCTTACCACTCCAGCAATTACTGGTTTTTGTCATGTTACCCAGCCTGCAATAAGAGGACTTTTTGCTGGTTTTCTTCATGTGGATTTAGAAGTTGCTGTCTTCTATATAAAATGTGTCATGTTTCAGACAACTCCCATTTGGAAAGGGATCAGTGACATGTTTAAAAGTAAAATCTAGTTTGAAACAAGCAAAAAAGCCCCACAAACAAACAAAAAACCCCAAACACACACAGATTAAAAAAACCCCAACTGGCTACCAACCTGGAAACACTTGACCTGTAGATTAGTGTAGACTTTTCTTGAGAAACTTGCCCCCTTCCAAAAGAATCATTCAAATTTGGGTGACAGCATTCCAACTAGCAAGTCATCAGGCAGGCAGAACAGAATAGTCACCTTCTGTAATGCTTCCGGTGACAGATACACTCAAGAATGTAATTTTCCCTTCTATGTAATAGCATCACACCAGGAAATGTGGTGTTTTTCTGGGGATTATAATAGACCACATCCTTGTCTATAGTCCTGCTCTAGCCCATTGTTTGCAAGCCTGTAATTTGTTCATCTCCACCTCTCGTCCATTCTCACCTCTCCAAGTGTAACACCTGTAGCTATTTTTCCGCCCTACCAAGATCTTTGAACTCCAGCCCTGTCCTCCCAAAAGACTTACTTGTTTGTTCTTGACTAGATGTTGTTCGTGATCTTGTAAGTCTCCATCTTCCAGGGACTGTGAGAATACTTAACTTTGTTTTTTTCTTCCCTCAATCCAACATTCACATCCCTTTTTCAAGACCTTGGCTTGACAGGAAAAGGTCAGAATATGTGTCCCTGCAGTAGTTCCACAAGATGAAGGTGCTGAACCCAACTGGGAGGGAAGCTGTGTTTTGGCAATCCTGCAGCAGCAAATGGTATTGATCATTTGCTTGATATTTATGACATTTGTCTCCTGCTCTGAAAGAAGCTATGGAGAATGTAGGTGGACAACTTGTCATTTGGTTGTAATTTCACATGGCTCAGATTTGTTGTATGCCTAGTCTATGTTGTATGGCATCACAACAGATATGTTACTTGTTGAGGTTTGATCCATCAGGCAGGTTATTCTGTCAGAGAAGAAACAGAATTGTCTCCACGTGTTGTGTTCTTGACATGCTGGTGTTCATAAATTCTTAGGAAGAATATTATAAATTGAACTAATATTTCTGTAGTTGCTTCTGTGTTGTTTGTGCTACTTACCTTCTCAGTGATGTCTTCTCTGCACAGTCTCTGAACCATTTATTGGTTGACTTAAGTAACGTGTGGAGGACAGAGGAATGCAGATACTGAAGTGTTAGCAGATTAGCTCTGACCTCTGAAGCCTCGAAGATTTTTTTCCCTAGACAAAGTTGAAAATCTTCACATAACATTTTCCAAGAGCTGGGACATCTGTTACTCCATCAGTTAGCACAATATCTTTCTTTGTTGTTGGACCTGGAACCAGTGAATGCTACTGAATGGAATGTGGAAGAATAGAGAACAGTTTCAGTGCCCTTCTGATGCTGCTACATGAAGTTGTTTTTCCTATTACCAGATACTTAATCACTACACACGTCTATGAACAGCTCTGGTTGCTAAGGTCAAAATGAGATTACTTTGTCCTTGCAGATGCATTGCAGCCCAGGCCAAGAAGCTTGCGTGTTATTTATTCCATTAGTAGTTACTGCTTGTGTGGTGAAAGAGTAGACCTGCAGAAGTGAGGATTAATGCTACTACTTTATTAATAGTATTATTAATACCACTGCTTCCTCTTGCTCGTTAAGACTTCCGTATTCCTTCAGCACAAGCAAGTCCATATGCATACGGTCAGTTTGCGTGTGTGCAAGAAGCCTTAACAGCTCTGCATGCTGTTTTTCATAAAATGTGCTGTGTAGTATAGCTCTTGAAAATGTGGCTGATTTGCTTAAATGTACTAGTGACTCTTGGATTTCCAGACACCCAGTGACTGAAGAAAGAAGGCATGTCTATCTAGGTTTCTTCACTGCTAATTGCCACCACTTGGAAAGATACTACACTTGGAAGCCTACTGTTTAGGAGACTCTGGTCTTTCTTCCTCCTTAGAAAGAGGAAGAAGACATTCCTGAGCATTGTCTAAGGCATTTTGAACTGCCTAATGATAATGATAAGTGACACAGTTAAGTACCGGTTTGTCCTGTGTTAATGGGTAAAAGTTGGTATTTACTGCCCTTTATCTTATGTATTCACTGAAATTAAATTGTATGGTCTAATTTAAATGACTTGCACAACTTCATGGTTTCACTGAACTATTTATTATGCAAAGGAACTATTAGATTACATCCATCAGGGTGCAAAATATCCACAATAGCATAGTGTGTCTGAGAGCTCTGGGGCTTTTTTTCCCTATTCTCCCTGCCCTTTTCCTTTCAGTGTGGGATGTTTTTAAGTGGAGCTGCAGTATCAGGAGAGGGGTGGTTAACTTCAAAGATACCATGTTGCCTGCAACCACAGACAGATTCTGCACCAAGGTGCTCAAGATTCATGTGTTAGAAAACACCACAGTTGTGCATTCATAGTATCCAACATACCTGAAAACTGGGTGTTTGTGAGAGGAGGGGATTGAAGAGGCCATGTCATCTTGGGTTCCTATCCAGGTCTTGATTCTTCTACAGAGATGGTGCCACTCAGCTGGTTGGCAGTATGTTGCCTCCTTAAGAGACAGTGTTTTCTGAATGTTGTTCAAATGGCACTTCAATTTTTGAAGTTAGATACTCTACTGATGCACATGGACTCTGAAAGGCTGCACCTGCCCCACAGATTGAGCTACTGACTTAGCATTAGAAGAGATGTTGTCTTAACGACAACAAAAGTAAGAACAAATGCATGACTTAAGGGCATTGCTAAAGCACAGAAGATTCCATTCTAACTACCATAACTTTCCATAGTGTTACAGCCATTTAAACTCTTCTCTGAAGTTCTCTCTAGCTCTGGCCTTCATCTTTTATTCACTTGTTCGAGTTGGTAAGGTAGCTAGCATGTTACAGTCCAGTATGAAGTCATGGAACGGGTGTGCAGTCTTTCAGTGTACTAAGTTTTTTGGCTTCATGGAGAGTTTTTCCTTTTAATGCAAATTGCATGCTTTTTCCTTTCTGGATCCAATTTGTTAGCAATTTTATGCATCCTAAGACGGGAAGAGGAAAAACTTGTGTTCTATAATGTTTCTGTATGCACAAGCAAACCTTCTAAGGCCCTATTTGTCATTTTAAGGGTGTTAGCCCCAGACAAAGAAGTAGAATTATTGAATGGTTAAGGTTGGAAGGGACCTTAAATACAATCTATTTCCAACCCCCAGAATAAGTAATAAAGTCTTACTGTCTAGGATTTTTAGCATGCTTTGTGCTTAAATGCACATATTTTTTAATATAACCCTTATTTCATGTATAACAGTCATGTGCTGTTCTCTTCCCTCCACACCCCTGTGCTCTTAAAAATGAAAAACTGTTTTCATTTTGGTTATGGCTTCAATATTTTCATTTTGGTTATGGCTTCAATATTTTCATTTTGGTTATGGCTTCAATATTTTCATTTTGGTTATGGCTTCAATATTTTCTTTTTGGTTATGGCTTCAATATTTTCATTTTGGTTATGGCTTCAATGTTCAATATGGGTTACTGCCAGGATTTGGTAGGACCTTACAAAGGAGATGCCTTGCCTAGACAGGGTGAACAGGACTTCACTTGTGAAAGTTGTCTTAACTGTGTCTTGCTCTTTTTGTTTCTCATGGAAATTAGTTTGAATTGTTCCCTGTTTTCCTTTCCAACAATGCCTGAATGGGTTAGCAACTTGCATGTTGATTTAATCATCTTGGCGCCATGGGGAGTTTCATCTGGTCTCCGCTGAGTGCCAAACTGATCGACTCTCAGTGCAACAGGCATCAAGGTTTCTTCAGACTGTCTAAACATGGGTTTCATGTGGGTTAAGCTCTGTTTGCTGCTTTACTATGAGCTTCTCTGTGGCTAAAAGCTTGTATGGAGTGGCTGTAGGACATCCATTTAGAAACGCTGTTAAAACCATTATGTTCTTGAAATCAAGGCTAAGGTTTGGAGATGAGAAGCAGGAGGGCTTAATAGGGCAGGAAGGAGACTCAAAGAATATTCCCAGGCAGTCATCAACTCATTGAAGGGACAGAAGGTCCTGTCTCTTCTTGCTCTGCCTGTCATGTGGCTGGCAGTTTGTCTGAGGGCACACCAGGGAATTCCTCTTTGTCCTGATGGTTATGCAGCCCTTAAAGAACACAGAAATTAACCTTTACTGCAGGCCCCAAGTGTCCTTGAAAGCTTTTTGGATAACCAAGTAGTCATGTTCCTGCATGCTTCTGGCTTTAAATGATTGAAGTGGAAAAGCAGATTACTACGATTTTTGGTCTTAATACTAAAATAATTCTTAAAAATATGTAGCAGCTAAATGGCTTTAGCACTAAATATCTCATTATATAGCTGATCCTACAGTCTTCTAGGGTTGTAGTAAAACAGGAATAGGGAATTTAACTTTTTTTACTAGCAGATAGCCACTAAGGAGAGATAGAGGAAAATACATACATACTGGTACTAGCTGGAATTTTGTACTCAGCCAGCATTCTGCAGGTTTTTCGGTAAGGAGTAGAAAGCAATTCCTTTTAAGTTCTTTAAGTTGTAAAGTGATACTTATTTTACACCACTGTGGTGTTTCAGCCCGAAGTACAAATAACTTACACAGCACAAAACTGAAGACGACAAGCATATGTTTTCTTGAAGTGGGTAGCAAGGGATTAGAATATGATTAGGGATTTATTGTTGAGAGGGATTAAGCAACAGGTGTTTTTTAAGGTCACATCTTTGAATTGCAGCCTTGCTGTTCCAGGAATTTGATATCTGAAATTCCCTTCCTTCCTACACTGGAAATACTTCTTGGGAAACCTTTGGTTCTTAAGGCATGAGAAGAAAACCTTAAGCATAATTTCAAAGGGAAGGATATGAAGCAGAAACACCCAATAGGTTAAAACATGTTAAGTCTTGTATTTCATATGTACAGCCAGTGTTTTTGTCCATCAAGACACAAGATGCTTCCTTTTTGTTTCAAGCATACAGGGCAAGTATTTTTCATCTCCTTTGTTACATTTTGTCAATGAGCAGGGGTAAAGTTAGAAAGATATGGTCCCAAATGCTACAATTAGGTTTTCCAAGAGTTCCTTTTACTGTCTTACTTGTTCTTTCATCTTGCATTTAGAGAAACTTTTTTCAGCCTTAATTTAAAGGACAGTGCTTTAAAAATACAGCTTGAAAGTGGTGTCACTAAGTCACCTTCTCTGGTTCCATTCTGGGGTCCCATGACTTGGAAACTGCCTTCAGTCATCTTTCTTTGGGAGGGTCCTCTGTCCTGTGGGGGAGAGAAGAAAGAAAGAATTTTATAAAGATACTTGATCCCTTCATAGAACCTTTTAGTTTGGAAAAGATATCTAAGATCAAGTTCAGCCATTAACCTAAGATTGCCAGGTCCACCCTTAAACTGAAGAAGGTTGGTTAAGCATTCAGTGTCTCACTAAAAAAGGAGTGCGAACTTTCTAATATATTTTACTAAAACTAGCTGAAACAACTTGTTGTAGTCATAGTTCTGTGTTAATTGTAACATTCTTACACCTGACATTTATCCTAGAGTTTAAACATACATAATTAAGTTGCTGGGAGCTGCTAAAGGTCAAAGCTTTGTAGTGAGTGATTCTATTCCTCTCCTGCGTCTTTTACCTCTCATTTCTACAGATGTGTGCCAGGCTCTCCTGGTCTCTTATTCCTGGCTTTCTGTAATGTGACATTTACAGATTGTTGGGAAATTGTAATGAAATCTTATCTGCCTGTACCTCACCTGTTGTCTGGCCTTGTGTTTACATGGCCACTTTTTTGTCTCTTTTTCTTTAAAATACTGAGCTTAAAAGCTAGTTGTTAACATAACCATATTACACAATCGTCCATGTTTGGGTTTTTTAGATTTGTTTTGTGGTTGTTGGGTTTTTTGAGAAGTAGTATAATAGTGCAAGCTATAGTCAGAACAGTTGGAGATAATCCTTTTCCAATTTGCCATTTTACTGGCCCTTATACCATTCCCTGCAAGATTAGTTGCTGCTTTTGCCTCCTGATTAACTGCTAATAGACTTTTTCTACTCATTAAACACTCTTGCCTTCTGCATTCAGTAGTAACTTCTGTCTTGCAGTCTAGTGCCATTGCAGTAAATCTGGTTATGTTGTTTCCTCACTGGCAGCAAGAGCTTATTGAACTCTTGCCCTGTAGTATCATTCAGTACCTGTTACTGCTGGTTTTATGTGCTGAGTAGATTTTTATGAGGGAAAGAATGAACATTTATCAGGTTAATGCTGATTGCTTTATAAGAATAATCTGCAGCCTTTTGCCTTTAAAATCTCAGATTAATTCCAGCTCTAACATAAATGGAAGTTAAATTATAAGTCTTAAATTTAATTTAGTCATTAGGGCCTTTCGTAATCCAAGGCATGGCCTGCAGGCAGCTATACTGTGCACTCACAGTAGCTCTTAGTCCAAGAGGGTTTAGGCCTGGAAAGGGTCAAGTCTAAAATACCCTCCTGTTCAACCAGAAGGTCTGTCCAATCCTGTGTTGAGCAGGAAAACCTGTGGAGCAATTTGGTTAAAACAGCAGAGTGAGATGAGTGCCCCAATTAAGTTTGCTAGTGTGATAACACCATTCTAATTGAGGCTTAAGTGTGTTTATTGTAGAGGTTATGGGAGTGCATCAAAGTGTGGAGACTCTTGTACACAAAGTACTGTGTTAACACCTAGAAAAATCTTCCAATGCATCTTAAACAATGGTTTTTCTTTTTCTCCCTAGATCAACGTTCGAGTTGTTACTATGGATGCAGAGCTGGAGTTTGCCATCCAGCCAAACACTACAGGCAAACAGCTGTTTGACCAGGTCAGTGAAGGGTTGGTGTGGCCTCTTGTCGTTTAATTTTGGAGTATGCTTCAGACTATAGTGTTTTCTTAAGACTGGTTTCCAAACCTATCTATCTTCTCACTACCTCCTAATCAAAGAGCCCCAGTCTGAACTAAGATCTCTAAATTCCATCACAGTAAAAGAAAAAAGTAAAAACCCTTGCAGGTATGTTATGTTCCAGTGAAACCTGTCTTCCTAGCGTGTTGGATGATGAAGTGTCACAAGGAATTTAAAATGTGTAGACAGCATAGGTAGCATGTAAAAATGCACCTCTTGCTTTGAAATACTGCTTAGCTCTTATATAGTTCTTCTAAGGCTGAAATGTTGCTCTTGTGCATAAAACTCTTCAGAATCAGGTCTTCAGGTGCCTGATGAAGGTGTTGGCATGGCTACATTAATTCAAAAGCTGGTTTGGAGGTAGCCACTTGCCACAGGTGTTTCAGTTTGTCAGGTACTGGAAAACCAGAAGAGTTTGTGATCTCTGTGCAACACTGACAGGCAGCATGCCTTGTAAGAAGCCCCTGTGCAGCAGGACGGAGCAGAGATTTGTGCAGCCTGCCTTCAGGGATTCCCAGGGAAGTGGAGGGCATGAGCGGCCAAGACTCTCCTCCCTTACTGTTATTCTTCCTGTTACCGCATTAACAATACAGGCCTGTTTGAAGATGGACCTACAAAGGTCAGATAAAGACAACTAAAATAAACGACGTGCTATTTGTAAAACGTGGTTATTATTGTCTTAAGTAGCTTGCTGTTACAAAACTGAAGCAAGGCCTAGAGTTTGGCAGAAAAACATTTACTTACTGCTCAGGAACTCAAAAAAAATGAAAAGAGAATACTTGCTTCTAGCTGTTTCTGCTGTAGATCTGAAAAATAAGAATTGGTCTATGCAGACTTCAGTCACACATTTTAAGGTGTTCACCAACTGTTATTTGCACTTCTCCCCTTGTACCCACTAGCCTTGATGGCGAAGGGTGATTGAGCTTTAACTCAAGTAGGCAGCACTGGCTAAACAACATCCATTTCTTCTAAGTAATTGTTAGTACAATTCCTCATTTCAGTAAGTTAACTAGAACTTGCTAGGCCTTATGGCAATTGTGCATTGAGAAGTACTTAAAAAGAAAACCCAAAAAACCTTCCAAAACAAACAACCCAGAAACCAGTTTAAAAAAATAAACAAAATTCCAAGCTCCCAACAAACAAACAGGGAAAAAATCTTTTAGTGGGTTCTTGAAAGGAATGAAAGAAGGAAATCAAATTCTAATCACTGCAGGACTTCACAGTACAAAACCAAGTACTCCAGCTTGTGTTTAGCATTAAATCTAACTTCAGTTCCTTTTGATTACTACTGATGTGGATTAAATATCAAGTATTCATTGAAAACATGGAGGTCAAGGGTTCAATCCCTATATGGTTCATTCATTTTAGAGTTGAACTCAATGATCCCTGTGGGTCCCTTCCAATTCAGAATATTCTATGATTCTGTGACTGGAAATTTGCTGAAGTGCATGTGAAACCTGCATTTTTATGGCACCAGAATTTGGTGTTTGATCATCCAGAGGAGGGTCACCAAGTTCATTGGGGAGATGGATCACTTCTACTATGAGGAAAGGCTGAGAATCATGGTTATTTAGCCCGGAGAAGAGAAGGCTTCGGGGTGCCCTAACAGAAGCCTTCCAGTACCTGAAAGGAGCCCTCAAAAAAGTTGGAGAGAGGCTATTTACAAGGGCGTGTAGTGACAGGGCAAGGGGGAGTGGATTCAAACTGAAAGAAGCAGGTTTAGATTAGATATTAGGAATAAATTCTTTACTGTGAGGGTGGTGAGGCACTGGAACAGGTGCCCAGAAAGGTTGTGGGTGCCCCAACCCTGGAAGTGTTCAAGGCCTGCTTGGGTGGAGCTCTGAGCAATTTGGTCTAGTGGAAGGTGTCTCTGTGTATGGCAGGAGGGTGCAAGTAGATGACGTTTAAGGTCCCTTCCAACCCAGGCCATGCTGTGATTCTATGATTCCATTCACTGCTGATCACCATTGCATCAGAGTAACTTCTTCCCCCAGCCCTTTCATGTTAAGCCAAAACAGAGAAATCAGATTGCATCTCTGACAGTACAATAACCCAAATTATTGAAAGCCAGGCTTTTAAAAGCAATACTTTAGACTGTAAGTATGTCCTTATGACAGGCATTCAACAAGTATTTCCCTCCTCTCCACCCCCCCAATATATATTAACTAATGTTTACGTCTGTTAGGAGTCAGGGTCATCTCTCTGGCAGAAGAGAAACTACTTTCTCTGCCTTCAGCTGAGAAGTTCAAAATCCTGAGAACATGGAAAAGGCAGGATATTTCAGATTTAAGATACTTCTATTTTAGCTTGCTGTCTAGGTACTTTGGGATTTCTGAAGAATGTTTGTTGCAGGGCTTAGTGCACTATTGGGATAGACCTACTCCTCATGAAGGTTTGCCCCTTACATCCAGTGGCTTGGGTTTAAAACCTATGATGGGAAATTCTTATCCATATTTCATACCTTGTTGGGGGTACTTCTGCATATCAAGGGAAGGGTGAGGTAGAAGTTTGCAGCACAGAACCAGAAAAGGTGAAGACCGTACATTCTCTCTTCAGTTCTGTTGAGCAAGCCTTTCACTAGGCCCTTATCTCAGGTGGAGTTTACACTCAGATAAAGCCTGTGGAGGCAACAGGTTTTCACAGGTATGGGGAGTGGCCCAACTGGAACTGCAGAACCACTGTGGGGGTTTTGAAGAAGCAAGCTATTTTTAAAAACTGCAAGGTGATTTCTTGGCCTGGTTGTCAGCTAGCAGAGCTACTCTGGCAGTGCCCTTGTGGTTTAGGCTTTGCTAGCATGACTGCATCTTGCATGTAAGGTGTCTTACAGCTCCTTTTATAGGACAGGAAAAATAGTGGAAACCTGTGAATATTAATTTCAGCTTCACTCAAGCGAGTCCTGTGCAAAATTTATATTGCACTGAGGTCTGAGGTGTCCCAAGAACCAACCCAGTGGGCTCTGCAGCTCACTGGAGTATCTCCCAGGTTATCATGTGCCCTCCTGACCATGAGTAAAAGAAATTCAAATGGAAGAGACTGTAACTGGCATTTTTTGGAACTGAAAGCATTACTGGGTGGAATGGGCAGACTTAAGATTTGCTGCTTCATGCATTTGAGGAAGTGGAAGAGGTGTCTCCCATCTTGTATAGAATGCCTCGTTTCTTATTTCTTCCTTGTTTTGCCATGGAGGAAGTTCACAGAGCATTTCCCACTACAGGCTAAAACGTTCTTTGTTCTTTGTATTGGAACTCAAACAATCATATTGTGAAGTTTAACTTAATTCTTTCTCCTTTATTGCTTTTAGGTTTTGGGAAAAGCATGAGGGTTCATAATTTCTGCAAGCTTTCTAACTGTATTTATAGTAAAAGTATACTTTTTCTCTTGTAAAAGACATTCAGAGATAATGACCTGAAAGCTGCTTGATTTATGCAACTTTTTATTTTAACAAAGTTGCAACACTCTTTTGTGCAACAGGAAGTACCGCACTGAACATACCCCTGGTTTTCTGCTAGACTTATTAAAAATACTGTCAGAAAATTTGTCTCTTCCATGATGAACCAAGCTGCTTTGAGGGAGGAGGGAAAAGGAATTTTAGTCAAGTAACAGCTGAATTATTTTCAGACCCCAACTCTTTTTAAAAGGACATGGGGTTTGGGGGGTTTTGTTTGTTTGGATTGATGAGCTTGTCTTTTTGGTAAACTCTAGTTAGTCTTAGCTAACATAACATTGTTTCTCTCAAGTCTGCTCTCCAGCCAGAGTGTTTCCAGCAATACCATAAATGTGGGGGTGAAACAGATCCTTGGTTGAGATGTTAGACTTGTTGAAGCACATGTAACTACACATTCTCAAGCCTGTCACGCTTCCGTAACTTGAAAAATGATTTGAAAAACTTCTTGCCTTCCACTCGGCTGAGCTCCCTATAGCGATGCCTACATCACTTTTTGAGGGGCTACTCTGCAAATAACAACATGGAAGGGATCCAGCTATGTACATAGTACATCTCTGAAGATTTTGGCTGTGTCTGCAGCACAGCTTTACAGGTAGATGAGCTGGCAGCCAAGCACTTGGCTATAAGAACAAACTGTCAAGAGTAGGTGAAGGTCAGGAACTTGTTAGGCTCTATCCTTCACTGAGGAAAAGCAACATGTCCAAACAGGACTGTTTTTGCTAGCAAGTTTGTCATCCAGTCAATGGATGATGCTTCTGCATCTTTCAACTAGTTAGTGTTTACAATATATGAAACTAAACTTGTCCTAATGTAGGGCCATCAATGTATTTTTGTCCTTCATAAACTCAGCCTTTTTGGGAGTTAAAATAATAACCTTGACTGACAAGACTTGCATCTTGTTTTAACTCTGAGACACACAGTAGCGGTATGAAACCACTCAGTTTCTCAGTTGCTTCCTCAGAAGGAATAATCTCTGGTGGCTGGCAGACAAGATCACTTGAGCCCATAGTACTGCTAACTAGTTGTAGTTAGTACTAACACCATTAGAGACCATCCCCCCAAAAACTTTGGTGACATAACTCAGCTGCTTCACTAAGTACAGTTTTAAGCCCCACCTGCTACCAGTGTATCAGTCTAGCAGTTGATGGCCTGTCACTTGCTGTCTGTCTCACCTGGTTTCCCCAAGATCATCACTTGCTGTTTGTCTCACCAAGATCATCATCTTCTAGAAATGGGGTGGAACAAGTCCCTTAGCCTATGCTGTCATCTACTATTGCAGCTGTATATCTTTGTCTACAAGGCAAAATTAAGATATGCCAAATGAGTAGGTTTAGGCTGTTGCCTGCACCCATCACAGGTGATGTGGGACTCGAAAGGATACCTGGACCTTTCGAGTGAAGTTTTACCTGCAATAACTTTCTCTTTTTTTACCTTTCTGTTGCAGGTGGTTAAAACCATAGGTTTGCGAGAAGTGTGGTACTTTGGTCTTCAGTATGTGGACAACAAAGGATTCCAGACTTGGCTGAAGCTTGATAAAAAGGTAACAGTCTTTGGGCTAATTGCTGGCCAAAGGTTAAAGTTTGTATGATTCCTGACATATTATTGGCTGCAACTTCATAAACCTTGTGCCTGTTGTTGATTGTTCCCTAATTTTCATAATTCCAGGATTGTTTATAGAGATATCTTTGTGATCCCTGTGGGTGAGGTGTGGCATGGTAGAAGGTTACCCTTGCACTCTCTGAGTTGTAGAAAGCATTTGCCAGATGTGCAGCAGCAGCTTGATGCTGTACTTGGTTGGGTAGAAGCAGCTGTGCTTTCTGTGGCTGGAGGAGCACCGTGGCTGACGATGGGCTTAGGCCCTGCCTGCGCAGGATCACTTGTGCACTAATTGGAAAAGGGGCACTTCCAGGCTGGACAGTAGAGTGCTGACGCCTCTGATGTGCTCCTGTTTGTGTATTCCCAGCTCTTATGAGGGCATGAACTGCTTTTCTTGATGGGGCAGTCGGTGACACACCTGTTTAATGTCAGGGGGCTGTTCTCTGTCAAACACACACAGCACTGGATGGGTTTGCCATCTGACACAGCACAGTAAATCATTCTCCAGTGACCAGCGTTTGCTGTAAAACAGGATTTAACTGGCTTAGCTGGAAAACATAATGCATCTCCCCCATGTTCTCATACCAGTAAGCAACCAGAATTAAGGAATTCCACTAAGGAGTTGCCAGTCACTCGTCTCTTATGGCAAATGCCCCAAATCTTTTTGTCTGTGTAAAAGCAATCCATTCTGTTGTTTGCAAAAAAACACCTGCTCAGTTGTGGTGTCACCTCTGTCCTTAGGTTTCTGCTCAAGAAATCAGAAAGGAGAATCCCCTCCAGTTCAGATTCCGTGCCAAGTTCTTCCCAGAGGATGTGGCTGAAGAGCTGATTCAGGACATCACGCAGAAGCTGTTCTTCCTGCAGGTGAAGGAGGGGATCCTCAGTGATGAGATCTACTGTCCTCCTGAAACAGCAGTACTTCTTGGCTCCTATGCTGTGCAGGCCAAATTTGGAGATTACAACAAAGAGGTGCACAAGCCTGGATACCTCAATTCAGAACGTCTGATCCCCCAAAGGTGAAGGAATTGGCTGATGCAGTCTCCCTTTCTCTTTTTTTTTTTTTTTTAATTTGAATTCTAGTTAAATGCAAAGAGTTTCATTTGAAAGCATGTTTGGGGCTTTTTTTTTTAATTGAATTGTATACAATTGGGAGTTTCCCTTATTTTATTTCTACCTGTCATACTTGAGTATGTTTTTGCTTCTCCTTGGGTTGGGTAGAGAGAGGAAGTATAGCTTTTATTTCTTAAACACTGCTGCCATGCTAGTAACTGTGGCAGTATGAAAGTCTCCTCTTTAAGAATAAAGAGCAGCATTAAGTCAAGAATATGTCATTCCTGAAGAAGGTTGGGTTGTGTGTCTTTAATCCTAATGTAAAGTCCTAAAAATCTTGTATGTGGAAAGCATGTCTTGTGACTACACAGTCCATCTCCACACAGGATCAGATGTTATCAGATCAGTGCCTTCTCTTTACACTTCCTGATGACACTGCAGCAATGTCTAATGCCAGGGACTGCACCAACTTCTGGTGTGTTTTAATCCCCTGGTGCCTACAGTATGTGTGTGATTCATTTGCAGTGTTTTGCTTATACCTCTCATGTGTCTAGTCAGTGACCTGAAAGGCTTTGCAGAGGGTTATTGCTCATTCTGAGTTGCTCTGCTTCACAGAGAACCTCTTTGGCCTGAGTGGGGTTTTCCTTTTGGCTACAGTAAGGCTTCCAGCAGGGTGAGAGTAGGACTACAGCAAAGATCACCATCAGTGGATACTGCAGAACATCTAATCTTGCACATATCTGTTTCCTTGTGTAGGGTGATGGACCAGCATAAACTCTCCAGAGAGCAGTGGGAAGAACGGATCCAGGTGTGGCACGCTGAACACAGTGGCATGCTCAAGTGAGTGTTTTGTGTTGGTCCTTGGGCTTCTTTGATTACCTTAAGTGTGCATTTCTACAACATGGTTTTGTTATACTGTGCTTTAGACTCTGAGTTGCCGGTGTGAGCCTGCTCCTGGTGTGTATGTTTTAGTTCAGTATTGAATCACATGGTAAAACACAGTAGTGTATTTTGTACTGGTGCTGAGAACAGTGTGGCTTCCTGAAGATCTTGGACCTGTGTACATTGTATTAGTGATAGCTTTGAGTGGGAAAAGAAGTACAGGTGAATTTCAAACCTTACAGCAAGTATTTGCATTAACAGATGGGGAAAGCTCAGATACCTTTCCTACCCACTGTACTGTGAGACAAGGATGAATTCTGGGAGAGATGAATGTTGCTAATTTTCTATCTGTAAATACTAGAGATTGGTAAATGGCAATACTCTGTGTGTGTGTGCTCATAGATGTGACATCATAACTTCTAGAGTGAACCCCAAGTGTTGAATGTTCAGTTTCAACTTCTGCGTTTGAAGGGAGGTTTAGGAAAAATGATTATTTTTTTTATGACATGTTTGTGCTTTCTGAGATAGAGCAAATGTTGGTTTCTTATTTATCTGACTTTTTCCTGTCTCAATCAGAGAGAATGCCATGCTGGAATACCTGAAGATTGCCCAAGACCTGGAGATGTATGGAATCAACTACTTTGAAATCAAGAATAAGAAAGGAACTGACCTTTGGCTGGGGGTCGATGCCTTGGGGCTCAACATCTATGAAAAGGATGATAAGTAAGGCTTTTGTTTTCACCTCTGATCTTCCAAAAAGGGCTGGTAGGGGACATTCCTTGTTTACAGGAATGCTTGTGTTCCAATTTTGGATCAGTAGGTGAAGCTAGGAAATGGGCTTTCACATCACCTGTGCTTATATAGCTGCTGTATAAAGAGACATGTCAGTTGTACAATGCCATCTTCTTAATCGTGCACAGTGCTAGAGCTGAACCCTGAACTGAGGAGTTTAAGAGGCTTTTCCTCGAGTCAGGTCACCAGGTTTGCCATCAGTGGACACAACACGAGAACCTGGCTAGGCTGAGGTATCTGCAGTGTTCAGACACCTAAGGACACTCCTGTCCTGAAGTTATTGATGGATGTGTGTGCAGCTTCCCAGTTCTGAAAAAGGCAGATTATGGGGTGGACAGGAAAGCAAAACTGGGTGACACCCAGAACCCAGGGAGGAGCTAACCTATATAGTTACGGTGAACAAGGAATGAAATGAGGGCTTGCTGAGGAACACATAGTTTTAATCAGCCCTTCTGGTAAAGGCAGAGCCATTATTAATTGGATAGTAGGTGGGAAATGATAGACTACATCTATAAATAAACATAATAAGAAGGTGAGAACAGCTGTGTCTAAGCCTGCTAGTCTCTTCTAATGCTCTGCAACTCAAGGATTGAAGGGAGTTAAAATAGGTATTTTTTAGATGGAGCATTGCTGTCTAGACTGCTTTTTTCCTCCCCTTGATGTTTCAAATCTTTGTTTCATGTCACTAATCTGTAACAGACTATCATTGACGTACAGAAGGGATTTCACCTGTTATACGTCTTTGCCTCCAAAAAACCTTGAATGCAACCCAAATATTAATTGGAACTGTCTAGAGCTTCTGTTGATAAGGCAAAGAGAA
This sequence comes from Orthonyx spaldingii, assembly GCA_013397795.1. NCBI lineage: Eukaryota > Metazoa > Chordata > Aves > Passeriformes > Orthonychidae > Orthonyx > Orthonyx spaldingii. The sequence continues at coordinate 2,290,108 of VZTJ01006176.1, read as the reverse complement.
AGGCAGTCTTTTCTGCAATGCTAATATGTGCTGTCACCCAGAAAACAAGGAGTGTCACTTGAAAGAAAAGTGGTTTCGCTCATGTAATACTTCAGTCTTGAATGACTGGTCTTGCTATGTAACCATGGTCACACAAACAGGTTTTTCGAGCTGCAGAAGCAGAGTGTAGCCATTGACTGTAAAGAGCTGTTGAGAGCATTTGCAAAACAAATACAGTGCTGGAAGAAACTGCTTATTTCTGCTGTAACTCTTGCCACTATATAATTAAGTCTTTCCAGCAGATATGGGGACTAGAAAAATAGTAATGTGTATGGCACCTCTGGTTTGTGGGTACAAAATTTGGAGACTGAGGGCAAAGGTGAAAAACAAGGGATTTCATTGTTGAAGTTCAACATGAGGAAAATGAGGCTGTGCTGTAGGTGTGTGAACCTCTATCCTGCAGTGCATGTCAGTGTTCCATTTCTAGGTATATTCAAGCTTTTTTTTTTCCTGCATTAAAGAAGAGACTCTGCAGCAGAACTTACTAATGAGTGAATTATTTTAGTTGTCTGTCATACTGTATTATCTAGGATTTAAGCACTTGTACTAATGTGATGGAGGCTGGAGTAATTAGTTAATCTTAGTCCAATCAAATCATTTTCTTTACAGTTCTTAATGTTACACACACACACTGTTGCATAATCTTGCAGTTGAGTTAGAGGTTAGGGAGTGGAAAGTTCTGAACAGGATGAATTTTATTCTTGTTGTCTGAATTTAAATGAAGCAAGATTTTTTTTTTGTGCTTGGACCCAGCAAAATCTTGTGATGTAGTAACTTTCCATCTCTTTGACAATGAGTGAGATTCCTCCCAAAATTGCTTTTTTTTTCTTTACTCAATGTGCTCCATAGAATTCTTGCAGAATTTGAGTGGTCCACTGTGAAGATAGACATTTCTGTAAGTGCTAAATATTAAATACTTGTGTCTTAAAATCATTTGCAAGAATAATTGTGACAGAGACATGTTGGAGGGGTTAGATAATAACAAGAAGATTGCTTGTTGGTGTTATCTTTTATGTGAGATACAATTCTTAATTATTAACAGCTATCTCTAGAGAATATACCCTCCTCTGGTAAGACAAGAATAAAAGAATAATAATGTGATATTAAATATAAAAATAAAATATTTCGTTGGGGGAATTAAAGAACTCTATTGTAGTCAAATACACAAGTCCTTGTAATGTTAGAACTTGCTGCAGAGCTGATCAGGTGTGTAAGGGTGAAGTATTGGAATGGCTCAGAAACATTTGATCTCATGACAAACTGGATGTTTATATGCAGGAGTCTGGAGAAATTAAGGCAGAGGAAAATCTCAACTGTTTAGTGAGTCTTATAGAAATATTTTCAAACAAATCAACAGACCTGTACTCCTCAGCAGTGAGGAGGAGCTGGGAGTCTGCATCTTGCCCTTTGCTTCATAGGGGAGCTTTTCAATAGTAGGGAGCCACGTGGCACAGCTCATTGCATGACCAGCGAGTAAAGTTCCGCTGGGTGACTCATGGGATGAGCTGAAAGAACAGTTTGTGTGGAAGGAAAGAACAGGGCCCTTTGTTACTAACCTTGCCTGTAATCTAGGGGAGGAGATATCTGAAGGGAGGGTGTCAAGAGGATGGAGCCAGGCTCCTCTCGGTGGTGCTGAGCAATAGGACAAGGGGCAACGAGCACAAACTGATGCACAGGAAGTTCCACCTGAGCATGAGGAAGAATTTATTTACTGTTTGGGTGACCAGGCACTGGAACAGACTGTCCAGAGAGGTTGTGGACTCTCCCTCACTGGAGGTAGTCGAGAACAATCTGGACACAATCCTGTGCCATGTGCTGTAGGATGACCCTGCTTGAGAAGGGAGGTTGGATCAGGTGACCCTCTGTGGTCCCTTCCAACCTGACCCATTCTGTGATTCTGTGAAACAAAAGAAAATAAATCTCCTACCAATTGTGCCTGTCCAGCACTTCAGAGTGAAGGCAGCATGGAGGTGGCTGGGCTAGCTGTAACACAGCAGGATAGGTTTGCCTGTGGGTGCTGTAAGGTGTGGGGAGCAGCTCAGTTGCTTTGGCTTTTGCTTCCCATGATATGTGAGAGGCCTGTGGGAAGCACTGCACATAAAGTCTGCATGCTGCAGGTTTTGGCCCCAGAGTTAAAAGAAACAAGCTTAAAAGCAGCTGAGCATGTGGTTTCAGTAGAGACCATCCCTATTACATGGCAAAGGTAAGTAGGGTGGCTGATGAAAATGAGAAGAGACTCAGTAAGGGTGGTTACTGGGCTTCTTTTCCTATTCCCTGTGGTGTTCTGGTTCAATTACTGTCTTCTCTCTGTTGGGAGAGCTTTGTGAAGCATTGCACTCCACCAAATTTATGTGTTAGAAGCAATATGGAGGAAAATGTTTATTGTATCATCACTTAAAACAAGTTTTTCTTCTTTCCAGACTAACCCCGAAGATTGGGTTCCCCTGGAGCGAGATCAGAAACATCTCTTTCAATGACAAGAAGTTTGTTATAAAGCCTATTGACAAGAAGGCACCAGTAAGTATTTCTAGAAGGGATTCCTGGATGCTGCATATGAACAACTGATGCTGTTTCATCTCAAAATAAAGTAGCCTTGGGAGAGGAGAAAGCCACAGATATTCTAGATGCAAAATAAGCATTCGTATTTAGAGCTGCTGGTTTTTCTGTGCTGCATAAGTAAAGGGCTTATACTGATAGTTAATGTGGAAAAATATAAGGATTTTACAACTGCAGAGTCCTTTTTTTCTAGCAAACTGGTAACTTCATGCTCAAATTTGAGTTTCTTTGCTAGTTCTGTGAGTTGCCTCTGCATTTCTTTCAGTGCATGGAAACTGATAGGTAAATTTTATTTTTATCTTTTCATTAAAAAAAAAAAACCCAAACATTAAAATTGTTCATTAAAAAAACTCCAAAAGTAGTTCAAATGCTACTGCAAAACCACGTGGGTACATATGGCTTCCTATCCATCACTGCTCACTTCTGCACTACTGACAGTGTAAAATGTGGTATTAACTGACTTTCTTGAACACAAAGGTAAATCTCAGTGATATGACTTTGGTGGTGAACTAAAATATAGCTACCTGTGAATGTTGCTTTTCAATACTTCAAAGTGTGTTTTCAGAGTCATTTTAGTGAGGAATAAGAAACTTACTTTGACCTGTTGAGAACATGAGGTGGAATAACTGGTATAGGTGGATGTCATTCTCTGTCTTGTGAAATTATTGGAGCAGTTGAGAAAGACCTCCTCTGCTCTTCCCCTTGGCCTTGGTGGGTAAGTACAGCCCTGAGAAATAATAAGCAGCCTGGCTTTGGCAAAGGGTGATGGCCTATAAATATCTCTAACAGAAAAAGATCCTCCCAGTAATTTAAAGGATACTAATGCACAGTGTGCTGCAGGGATTTCTTCCTTCCCCCAGATAAGAACCAGGGGCAGAGGAGCTTTTTTCTGTCACGCTGTTAGTGAAAACCAACAAAACTCCCCAGAGATAGAAAGCTGGTCTGTCAGGCATGCTTTCCTCAATAGAAGAGCCTCTTGCATGTGTTGTACATAATTACAAAACACAGATCACGGCTTGCCACCCACTCCCCAAAGAGTAAATCTGACTGAGTTTGAAATGGAATACTTGCAAAAGGCTGGTACAGAAAGGTGTTAACTTTGGAAACCTCAGTTATGTTTCCTCCTTCTCTCTCAGTTGTTCTTTTCCCTCTAGCTGGTGGTACGTTTAAAGCTGTGCCTAAAAGAAAAATTTATCTGGGCACTAATTCTGAGTATTCAGGAAGTTGTTTGGGCCTTTTCATGTGCTTGTGTCTCCTTTTTAAAAGGCAGACATTTTAACTACAGCAAAATACTCAGTCCACCCAAGATGTGGGTTGGAAACTCTCTTTTAATTTGGAGGATTCTACATACCTGTGTTTAAATTGACAATAATGTAAAGGGTAGAGTCCTGTGGCACCTTGCCCAGAATAAGCTTTTTAATTTTTGGGCTTGTCTGCCCATACACTCCAAGATCTTCAGCACATCTTTAAAATGATGAGGTGCAATTCTCCCAGTGGTGTGAGATCTGGGGTAGGCTGGGGATGAGGAAATAAAGGAATTCTTTTATGTTCTTATTTGAATGTTTTGTCCCTTGATTGTGGCCTTAAATGACAAATGCAAGCACCATCCATGCCCTCAGTATTTACTTCCATGTAAGTGAGCTTCGCCTCAGCATAGGACCTGTTCATCACAATGTGCACAAACTGTTTTTACAATTACTTGTCAGAAGTAGGAGGTCAGATGAGCAGCTTATAGTCACAGTTATCAGGATCAGACCTGTGTGGCTTGGAATGGCTCAGGCAGGATTTAGTGGGAGAGCACAACACACTGTCCTGACTGCCTCTTCTGCAGTCAGTGTGTGCATTAGGGAAATGCATCGGAGAAAATCAGTCTTTGTCAGCATATTCATCTTAATACCACTTAGGGAGCTTTTAATTGCTTCTAGTGTGACTTCTAGTTTTCCCAGAGATAGCCACAACTGTGCTTCTGAGCTCAGGCAATTAAAAACATGATCACTGCTTCCATTCCTGGTTCCATCTCTTGCTAACAGTGAGGCAATCCTCAAAACAGTGAGGAGAGTGATTCCAGTGAATGGGCACTGGTTTATGGTGGTAATGTGGCAGCTTGCCCACTGTCCCTGTAGTACACAGAAAAAGCACAAGGATCTTTATCCACTGTATAGGTTCAGGCTGTTGTAAATGTGTGTGGTTGTGAACTCAGAAAAATCATCAGGGAGGTAATGAACTTGGACCCACTGTATCCCTTCCTTAGCTGGCTTTCTTCTAGAAGATCCAGTCTGGTTTATAGTTTCTGTAAAAGTCTGATTATAAGACAGATAATAAGAAATTTGGGAATATCTTTTTTGCTGAACCAGAGATTTTAGAATATCTTGTGGTTTGTTACTGCCTGCAACCTGATATTCCAAATAACCCATGTGGTTGGTGGTTAAAAATTTACTTTTCATTTGACACTCTTGTAACAGTCTAGGTCAACTTAACTAGGAAATGCCATGGAAAGGAAAAGAATTATATTGAAAGGCATTTTTCTCGGAAAAAACATATGTGGAGCCTTGAATGTTGATTTAGATAGATCAAGAAATTCTACAAAGTTACATTTGTACTTTGCGCTTTGTCTTTCGGTCACAAAACTGCAAACTGAAAAGCTACTCAATACTAGAGGTTTATGTGTTGCCGAAATGTTTACCTGCCAACCCAGAATCTTCTGCAACATCTAATAATCTCCATTTAAATGAAACTTCATCAATTTGGGATTTTCTCTAAAAGATATTTTTTTCTAGAAGAGTAACTTGTTAATTCTATGTAGGCTTTAAATGCAGAATATAAATAACAATAGTTTTGGCTTCAGATGATATTTGCAGTCCCTGCTGCTATGTTTAAATGGCCTTGCATGTCTGTCTGGATTAGAAAGAAATTAGTGGCAAGGTGTGCTGTCTGCAGTTAGTTGGGAGAGAAGAGAAAGCGTGTTTGGAAAAAACTGACTGTGATGTCTCATTCCTAGGACTTTGTGTTTTACGCCCCTCGTCTGAGAATTAACAAGAGGATCCTGCAGCTCTGCATGGGCAACCATGAGCTGTACATGCGACGCAGAAAGCCTGACACCATTGAGGTGCAGCAGATGAAAGCCCAGGCCCGGGAGGAGAAGCACCAGAAAGAATTGGAAAGGTGGGCTTGGATACAGGCAGCTGACGTGGGGTGGCAGAAATAAATGACCCAGGGTTCAGCAAGCAGCTGTACCCCCAGGCAGGGGTCAGTAACAGGGGTTTTGCTTGGATGAGGCTCTGAGCCATCCCAGGCTCACGAGGAGCACATGTGACCCTGGAGCTCTGGCATACAGGAGAACTTGGGGTTACTCTTCCTGCTTGGCCCTGTGTCCACACAGCTGTCCTGGCTGCAGCCTCAAGAGCTGCAAAAAAACGTGCAAGTCAAGGCACAGCAGGTGCCTCTGGTGTGGTGGTGTGCACCTAGAGAAGGGTTTTCCTGACTCTTGAGTGTTGGCATCTGATTTACGTGCTGGGCCATGGGATGTTGGGAGTAAGGGGAAACCTTCACAGGGAGCATGTGTGTACACTGTAAAGACAGAAGAAACTGGGAGATCTCCTACAGGCAAGGAAAAAGGAATAGGAATTCTACCACTGGCTGCAAGTTGCTTGTGATTCAAGAAATCATGCTGCTTTTCTCCTGTACTTGTGGATTGTTTGTCTCCATTCCCTCAGTGCTGTTTTCACACCTCCTTGACTTTCAATACGGCAGAAGTAACAAAGTTACATCTCCTCTGCCTTGCAGTACAAGTCCTGTTTTTCCTCTCTGTGTCTAGCAGTTATTTGGTGTTCTAAATGTCTGTGGCAACCATCAAAAATACAAATGCTTTTATGAAATGGGGTATCTAAAACTGAGTAAAAATTCTGAAGAGATGAAGGAACGGCCTATTTCTGTCTTCTGGCTTCTGTTTTGTGGCAGCCACTTTCCCATTGAGCTGCCTGGAGAGATTCCCAGCCAGCTTTCTTGTCTGGCAGTAGCTTGGGTCTGAAAGTGAGCTTCCAGCATGAAATGTGTTTCTAACAGGAAACAACTAGAAGATGAAAAGAGGAGGAGAGAGACTATTGAACGGGAGAAAGAGCAAATGCTGAGGGAGAAGGAGGAGCTGCTGGTGAGGCTACAGGAGTATGAAGTGAAGACTCAGAAAGCAGAGAAAGGTAAAGTACTTGTGTTGTGCTCCATGGAGGGTTGCTGCCTATGCCTTGCCTAAATCTGGTGACACTGGAATCACTTGGCAAGACTTACTAATGTCTGCCTATACAGCTAAATATACACATGTGCATCCAAAGTATGAAAGTAGCATAAAATCTGCAGATTTTGTTTGGGAACCGAAGGGCAGGAACTCTGTTTTCCCCTGTTGCCAGGAGGATTTAAGTAGCACAGCCTCTTCCAGCAGTGAGCAAGAGTTCAGCTCTCAAGTACTTTTTACTAAGTCCTAACAGAGAAAGTACTTTGGGAATAAGTCTTTCCAGTGAAATGGACGCTTGTGTTTCAATGCACAGAAGAGCATATGGGAGGCAGCAACATCTGGTTCATGCAGCAAACTGTCAATGAAGGGCAGCAGAGTCGTGTCAACACTACAGACTTCAGTGCAAACATCTTGCAGAAGACTTAATTATGGTGTGCATCCAACTACTTCTGAATCCAGTTACTTGGTGTATTATGCAAATAATTACTTTGAGGAGCACAGTGAAGGGAATATTGTAAGCTGGAGTAAAGTCCTGTCATGACTTCTGCAGTAACCTATGCCTGAAGTTCCTAAGCTATGACCAGACTTGTGGACTAACCACATTGATCTGTCTCTTTGCAGAACTGTCAGATCAGATCCAAAGAGCCATTCAGCTGGAGGAGGAGAGGAAAAGAGCCCAGGAGGAGGCAGAACGCCTGGAAGCTGACCGTTTGGCAGCTCTGCAGGCCAAGGAAGAGCTGGAGAGACAAACTATGGACCAGATAAAGAGCCAGGAACAGCTGGTAAGACCCAGTAATTTTGAGAACAAGATATACAGGCATGTTACTGTGCCCTTGAGTAAGGCAAAGCCATCTTATCTAGTGAAAAACACTGTTCAGTGAAGTACTGGACCATCGTTGTGGCACTTGTTTCTATCATAAGGAATCTAATTTCTAGTTCTTAGTTTCCTACTCAGTCTGTATTATAGTTAACAGTATTTTTGGTTGTGTTTGGTTTTTTGGTTGAGTTGGGTTTTTTTTTAAGAGTCCTCATAATTCCCATTTTATTATTCAACAGGCTACAGAGCTTGCAGAGTATACAGCTAAGATAGCACTTCTTGAAGAGGCAAGGAAGCGTAAAGAGAGTGAGGTTGAAGAGTGGCAAATCAGAGTGAGTATCTGCTTTACAAGTTGCTGTACAGTTCTGTGCTTAAGCAGAGCATACTGTGGTGCTTAGCCTGGTGTGATTTCTCAAACATGTGGAGGCAAACATCTGTACAGCACTGAAGAAGGGCAAACTTGTGATGAATATGCAATATATCTGCAAAAACACCTTTCTTCCAACAACCCTTCATTCAAAAGTCAGAATGAAAGCCTGTATAAAACCTGAAAATGTGATCATTGTCTTGGAACCTTGGAGAGGAAAGGGCACATGAATAAATGATGCATGTAATCCATGATATAATGTCTGAAACCATTACATCAGTCAAGAGAAGATGCTGCAAGTGCAGCCACACTGCAGATATCTGTTTTGAGGGGTGTGTGCTGTTGCTGGTGCCTTCCTGGTACCTGGGTCAAGAGAGTTTAATAAAGTGCTGCACTAAAATCAAAGACGAACCACAAGAGGCTCGGAGTGCTGGTACTCCCAGTGCCCCCAGCAAGAGCTGTGGGACACATCAGAGGGCAGAACCACTGCAGCAGCAGGGATGGTGACTGCCTGGTGTGTAATTGCATTAAAAATGCCAACTTAGATTCCCAGATTCTTACTCTGTGGAAGCTGTGTGTCTTCAGCCTACAGCTCTTTAGATGGAGACCAGAATGAAAATAACTGTAGCTATCCATAAAACTTTTGCCTGGGCTGTTTTATTGGAAGAATATTCTTTGTTCAGACCCCCCTGTACATTATACAGTGTCTGATGATAGCATCACTAGCAAAAAAAAAGTTCTCTGTTATTAGAGTACCATCAGCTGCAGACATTTCTTTCTCTCTTGCTTTTCACAGTAGATTGAAAAAACTGTGATGATAAGCATTTAAGTGTTCATTAAGCTGATTTAAAGCAAGAATCCATTTTAAATATTTTTTCACTCTTTTCCCAAAGGCCAGGGAAGCTCAGGAGGATCTGGTAAAGACCAAGGAGGAATTACACCTGGTAATGACCGCTCCACCTCCACCCCCACCCCCTGTCTATGAGCCAGTGAATTACCATGTCCATGACAACTTGCAAGACGAGGGCTCCGAGTACTCTGCCTACAGCGCTGAGTTCTCCAGCGAGGGCATCAGGAATGACCGCAACGAGGAGAAGCGCATCACTGAGGCAGAGAAGAACGCACGTGTGCAGAGCCAGCTGAGGGTAAGGCCCTGCTTGGAGGAGGCAGAGGAATTGAAACAATCATTCCTGGACAACAGCTCCTTTAACCACTTAGTTAAACACACAAAGCATGACAGTTTCTCTCTGTTTGCAGTTCCTATAGGAAGATTAAAATAAAGGCAAGGTATATAAAGATGGTTCTCATTGCTCAAGCTGTGAGCTTGCTTGAATCATCCCTAGTGTTTTTGGAAAGCCTGTGTCATATCTATGTCCCCGCTCTGTCCAGGCATTGACAACTGTCAGCTCTCCCCAAAGAACACGACTGCCAGGAGTCGAGACTTTCTCACACATAACCTGTATTTAATGTTCTTTGTATTGCAGGCGCTGACAGATGAGCTGGCCCAGGCTCGAGATGAGAACAAGAGGACCCAAAATGATATCATCCACTCGGAGAACATGCGCCAGGGACGGGACAAGTACAAGACGCTGCGGCAGATCCGGCAAGGCAACACCAAGCAGAGAATTGATGAGTTTGAGGCAATGTAAAGATGTTCATAAGGAGAAGACAGGACTGTGGGAAAGGCAGATCTTAATGCTGTGTTCTTGTTTTGGGGTTTTTGTTGTATTGGTTTTTTGGTTTGGTTTTGTTTTTTTTTTTTCCCTGAGGAGGGGTCACTGTATGACAAATGTTCTCTAAACCCAGAGGTGTTTGAATCTCCCTTTTATTCTGAACCTTCTGTGAAATTTGGTATAGTTTAAAACTTAATGTACCACAGATCCTGGTAACTTGCTCATGCCTTTGCTTAGTGCCAAAAGGCCTTATGTCACATCTCTCTTTAAGCAAGACAAATTGTAACAGGCCATGCTTCTATTTGAAGATGTGTGTCCTGTGCAGGTGCTGGATTCAGCCTGGTTTAAAAGATAAGCATCTGTGGGTGAATTTTGTGCCATATGTCTTTGTATTATTAGCTACAGTGTAAAGTGTAACAGCTGAGAAGACAGGTTGTGGAACTCAGGATTTGCAAGCACCTGTATGTGTGTTGTACATCCCTGCACAGGTGCTTGTACACCCTGGTTTTTCCTTGGTTTTGATGCCCAAGTTCCCCATCCCCTGCCTCCCCCCCCC